>CM067360.1:81175788-81218288 GCA_034401795.1 Chaetoderma sp. LZ-2023a
ATGCTATAGTGGGCCTGGTCTTTTCCGTATGGTAGAACTAATCAGGTCCTTCATTTTAGCTTATTACTAGGTTTCTTTATAATCATTGGTTCCATGAATCAATCACATGTAGCTAAGAGTCTGGAAACTCCCGACTAATACTGTCTATACATAAGTCATTTGCTTTCTGCTAATATCATAATCATTGGTTCCATCTATTAATCACGCATAGCTAAGAATCTGGAAACTCCTGACTAATACTTTCTATATATAAATCATTTGGTTTCTGCTAATGTTATAAGCATTGGTTCCATAAATCAATCACATGTATTAGATAGACATCTGGAAACTCCCGATTAATACTGTCTATACGTAAATCATTTGATTTCTGCTAATATCATAATCATTGGTTGCATGAATCAATCACACGTAGCTAAGATTCTGGAAACTCCTAACTAATACTGTCCATATATATAAATCATTTGCTTTCTGCTAATGTCATAATCATTGGTTCCATGAATCAATCATGCGTAAGCTACAAATCCGGACACTCCTGACCGATACTGCCTATACATACATATGTATGTATGCAGTTGCTTTTTGCTAACTAGTGTCTGTACCAGTTTGTATACACAAGATAAGTCATGTGATTTTAGCTACTAATGTTCTCAAGATTTGCATGAACTGATGAATGACGACATTTGATTTACTCTGCAACATGTGTACTACTTGTAGGCATAAGTAAATTGCCATCTATACACTGTGCTGTTTCTAATCATTTTGCTGTGTAATGCTGCTTATTCTGCATCTTAGAATTCTGTCACTGCTGCCCAGATTGATTTATGGCAACTCCAATAACTTTCTAGTGTACCATATAACAAACATGACAAATGGCTGCAAGGAATATTTGTGAATATGAGATCAATTGTTGTATTAAGATCTGTTGTTGCGTCTTTCATTAACTGACTGTGTCCATGTGTAGACATGATATCAGTAAGACTCTTGTATCTTGCTGGGTTTTCTGCTTCAGCATTTATATTAAAGTCTCCCATTATGATAACTGGTGAAGTACTGGAAATGCTCTGATGTAAATGGGGAACGGCAGAGTGGATATGACTCCTTTGGACGACAATACATTGAAACAAGCTGTAATAACCCACGTGACAGGTGTATTTTGCATAGTGATACCTCCACTGCCATATAGTTCAATGGGAAAAACTCAGAAACAATGTTCTGTCTTATATACATGGCACTGCCATATGGAGATCTTACGCGACTGTAGTCATTTCTATACCGGTAGAAGTTTTGCAAGGCACCATTCTCATCACTATCTATGCTGCCGAGTTTGGTTTCACAGCACATAATGATGTCTGCTGCCTTAAAACTGAAATTGAAATGTCATTAATGTAGACGTAGTGACTGGACATTATGAAATACTATCTTGAGCATAGTATTTGACAAGCTATTGATGTAGTATGCTTCCCTGTATTATAGAGAACACGTCTGTAAATTTTCAGCAAGATCTGATGGGGCAATGATGAGAAATATTGATATTTAAAAACCTTAACCATAAGTACAGATATGGTGACGCCGACGACGCCGACGACGACGACGACGACGGAAATAGTGATCCCTATGTCTCGCTTCTGCTTCGCAGGCGTGACAATAACTGGAACGACATGATGGTGATGATGATGATGATGATGATGATGATGATGATGATGATGATGATGACGACGACGAGGACGACGACGACGACGACGACGACGACGACGACGAAGAAGAAGAAGAAGACGATGACGACGACGGCGATGATGATTCCTCAAAAACGCCTGGTTGTGCGACCACATGCCGTATGGAACCATTATAGTTTGGCCCTCAGTTAGGTGGTCTCTCGAACAACCTCAGGTTCCTTGGGACTTATTCTGCTGCATATCTGTTCCCGTGTTGATGTTGTCCTGTCAGAGATCTATGAAAGAATCAATGATCTGCTATTGTTTAGCAAATATAGCTAATTTTTCTGGTCATCGCACAAAAACCAGGACGTGTCAATCCTATCTTCGATACGCGCCATATTGTGCCTCCTCTGCGCTAACCGTGAGACACATTTATTAACCGCTGGCATCCTTTCATGACCTAATTGATGACAGCGGGGATACATTTGTAGCACATTCTATTAGTATGGACTGGACCTCTCTCTGTTAGTTAAAATTAGCCTTGACAATGCATCGTCGTTTAAAGTACTCAATAATCATTGCAACCAATTTGAGTTAACATTTGTAATTTATGTGATTGTGAGCAAAATAAAGCATAGCACATTTCCATCTGCAAATCTGTCAAATAGCTGTCTGTGTGCGGGTCAAATAACAATATTGTGCCAAATACTCCTCATCCTTATACACCCAATCCTAATGTACCCCACATCCCACACCCTGACTTGTCGTCTTCCTCTTGATCGTCTTATTCTTTGTCATCTTCTTCATCTTCTTCTTATCCTCTTTCTCATCCTTCTTCTTCTTCTTCTTCTTCTTCTTCTTCTTTTTCTTCTATATCTTCTTCTTTTCTTCTTTTCTTCACTTTCTTTTTTTTTCTTCCTCTTCTTCTTCTTCTTTTTCTTCTTCTTCTGTTATTTCCTCTGTTTGTTCAATGCGCTGTGCTTTCATAGTCCGGCATGAACAATCTTTGAAGATTTTATTAATTGACGCACCATTGCTATCGGTTTCATTTTGCACTGATCCAAAAAAAAGCATTTAATGTTAGAACTCATAAAATCATGCGTCGAACTAAACTGCAATGCAGGGATCCGATCTGCCACTCAAGAATATGACGCGATACTCAATTATATCATATGTATGCTGACGTCACACTATATAGAAACGTATCAAGCTCCGTCGTGAACATTGAAAAGTCCACCGTGCCAAGTGTACGAATTGTATGTCTTTGCTATTTAACAGTTTGCTGGATATTTTGAAACCATAGGCAGTAACAGCACCCAGTCAAATTAGTTTCAAAATATTCAACTGCTTACCTGTGTAGTATAGCTACCTTGAAATTGGGATTGGGATTCTGTGAATCAGGATTCAAAGCATACAGAAACTGTGGGCGGAGATTAGCTGTAAATGGGCGGGGCTTAGGTTGAGATGGATCCTTCTATTGTACAACTAACTGAAGAGTTAATTGTATTTTAATGGTGTTATAGTATTTTATATAAAATGCCATGTTGCTGCTGCTTATAATAATAATAATAATAATAATAATAATAATAATAATAATAATAATAATAATAATAATAATTATTATTATTATTATTATTATTATTATTATTATTAGCACAATGGCAGAGTGTCAGGTGGACGATTATTAGCAATATGTGTACAAAGTGCGCAACGATGTGTTCATGAAAACATTGTGTTAAATGTAAGAATAACTGTTATTATTTTTCTTTCAAAAATGATTATTAATCCAATATGATGAATATTCTGTTATTGTTCAAAATTCCTTTTTATGAATGCCGCTTTTGGCAGGATAAGGGCCACCCGTGATGCTTGTCAATTTTCTAGCCTTCCGACAAATAGCGTCTCCTCGCGTAGAACGATTGCTATTCTTCAAAATTAACGGCTCGGAAAACTGATTTATTGTCGCAAACCAAAACACTCATGGGGATTTAGAAAGCGAAAACGGGGCTTTTCTAAAGAGGATCTACGTAATATGGTTCTTTATCGATGTTTTATCTAGTCTATCAGTTTGGAATATACACAGTTTATTTTTTGCTTTGTCGTAATGTGAAAACTTGTTGGTTCTTGATCTGGGTGGAATCGGTTCTTTTGTCATGGCAATAATGGCCGTGTCATGCCTATCTTGTTGTGGAGTCGGGGTCTTTTGTTGGACTCGCGAAGCCTATTAATGGTGATTTGTATACAAGGCAATGGACTCGCTGATCGTTTTACTGCTGCCGTTGAAAATTATCTGGCTTTTGTATTTGTACGCATTCTGTACAGAAAATACGGATTATTTTGAACTCCGAAAACAATTTTGCTGGAGCTATTGCTCGTAGACATCAACACTAGCCCATAGCCTCACTGTTTTCAGAAATAATGTTAGGTTCAAAGCACAATATAGGATACCCGAAAAAGTTAGTTTACAATTCAGTCGCAAAATAGTTCACATCGCCTTGTATGTTATGTAGACTCATTAATATAGAGTTGAAAAGATAATCCTGTTAGATTTTGTGTAAATAACGAGCTGATGTGTAAATAAACATGATGGGGCATCGCTATTCAAGCCCACTCAAACACTAATGCTTATCACCGTTGTTATCGAGTATTTGTCAATATCGTCTCCCATCGGGTGACAAATCAATTATCAAGCTATCAGCAAAATATGGTGCAATAATAATAACTATCTACGAACGAACCGAGAAATATTATCTACATTTATTCAGTAATGATATTTTTCTAATAAAATTAACGCCTGTATTATCAACGCCTAACCGCGTATTGGAAATAGGTTTTATTAGAAATTTGAAATGCCAATTGGCAAACACACAGATCATACGTTCAAGTCTAGTCTACAAATTATGATGAAAATCCAGCTCTTCTTTCTTCCCGGTTTGTAAAATATATCGATGCTGAGAGTCTGCCACATCCAAAGTTGATAATATCAGAAGTCTATGGAATTCTGATAATATTGTAGCGGAATTGGGCGGTTTCATGCACGTGTGTATCTGACGTATAGAACTGAAGCAATGCATACGTGCGATAGGCCTATGCGTCGAAGACCGATGAATTCACCTTTCCAGAGTACCCACCCATCATATGACGTCATAATGAACTGTGTGATGTGTACAATGACATCATAATGAATGACGTCATGAATGACGTCGATAAGTACGTCACGAACGCATATTTGATGACGGTCTATGGGCTGTTGTACGAATTGTTTGCTTTTACTATTTAATAAATATTCTGTTGAATATTTTGAAACTAATTTGACTGGGCGCTGTTGCTGCCTATGGCAGCAACAGCACCCAGTCTAATTAATTACAAAATATTCAACAGCTTCCCTGTATAGTTTTCAGGAAATTGATAGCTAGGGCATTCGGGGATCGATCAATCCAAACACGGCGAGGTGTGGGTGGAGCTTAGCTAGTGATGGGCGGGGCAGAGCTAAAATGGAATGGTCCATTGCCCTCACCCACCCTGGAAATTTATTACAAGTTGAAACAGTGTTTAGTTTATTTAATATCGTGGCCATTCGCTAAGTATATCATTAATATATAGTACACCTATTATAGGGATTCAGTGCACTAAGTCAAAGAAATAGCTGTGAAGTCATACAACCCATCTTAAGAATACAAAATATCAACTAGATGAAAGACCCCAGGTGGAATGCTAATGTCTTACAAGTATGTTTGTGTATGTTATGACGTTTATACTGTCCGTTATGTTGTTGTTCTGTTGCTCTATGTGTGTTCGTGTAATGGGGCCAGGGTACATAGGCTAGACCTCTAGTGGACACGCTGTAAGTATGATGTATATTGCTAATATCAATCAGTCAACGGTTCTGAAGCCACAATGTGACATAACAGGAGGTAATAGCCAGATCGGATGCCAGAGGGACCAAATGTTGTTGAGATTAACTCTTTAACACTCATATCAGCCAAAAACGGCTTCTACAGTTGGCTTGAGAAATGTCCATTTGCAGACCAAAAGAAGACTATTTTTGAAACGTTACCACTGGAATGACTGGCTCGATAACCAAACCAATCATTCCAGTGGTAAATTTTCAAAAATAGTCTTCTCTTCGTCTGCAAATGGATATTTTCTGCGAGAAAATTTTATTTTCTTGAAAAAATAAATTCTATGGTTATGGAGAAATAAGTGCATTTCCGATTGTGTCGCCATACGAGGAGTTCCGTAATCTCAACATATGAAATGTATATTCTGATATATATATATATATATATATATATATATATATATATATATATATATATATATATATATATATATATATATATATATATATATATATATATATATATCTGATATTCCGACTCTAACAGTGAATCAGGCATTCTTACGCACCACCAAAGATTTGGCGGGATTATTATGTGATGGTGTCATCTGTTCAATTGACGGGCAGGCGAGGGAGTGGGCAGATGAGCTGACGGGTGGGCTGGCAGGTTGGCGGACGGGCGGCAGAGTGGTTTCCGGATGATAACTCTGTTACTGTATATCGGATCGCTTTGAAACATTATGGGGTGGTTGGACTAGGTCTGGGGAAGAAACCTATCGAAATTGATGATGATACAAGATGCAATTGGTTTCTGTATGAAAACTATGTTAAAGTTTATCGGATTGCTTTGAAACTTTATAGGATACTTGGAGTCTAGAGAAATCTCTCAAAACTGATGATAACCAGAAATCCAAGATGTTGGCCAACGAAGGGCGGTCACCTTGAAGATTGGTTGATGATAGCTCCATTACCGTTTATCGGATTGCTTTGAAACTTGATAGGATAACTGGACTAGGTTTGATGAACAAACTTATAGAAATCGATGATGATCTTGAATCCAATATGACCGCCAGCACGGGCGGCCATCTTGAAAATTGGTTTCTGAACAGAAACGCAGTTAACGATAACGGTATTTCCGTTCAGTGAATCGCTTTGAAACATCATAGGGTAACTAGACTCCGTCTGAGGAAGAACTCTATTGAAATCAAAGTTGATCTGAAATCCAATATGGCTGACAGTCACCGGCGGCCATCTTGAAAATTGGCTTCCGAGCAATAACTCCATAACCATTTAACAGATCGCTTTGAAACCTCATAGGATGACTGGTTTAGGTCTGAGGAAGAAATCTCTTACGTCTGATAGCTCTCACTCATGGATTGTCATCAGGGTATTATGCGCCGTTTGCGGAGTATTTGTTGTAATTTGATGGTTCATATTGGCACAAAGATAGCACCTGGTATTGGAGCAAATAGCTGTTGCCCAATGGGAGTGTCAATATCGAATTCAATATTGATCCCTTCCGTAGTTGGCCACTATCGACTTAAATATTGATCTGCTGCAACGTTGAGAAACAATGAAATCAGCGCGCTGATATTAAATTCAGTATCGATATATCTGTGCAGTAGAGCAATCAATGTGCCTATATCTAATTCAATAATGGACCCCGCCCCGTTGGTCAATGACTCAAATTCGATATTGGCGCGTTACAATGTCTGATTAAAGATGCTCTAAGATAAAAAAAAATTTTAATTGTATACATTTAGAAGCTTAAATTGTGTACATCAATCTAATGAAACGAAATGAATCATAACAAATGATGGTTTCATTCCGCATAAATTTATATAATTTTTAGTTGTGAAGTTGCAATTGGGGCACGTGTCTCCAATTCAATTTCACAACTTAATAAAATTATATTAATTTATACATAATGATGTCATCATATGTTAAGATTTATTTCGTTTCATTACAGCTAGCCACACAATCTAAGCCTCTAGAAGTATGCAATTTTGAATGGAAAGTAAGCCTTATCTTGATTGGGGGGTCATTCATTGATCGGCGGCACAGTGAATAGTATGCAATGTCAGCTTTATCACAGTTACTGATTAATCCCTTATTTGGTTTATTTATCACGTGATCACCTTGTACAACAAGGACACAGGTTTGTCCATCCCAGGAGGACAGAGGTGGCGCGCCATCAGACATTTCATAAGCGGCAAGAAATGGTACCAATGGTACCAATATGCAACTGGTCGCTTAATGTAAGTCACTCACCGTAAGGCGTCTTAGGGTCACAATGCGACCACCTGTCTTAAGGAACTACAATGTAATGGTCCCAAAAGCAGGTGGTCTCACGTGCAGGTTTGACTGTATATAGTGCATGGAGAGCTGGGGCGGGGGGGGGGGGGGTACTACACCATTAATGAGAGCACAATTGGCGACTGCATTTGCACAGGCAGGCAGGCAGGCAGGTGGCAGGCAGGCAGGCAGACAGGGCGGGCGGGTTGGACGCGTGAATTTGTCAGCAAATATTGATTCCCATTATGTGCCACGGACAGGTGAACTATAGCTCCCGATAGTTGACTATCTGCAAGTCGAACACACTATTTTTCTGAATATGTATATATATATATATATATATATATATATATATATATATATATATATATATATATATATATATATATATATATATATATATATATATATATATATATATATATATATATATATATATATATATATATATATATATATATATATATATATATATCTAAAAAGTTATTTAACATAGCAAATAGACCACTATAGGCAACTATAGTTCGTCAATCGAACATGCGTGTAGTACGTGATGTAAGTCAACATGGAATAACCCAGTTCTTTTAAAACGGAAGTAAATGGTGCAGAAATGTGCATCGGCGAGATATGAATGGTCAAAGCTAGGAACATGATCACAGTAATCATCATTTTGGTCATTCATATGATGAATAAACAGTGGCATGTAAAAAATTAAACTAGCCATCCTGTGGTTTGAATGTTACTGGTTCGTCACTATTACCTCGCCAAAACGTGTGTTTGAGTAGTAGTGTCGGTAGTAAAATGAAACCACTTCCCTCAACTGGATTTCCATTTACAAAAATGAGCCCCCACCTCCCTAAACTGGATTTCCATTTAGACAAATGATACCCCACCGCCCTCTCAATCCCTGGGGCATAGGTTGGGGGCCACCATGGATCGACGAACGGCTGCCAGGGAGGTAGGATCATCCCGACACTACTACTAACAGGGGCTGAACGCCCATTTAGAGACAAGCCTCCACAGTGATATACACCACTGATCGCCATCAACCACAGGGTCGGCCTCTCTCTCTCTCTCTCTCTCTCTCTCTCTCTCTCTCTCTCTCTCTATTCTGTGTAGGCTCAGACAAACATGTAGTCTCTATCAGAGTCGCATCGGCATGATGGGACCACCCATAGGGCTTCCATCTACCTATATAATGCTCACTGTGGAGGAGGCTAAAGTGATTAGCATGTGAACCACGGCAGACTCTGGCATGTTTACATGTTACACAGAGAATCTGGTGCTGAGCAGGGGTCTCCAGCAGACAACCACAGCCTACCCTCTCCGCCCCATAGAAGTGGCAGACAGACTTGATCTCTTCACGTGGGTGAAAGCGGTCATAAATGTTTCTCCGCATGGGGTCGACCCAAGGATTGTACTGGGAGTCATCCCGGAAGTGGGCCCACTTGGCATCCAATATCATGGCAGTCTCTGCGCCCTGTGACACCAATGTAGACGCCAGCACATGCAGTATGATGAAAATCATGGCTATATATGAAGAATTAAACTGAACAGAGTGAACCCCTCGAGAAATATCTGTGCCAGATCGAGCCCTGTTCCATCCAGATCGATAGTGATCTTCATCCCCTCAGGGGCAGGGGCCAGCTGCTTCACTCCGCCGCCGGCTAAGAAACGTAGCTCTAGGACCATATGAGTCGTTTGTGGGCTAGTGAGTCTGACTCGCTGAAGCAGTTTAACAGCACCCTTGACTTTGGAGACATGTGACACACCATCTACTGATAGGGTGCCCTCCTGGAGGCTAACAGCTTTTTCTGGTCCATCGAATGGATGATGCAGCAGGAGCTTTCCACCTGTAACTCCGATCCGGTAACGCACCCTCGTCAGGGAGACACCTTCACCTATGTAGGTGAGGAAGGATGATCCCCGATTGTAGAGCTTTCGAACTGTCCCATCCTTTTTCACAACAGTGGATAGTGGAGTAACCCCCATGTCAATGACTGCGGGAGGCCTATATAGTGGCAACTATGCTTGCCAGTCACCCCCAGGTCCAGCGCAGTACCACACTTCATTCTTCTCAAATATGAACTGCAGGTTTTTTGCCATGGTCAATAGCAGGCCATCATGGGCCATCGGCGGGGCACCACTCGAATAGAGTTTGACCAGATGAAAGCTGAGGTCGTTATTTAGGGTGTTGATGTCTGCCACCTCTATATCTAAGAGCTCAATCAACGGCTCGAGGATGTACTTCCTCTACGGAAAATCATACCGAAACACGATCTTGTGGCCATCCATGTTGTGACCCAGGTGCTCCTCCTCAATATGATATCATACCAGCATTATCTGACCTTGGCAGAGATGATGAAGAAAGAGGTTCTCCCCTTCAGGACCCCTGCACAGATAAAGGCCTTAAACGAACAGAGGCTCACACTGCACCAAGAAGGAGAGCAACTACAGCAGGAGAAGTGGTATCAACAGAACATGAGCCTTGCAAGGAGGTGAAATAACAGTACAAATTTCCGATACTGGCAGGCCCGCCTGGAGGAGAGTAGGCGGGATGCAGGAGTCTTGACAGACGACGATGAGCCACATGTCTTCACAGACGAGGATGAGCCAGGTGTCTTCTCAGACGAGGATGAGCCAGATGTCATACAGTGGAAAGAGGAGATGGCACAAAAGTGTAAGACCAAGAAAGCCATCCAGTGGCGGACCTACCATCTTGGTGATACGGTGTAGTTCCAGATGTCACATCTCAGAAAGCTACTGACACCCGACATAGTGCTGGATAACCTCTGTCTAAGAGATGGCTGCCTCGAAACGAGCAAGCTGGCACAGTTCACCAGGCTCTCCAAAATGTACCCTTCTGGGACTCATGGGCAGATTCTGCTGGTGATGCAGGTTCAATCTCCAGGTATACTATGGCAAAATCAGAGTGGCGGAAGCAACCAGAAATATACCCCTCCCTGACGGCTGATGAGGGCCATACCATCCACGGCTGGCGACTCCAGCAGATAGATACCATCAAACAGAATCCCGGCCATGAGGCAGAAAAGTACAGCAGAACATGCAGGCGATATAAGACAGCCTACAACATCCTCACGCATACAACCACTGCTGCGGGGGTGATTGGAGCCAGTGCTGGGGTGGCAGCTGTGGCCACTCTTGCTACAGGGGTGGGGCCCATCGTCGCCATCCAGCTGGGTGGCGTGACACTAGCCACCACTGTCTTGGCCATGGGCTTGGGGGTGGGGCAGTGGCAGATCACAAGGAGGCTGGAGAAGCATGCTAAGTACGTGGCACTGGCACACAGTATGCTATGGACTATCGACGAGTCTGTCAGCGAAGCTCTCGAGGATGGCCAGGTCACCGATGAAGCGTGCCACCATATATTGAAGGTCCAAGCCCTGTACCACATGGAGAAACCTAAAGTGCGACAGCAATACCTCAAAGGCTCCAGCGGGTGGGTTGATATAGAGGAGTTAAAAAACGAGATGTTACAGCGAGGTCGCCTTGCTGGTCACTGGAGTCGAGATGACTACAAATAGTGTGCTGCCTGTACGGTAGCTTTAAGAGCACCAGTATAGATGGCCTTCCCACTGAATCTCACGACAGTCATCCGGAGCCAACCGCCCCTCCTGGGTACACCCTTGACTGGCCTGAGAGGTCTACTGGATGATATACCAGAGCTAACACCGTTCTCCATCACAGTGGATGGACGGTCCCGAACCAGCTTCTCCATCAACCCACGACTGCTAACCAACCACCCCATCACCATCAAGGATGCGAAGCAAGCTCATACATGGATGGTTACTCCAAGCTTCTCATACTGGAATCAGAATGGTGTCAATGGAGCAGAGGTCCAGGCCATGTTCACCAGTCTCGTTGAGGATATGGTCATCATGGCAGACCCCAGTAGTCTTATTGCTAAGTTCCAGCAGGGGCTGCAGAAGGCCCATCGCAAACTTGACTTTGCTATTTCGCCACACCTACAGTTGATTCTGAACAACATGATCGTGAACATCGAGGACCTCCAAGTCAGGGGCTATAACAACATGATAGTCGGTTCCCCCGGTGTCCACTTCAGCTTTAACACTGCCATCAACGCACCTATGCATAGCACGAGCCATACAGTCATTCCGACCCTAACACTGCAGCCAGTCGACATGGCAGCTCCAGGCACCCCGACAGTGCAGCCCGTCGACACGACACCACTTCCTGTGGTAGCTCTACGTGTGGCCTAGCTATCATGGTGCTCGGGATCAGCCTGCTCCGCCACTAACAAATCAGCTATAAGACTATCCTGACTCTCTACAGTAGCAGTGGGGACCATGGTGAGACACTGAATCAGCTTGGCATTCCCTACAGCCCCTATACCTGGTGCCAACATGCACATCCAAGGGCTGGAGGGTTCGGCAGTGCATCCTTTTTTCAGCTTGTAGTATCGCAGAGCCTTGTTCAGATCTGAGTCTGGTGAGGCCATGGTGGTCTGCAACTACTGGAACACATCTGACAGATACTCCCGATCCTTGTAGAAACCTTTGGCTTACAGGAGCTGCTGGACGATACTCCCGCCCATGATAAGGTATTCGAGGAAGCAGATCTGTCCCTTGCCAAATCCTAGATAGAGCTTCACAGCTGTCTGCTCCTCTGTCAGCTCAGCACCGGAGAGCTGAGCGAGCTCATCTGGTGTCTTCTTCTTGTAGTCCTTCAACTCCCTCCAGAAGACATCATAGTACTTCTCGCATAGCGTTAGCCCATCCATGTTTAAGATGCCTCAATAGAGAGATGAATATTCATGAGTACCAATTCGGCCACCTGGCAGATGCAGACTGGGACAGTGCTTAAACAATGACGTCAACGGTACAGATCGTGAAGCAACTGCCCGAGAGCCAGGCGAGTATCCAGAAGGTGGATAACCTGCTGCGAACGAAGACACAGAAGTTACTGACCAAAGCAAAACCTCTGGCAGTCCATGTCGCCAGTAACGTGGCGGCGAATGTGGCCGTGGTGAAGATGACAGGGGGGAATGAGGTTCTTCCTGCCACCACTCTAGCTGTCCTCGCTACAGTGGTGAGTGGGGTGGCCGGGCACTGTCTCTGAATAACTCACCCCATCCCAAAGATCGCCCTCAGTGGTGCCTCCTACACTGTTGCCGCCAAGATGATGGGTGAACGTGTTACACTAGATGGATCACGAGACCCCTGCAGCATATAAGTCATGGCGTGCCAGAGGGTGGTGTGTAGCCCATAGTCGAGCACGCGGACTGAGGATGGCCAATGCACAGAAATGGTGGACTGCCCACATGGCCAGCAGGTACAAGGCGGCAGTACCACTCACAGACAAGTCAGCTGGCCAGGTGGCCCAGGCATTCCAGGGTGTCTACAAGGCTTTGGAAAATCCCCTCCAGTGGCCAGAATTGTTGCAGGTGGATGAGGGTAAGGAGTTCAGAGGGGAGACTGCAGCCCTCATGCAGCAACATGGTGTGGAAGTTAGGCGAGGTGAGGTAGGTCATCACTGTGCCCAGACTATCATTGAGTGGTGGAATCGGTCACTGGCAGAGAGACTGTTCCCACACCAATATGCCCAGGAAATGGCCGTGCCGAGTGAATGTTCTAGAGTATGGGTGAGAGGGCTGCCTGCTGTGGTAGAGAGATCCAATGCCGAGGTTACTAGGCTAATCAGGAAGAAGCTGGTAGAGGCTATCAGACACTCTGCTGGTCACAGCTCTATAGGGACCAACAAGGGAAAGGAGGGCCTACCACCTGATGCTGTGGTTCGGTACCTGTATGAGCCTGGTGAGCTGGAAGGTGGTCGACAGCATGCAACAGATCCTAGCTGGTCGATAGATGTTCACAGGCTTGACAGGTATGTGGAGGCTGAGGGGCGGCCTACACTGTACCACCTGGCATGCCAGTATGGAGTACCTAGGCGACCATTTGTTGTAGAAGAGCTTCAGCTAGTCCCTGGAGACACACAGCTACCACCCCCCTAGGGTGCTAACGTGATACTCGATGGGCTCGGTATGGACCCCATATGGCAGCACATGGCACTTATCATAGTAAGCAGAGAGTCCAAGTTTTTCCTGCGCATACGTCACAATACCATGGTTGGGCATGTGTAGGCCTCAGTTTTGAGCTCTGTCCAGCCGGACATGTAGGGCACTGTAGAACCTCTGCCAAGAGACCTCATTCTGCTTCTTTGACATTCCCTTAGCCGAACACTTACTTGCAGCAGCGCTCTCCACGTAGTAGCATTTGGAGTAGAGAGCGATGCCACAAGATCCTTCGACTCCAGCTTGAACAGTCCCAGAGTCCGTCCAGACCATTTGTCCTAAGCTACCCAGTCCCGCTTATGAGGCTGGTACTCTGCTTGCATCTCAGGGCGAATGACGTCGTCGAGGTTGGAGCCTGCTATAGCGATATACGCGGAGTCAGTGTCCATCTGCAGGTACTCAAAACTGTCACGAGCTACGTAGCGATCGAGGAAGTCGTAGTAGAACTCCAGCATTCGCAGCTGTCTGCTGGCACCGGACAAATGGCACACTTTCTCCTTACCACATGGCATCTCTTTGGCCATTGTTGACAGGTACAGAGCATTTGCATCGTAGCTGAGTAGACGTTGGAAGACACGCTCACTCTGGCGGATTCGAGTCACACCGGCCTCATGGTATCTGGTGAACATGATGCTGGGACCGCCAACAACAGCACCCTTCAGCATCTCTGGTGAATAGAGGCTAACATCTGGCATGTGCTGAGTGGTTCCACGTAGGAGGTAATGCAGTGACACACCTGGGAGAGACACCGCGTCTTTGAGGATGTCCATTTCTCCTTCTGTTTAGAACTCCCGCTTCTTCTCTAGGGCTTCGATGAATGGACTGATGTCCAGGTTGTTGTAGTATCGCAGCCAGTTGGCGAATGTCCGCATGCCATGCTCGCTGAATGTCTGGTTACACTTTTCCCACTCTGTTCGCATCAAGATGTAGCCACCCTTGAGCTTAGATGTCCATGCTGAGTAGTCAGGAAGCCCTGGATAGTTCAGCTTCTCATGTGTGTCAAACCATTCATACGGGAGCCAGCTCTTCTGCTGTGTACACCGATAAGCTTTGACCCATACCTCGTATGAGACTCCTGGGCCGAGGCAGTTCAGCGCATTGAGAAACCCTAGCTCAGGTGTTATGAGGAACATGGTCTGACTAGCCTTCTTGGCGACTTTCACTTTACCTGTACTGCCAGTCAGCTCATCGACATAGTACTTCTTGATGAGGCTCAGGTCATACCACACAGAGTTGAACCCCAGTACAGGCACTTGGTCACACCACTCGTTGATCAGTCACTGCTGTCGCTTTGGGAGCTTGTCCAGGTCTGTCAGTATGTACTGTGCCCTAACCCTTGTCCGGATTAGAGATGCGCGCCGTTGGATCGCCAACATGAACTCTCTGATCAGTTTTTTGGGGTCAGGATTGCAGACGTGAGTGGGCTCACTCGTGGCGCCCTCTAAGGAGCAGCCAACTGACACAGAGATAGGGATGTGAGTACTCTCGATCATGAGAGTCTCCGTAGGATGAGTCTTGATACCATCTAGGAGTGCTTCGAAGTCATAAACTATGAAGTGTGGGTATGAGACAGTCCGAACTCGTTTAGGGACGCTTGGGAAGCGTTTTATACAGCACTCACACTGTACCACAGCTTCTCCTCTCTCAGGACTGTCTTGCGGTATCTTTGTTCAGCATCCTCACCTCGCTGGTGTTGTGGACACCCATGCCAGTGACAGCCATGGAACTGGTAAATGGTATTGGTGGTCGGATCATAACCATATACGGGAGCGCCCTCGATCCAACGCTCGCCACCGTGCCCACACTCTACATGGTGTATGTGTGCGCCTCTGTTTGTCGACTCATACTCGATCCAATGAGTAGCTCCTGAACTGGATGGTTGGGGTGGATAGAAGGCTTTCTCATACGCAGACTGTGGCGCCTCAACCTTCTCGCCAGGACACACGATTTTTGTTTTGCTGCCTGTGCAGTGATCAGCGTGGCGTTGAAGACTGCATGCCTGTGTAAACCTCTGCTGACAGTGACTGCAGACTAGTGTATGTGCCAGCTTGAAGATGTTCTTGATGTAGAAGGCGTGGTGGTCCCACACTCTGATGGTCATGGTGTCACAGTAGTGAGCCGCTTGCCTGATCATGTGCCAGGTGCCCTCTTCGGTTGGTTCATACACGCGAATCCCAATCTTGTCGAAGAACTCTACCTTATCCAGCTGATCCAGCGAGGTCTTGCGGACATCAGGTACTGTCTTTCCGTAGAACTGTGTCGCAAGCTCTCGTGCAGGAGCTGTGCTTCTATCAGCGCTCGCTCCTCAGTGGACTGCTAGACATCTCTTGAGACACATGTTGTCCCTGTAGGTGTCGAGGGAAGTCATACTCTTCTTCTGTCGTAGTCAGTCTGGGAGGGGCCTGTCCTAAGCAGAGGTTGGCGGTTGATGACAGCCCTGACCTCACCGTTGATTGATCGAATGAAATCCCATTTGGTGTTGGGGTGATCGATATTGTCTGTGTCGAGGTGGGCGTGCTCCCTTGCTTCCACCCAGTCCTGAGCTGCTCCTATCGTGTTCAGCCACGGGCTCCCTGGAGCATTCTTGTGGAAGAGCATCACCCTACCGTCTTCGATGTGGCGGATGCGATAGGTAAGGGTGTAGCGGAGGTAGAAGGCATTCTGGACAGTCTGCTGAATCTTTTGCATGATCTGGCCTGTGAGGTCTCCTTCTAGACCTCTGAAGAATGTCCAGCATACTGACCTGTGTCCTCTATCCTCTGTCTCCCTTTCACCGAGACGCTGGTCGAGAATGTGTTCACCTTCTCGCCTTATGATCCGGGCTAAGGATTCAGACCTCGGCCCCCTCATAAGTCACTTAGCGGTCCTGCATAGGGGATGTAAGCGCTCCAGTGGATGGTCTGCCATCGGCCTCACTACAGTCTTGGCTTGCAAGCAAGCAGTCACCTCCTCGTCCAACTGACGACGCTCACGGATCCGCTGCGCTTTCTTGTGGGGATTCCAAGGATTATCTTTGGTAAGCGCTTGAAACCTTCTCATCTGCATTGCTCGGGAGAGTCGCTTCTGCCTCTCCTCGGCACGGACCTGTCCGCTCATCTGGAGCAGGTCGGCTTTCTTGGCCTTAGAGTAGCCTCTAAGGCCGAATTGCTTTGCAATAGCACGAAGCTGTGCAACAGTACTCATTATCACTGTGGATGGGCGCATCTGCCCCTCCTCGGCACGGACTATAAATGGGTGTTCAGACCCTATTATGTGTGGCGATCAGTACCTGTGGGTGATGTATATCCCTGTGGATGCCTGTCTCTAAATGGGCGGTCAGACCCTATTATGTGTGGCGATCAGTACCTGTGGGTGGTGTATATCCCTGTGGATGCCTGTCTCTAAATGGGTGTTCAGACCCTATTATGTGTGGCGATCAGTACCGTGGGTGTTGTATAACCCTGTGGATGCTTGTCTCTAAATGGGCGTTCAGACCCTATTATGTGTGGCGATCAGTACCTGTGTGTGGTGTATATCCCTGCGGATGCCTGTCTCTAAATGGGTGTTCAGACCCTATTATGTGTGGCGATCAGTACCGTGGGTGTTGTATAACCCTGTGGATGCGTGTCTCTAAATGGGCGTTCAGACCCTATTATATGTAGTGCTGGCGATCAGTACCTGTGAGGGTGGATATCCCTGTGGATGCCTGTCTCTAAATGGGCGTTCGGACCTGTTCAGATGTGTGTGGGATTGATCACAAGGTGGTGCCCGATGCGACTCTGGCAGAGACTACGTGTTTGTCTGAGCCTACACAGAATAGAGTGAGAGAGAGAGAGAGAGTCCGGCCCTTCTGGTGTGGTTGATGGCGATCAGTGGTGTATATCACTGTGGAGGCTTGACTCTAAATGGGCGTTCAGCCCCTGGTAGTAGTAGTGCCGGGATGATCCTACCTCCCTGGCAGCTGTTCGTTGATCCGTGGTGGCCCCCGTCTCAACAACATATGCCCCAGGGATTGAGAGGGCGGTGGGGGCTCATTTGTCTAAATGGAAATCCAGTTGAAGGAGGTGGGGGCTCATTTGTCTAAATGGAAATCCAGTTGAGGGAGGTGGTATAATTTAACTACCGACACTACTACTGTTTGTCTTTGCATTATAAGCAATAAAAACATGTTAGATATTTTGAAAGCAGTGTGAATGAAAGTTGTGTCTTCACAGAGCGCAAAACAACTTTCAGGAAAATTGCTAACAAAAGTATGAGCTGAATCCATTTCTTTCCAGACTTTGGCAGTGATCCGGATAAAATAATCCTGATGCGGATCGTATACAATTCTGAATATATGGATATGTCGAAAAGTACGGGGCCGATTAGGCTCAAATCTTAAAACAGGAAAGTGTGTGACCATTGACTAGGATTTCATAACTTTGGGAGTGATCCGAAAAAATCTGGAAAATCCTGGGGGAAATCCAGAAAATCCGAACAAATCCTGGAAATCCGAAAGATTCCGGAACCCACAGCTACCGAGATTCTATCGACTTTCTTTAGATAGAGGTCCGGGTACACAGACAGGCAGAGCAATAGACGGTGACACACTTGCAGACACAAAGACAGTCAGAGATACACTCGCAGACACACCTGAATGCAATATCATCTTCCCCTTATGGTAATTCACGAATCCAGTTTCTCAGTCAATCCACGTGTAGGCTGACGTCATAATCAATTACGTCATGAATGACGTAACTAGGTTCGTCACGAATGCTTAGTTGATGAGGTGTTGTTGTACGAATTGTAGGCCTATGGCTTTACTATTTAATAAACATGCTGTTGAATAGTTTGAAACTAATTTGGCTGGGCGCTGTTACAGCCATAGGCAGCAACACCACCCAGTCAAATTGGTTTCATAATATTCAACAGCTTAAGATTCAGAGAGTACATGGGTCGATCGATCCCTACACGGGGAAAAGTGTGGGTGGAGCTTAGCTAGAAATGGGCGAGGTCCACTCAACTATATGACGTCATAATGAATTACGTCACATGTAAGATGACGTCACAATTAAAGTGCGCAATGATTGACGTAGCTAAGTCCGTCATGAACTTTTAAACGTCCGCCATGTGTACCAAGTGTATGTCTTCCCTGATTAACAACCATTCTGTTGAATATAGACAAATTAGTCAAATATTCAACAGCGTACATGTATAGATTTCTGGAAATTGAAATTCAGGCAGTTCAGGGTTTGATCGATCCCAGCAATGGCAAAGCGTGCGCGGAGCTTAACTAAAGATGGGCGTGGCATAGCTAAAAGTGGATTTATCCAATGTTGTTGCACTTAGACTGCAGAGGACACGGTGAGCGTGAGCCATAATGTCCCATCAAGTACCAATATTTTCACGTTTCCTCAGCATCTCTCCTGAAGAATTTATAATATTAACGTCTCTAACATTATGTTTTTCAAGATAAGATACAACATATGCTATTTAATTCAGCATAAATTAACTAACATGTATTAAGCACACACTTAACTAAATGGACCTTTCCGATTTTAGCTATGCCCCGCCCATCTCTAGCTAAGCTCCACCCACACCTCGCTCGTGTTGGGATCGCTCGATATCTGAACACCCTGACTATCAATTTCCAAAAAAATACACAGGTAAGCTGTTGAATATTTCGAAACTAATTTGACTGGGTGCTGTTGCTGCATGTTTATTAAATAGCAAAGAATTACAAAGACATACAATTCATACAACGTGTCGGACTATTTGAGATTTGATGACGGTCTATATGGAACCCTTTGTGACGTAATGATTGTGACGTCATCATACACGCGTTGAGCTGATTATGACGTCATACGAGGTCAGATGATGGATGGATACTCCGGAAAGGTGAATTATATAATATGAGCATTCCGGGACTGTTGTCCAAGGATCTGGTTGCCAGTTCAGTCCACAAAAGCTGTATATTAGCTTGACATTTATGACAGACAAAAAGATAACAACAGTCTTTAGGATGCTGATATTATACAAAAAGTAGTTGGTATGCATCCATATTAATTTCTTTTACTTTATTAAATGTCTCATAGTCCACCTTATTTTAGAGATTTTGAAATTTGAGAATTTTATATTTGAAGCTTTCTTTGAGCAATCTAGTAGGTTTTTTTAATAATAACGAAATATCAGAATAAGCTATAAGACCGTTTTAAAATAATTTAAATTTTTTCTCTTGTAACTACGTCGAACCATAGCAAAGTGGCTCTGTGTGAATACTTGCAAGATCCAAACTGTCACTCAAGCATACCTATATGTCGTCATAATCAAATTCGCCACTTATTAGCTGGCGTCTCAATCCAAATGGCGTAGCTTCGTCACGAAAGTCTAAAGGTCCGCCACAAAAGTGTATGAATTGCATTCATGTTATTGATAAATGTACATGTTATTAAGGATTGTGTTAAATAGTTTAAAACTAATTTTACAGGGAATTGTTGATGATAGGCAGCAACAGCTACAGTCATATTAGTTTCAAAATATTCAACAGCTGACATGTATGATTACCTTGATATTAGATTCTTGGAATCCCGGTTTCAAAGCTTAAAATCGATTCCAACACAGGTAAAAATAAGCGGAGCTAGCGACTCAATACACTGCTATGTCAGCCAGCCAACCAGCCAGTCACAAATCTAATTCTGGGTTGGATCTTTAAAAAATTGCTGATCCGATTTGCTTCAAATTGTAATACAAAGAAGGAAGTTGTAGTGCATTAGAGTTTCCAGACTTTAGCCATGTTCCGAATGAAAGAATCCGGATAAGGATCGGATCAAATTCTGGATCTGTGAATATCTTAGAAACTGCTGGTTAGATTTGGCTCAAACCATTACACATGAAATGGTGTGATCATACATTAGGATTCCACAACTCTGAGTGAGATCCGAAAAAAATTTGGAAAATCTTAAGAAGATCCGGATCCCGCACTTACCTAGATTCAATAGACCGTGTCTATTTACAGCCAGATCATTTATTTAGGCAGAAAGAGCTTTAGTCAAATTAGTTTCAAAATATTCAACAGCTCTACTTGGAATTAGATTTTGGGAATTCATGTTTCAAAGTTTTAAATGGATTCAACACGGGTAAAATTCATATCTTCCCGATCATTATACAGATTATTAAATGAAATGAAATTATACAGATTATATATAGTGTAGAGATGGGCGGTGCGTGGCCAGAAATATGATTATTTGTACTGAAGCAATGGCTGGCACAATCAATCAATCAATAACAATTTTGATAACATCTGAACGTCATAGATAATTAAACAAATGTGTGTCCCCCAGGGCAAAAGAAAATTAAGAATAATGAAATAACTTCAAATAAGATGTTGAAATGTGAAATTATTATGATTATGTTTATTATATACATATAGAAGAAGATTGCCATTCTTAAAATTAATATATGCAATATTTGAAAATTCCACATTTAAATAACAAGTTCATCTATATACATATTTACATCTACGTAATAATATATAACAAGATATACAATATTTTTCAAGCACACTATTGCAATATCATAAATTTGTAAGAATGTCTACACTTGCAGATATTTGACTGTTATTATCTGATGCCCAATTAGGCATATTTCAATTTGAAAGTGTCAATACAGAAACCACCTGAAGATTTTGAAAGTAATTCGACTGGAAGTTGTTGCAACAGCTTCAAGTCAAATTACTTTGAAAATTATCAAAAATAATATAGCGTATCCGTAAAATTCATTGTGTATGGTTGAAGACCTTCACATAAAATATTTTGAAGTTTGATTTCTTTTGCTTCAATATAAGTAATATTTCTTAAATCGTGAATTTAATTCTTTTGGAATTGAAAAAAATCTAGAGTTAGTACTTGCTTTAAGGCCCAAATTCACACCAGAATGATTGAACACAAATTTGTTTTAAATTATGTAATTTTAGAGGCATAGATCAATGTAAAGATACGAAATAAATCTTAACATATGATGATTTTATTTCGTATAAATTAATATAATTTTTAATTGCGAAGTTGTAATAGTGATACATATCTACGTAATTTGAATAATTTTAATTTAAGCGGCCTAGTGTGAATTTGGTCATTTAAAGTTAGGTCGTGTGCTCACTAGTGACTTAATCCGGAATAACGGCATACCTCAATATTGCGCTACGTCGGTTAAGTCTTCAGTGAGAACACGACCTTAGATTCAAACAAACTCTAAGATAAGCTTATCTTATGAGATGACTTCGTATTGGGCGATTGAGCATGTATGTATATGGAGTGTGGTGTGGGTGAGAGTGCGGTTGTGATTGGAGAACGTGGATGGGGAGGGAAACAGGGTGTGGCATGTCCATCAGGAAAAGTAATAATTTGGTGGCATCAGAAATAACTTAAAATGTTTCCAAATCAAAATAAAACTTACTGTTGAATATTTTAATCATAATTGGATTGAAAGACATGGCTTCGTAAGGAAGCAATGTTTTTCAATCCGCTTATGGTCAAAATATTCAACAAGACATTTCTTACTAACGAACATGGTTGTTTTTTGTTCTGTTTTTTCTGATAAACAGTAAGACATTTTTCTAATAATATACAGGATCAATATTTTACGCTTAAACGTGCATATTCACAGCAAAATGCTTGAAGATTAAATAGTCACAAGTGTATACATTCTAGAGGCTTAGATTGTGTGCCTAGGTGTGATGAAACGAAATAAATCTTAACATACGATGATTCATTACGTATAAATTAGTAAAAAAATTTAAGTTGTGAAATTGAATTAGAGACACGAGTCCCTAATTCAAGTTCGCGATTAAAAAAATATAATAATTTGGACGGAATGCAATCGTCATAGACCCCTATTTTAAGATTTATTTCGCTTCATTACATTGAGATACACACATTAAACATCTAAACACACAATTTAAACAATTTAATTTTCACTCATTTTGCTGTGAATATGTACCTTTAACGTTAAGTTAATCATTTCCTCATCGTGTATCTGTGCATGTCTTCCACAAACGCATTTAGTTTAGCGTTCAGGGTACATAGGGCCTCTTCACACCAGATTGTTTCAAAATAACATTATTAAAATAGTATACTTGTAACAGGCTTAAATTGTGTGTGCCCATTGCATTCCGTATAAATTAACATAAGTGTCCTAAGTTGTGAAAAAGAATTAGCCTAGAGTCCCTAATTCAGCTTCATAAGTAATGATATAAATGTATACGGAATGATATCAACATAGGTTAAGATTCATTTCGTTTCATTACATTTAGATACACAGCAGATTAAGCCTCTAAAAGTATATTATTTAAACTATTTTATTTTCAAGACGTCTGGTGTGAATACGCACCTTTAAATGTACAGTAATGCTCAGAATTAACTGTAAATGTTTCCAATACAAAAACAGAAACATGTTAGTTATTGATGAATATTCTGAGCATAATGGACCTTTCCTGAGCAATGACGTCATATGACGTCATAATCAAATACGCGGCGTGTAGATTGACGTCATAATTATTACGTCATATCTGAGTCTATACGGACTGTCTTTAACTCTTAAAAGTCCGACACGTTGTAAGAATTGTATGTCTCTACTATTTAAAGGTGCATAATCAAAGTAAAATTACTGAAAATAAAATTGTTTAAATTATACGCTTTTAGGGGCTTAAACTGTAAGCCTATATGTAATGAAACGAAATAGATCTTAATATATGATGATTCCATTCCATATAAATTAATATAATTTTTTAAGTTGCGAAATTGAAATAGAGGCCCGTGCCTGTATAGTTTTCTGGAAATTGATAGTCAGGGAGTTCAGAGATTGATCGATCCTAACACGAGCGAGGTGTGGGTGGAGCTTAGCTAGAGAGGGGTGGGGAATAGCTAAAAATGGAAGGTGCATTGGATTGGAAGATATTGCTGCCTTGGGCAGAAGTGTGTCTACCAATCTATTTATATCCAAGATATTTAACAGTACGCCTACATTTTATTTTGTTTTGGAAACATCACAAACATGTGAGCTATACTGTATGTAGTTTAAAATTAATGTCCTAACTCATCAATGACAAAAGATGTAATATTCCATGTAATATTAGTTATCACCAACTTGATACTAAAAACAGCATCTATCAATGATTAATAACCATAAACTATGACAATTTATATAAAAAATTATAAATTCACTCAAGTAAATTATAATTTCTAAATCGCGACAAGTTGAGTTACAGCAGATAAATCAAGATATCAAAATTAAAATTGTATTATTATTATTATTATTATTATTATTATTATTATTATTATTATTATTATTATTATTATTATTATTAAGAGTTTTTAACTAATTAAATTTCTTACCCTTTGTCATATGGAATTCCTCTAAATCTGAATTCAAATGCAATAAATATGAATCCTGTTTAATAATTATCTAAAAACATTTAGACGAAAATCTGTGTTGCCTCATAGGAAATTAACATTCAGTTAAATACTTTTCAAATTATCTATATAAATATTCTTTGAAACATCAAAATAAAATTGTTGAAATCTCGAGGTATTACGATGCATCCGATTTGGTGTTACTGCCATAGGATTGTGACACAATTCTGAACAGAGTTTCTTGCCATCGTTTTGACGACGCCACAAGATTTGATGCATTCATGATTGAACTGGCTGGGTAGCTAATTCGCGGAACGAACGAAGGGCAGGCGGATGAAGACAATAACGCACTGAAATTGTTATTTGGAATGCACGAGACACCACTGGCGGTATCGGTACTTTGAAAAGCGCTGCTACCGTCTTGCCAGAACAGTCCACGAACAGACGGAACGAATGGTGACATCCCGGAGACTTGAATAGGAAATTGTCCAAAAGTACGTCCTGGTGGTGCAGAGGATACCAGTTCCGGAGACGATTGCCCGGAAAGTACGTCATCTGTCGATGAGATTTTGCTTTCTTCTTGATCGTCGGAATTAAGCGCGTTTTCGCTTTTCACATTAAGATCTAAATCACGAACAGTCTGGATACCCGATACATTATTGGTGTTATTTGTTGGGCTTTCAATTCTTCGAACTTTGTGATCTGGCGCCAGTAGAGAGTCCATGTCAAATAGTCTACGCTTTGTAGGCAAACTTTGCACTGAACCGCGATTCTGATCAGCTACTGGGTCAACATTAGTGGCCGTACTATCAACATCAACCGACCCATCTTCCTTGTCACTGGTTTTACTTCCGGTGGATGTCTCGAGTGTGTCTTCACTAACATTGGCTGAGCTGTCACCTTCTGTATCTCTGGCACCAGCATCGTCGTCCGCTTCTTGTTCCCACGTGTTTGGCGTAGTGGTTGACGGACTTGGGCTGGGACTGTCATCGTCATCTGGAACAGCTAAACCAAGATATTTACGCACCCGGCGCTGTGCCCTCCGGCGTCTAAAGTCATTCTTATTAAAGTCCTCTACATTAGCCGGATGAATAGCCCAGTAATGACCCTTACCGTTAGCGCTACGACCAGACTTTATGAAGCAGTCATTTAGTGACAGGTTGTGACGTATGCTATTCCGCCAACCTGGACCTCGCGTCCGGAAGTACGCGTAGTGATCCAGGATCCACTGGTAGATGTCACTCAGTACCATCTTCTTATCCGGGGTGCTTAGGATTGCCATGGCGATAAGTCCAATATAACTTTGACTGGGTTTCGGCTCCTCGTGAATGAAACTCGCGCGTGGATCATGTTTGTTAAAGAAATAAAACTGGCGAAACGGATCTGTCGGGTTTCCGGCTGCATGATGGTAGGGAGACAGGCCCGTGGATAAATTTGAATACCCGCGTAACGCCAACTGTAAGCGGTTGTTGTAATCGTAGAGTTGCTGTGACCGGTGGAAGTCCTGCAGAGACACCTGTGCCATGTTTCCAAGGACAGGTAACATCGGCATCGGCGTAGGAATCTTCAATCCGTACGGCAAAAATCCGTTGGTACTATTGCTACACATTTTCAATTCGAAATATAAACTCAATATAAATTCAAGATATTAACGAATATTTCACTTTATAAAATATTTTCATAATATGTCAATAACAGTTCTCTGTGTTTTCAGTTTGTTGTTACTTATCAAGTGCACGACTGGAAATGTTGCCTAGAAATATTTTTCTTAAAGTTTTATACAGAAGCAGAAACCAAATTAGCAACTCCAGCGACATCGATAGAACGACACAAACCACGCGCTCTGATTGGTTGAGACGCGTATGAATATGAATGGGGAGGGAGTCTCGGTAGTTTGAAGAATACGTCGTTATCGGTTCGTTGGCTGCGAAAGCGAATCTTTCCTCTCGCTCGCGCGACACACCCCTGCCATTCAATAGCACTGTCACAACAATGCGCGTGACAAGAACCCTTGAACGCGAGCTGTGAAATATAATTTTTCGCCATTTTCGAAATTTAGGTTAATCGGATTTTCACATTGCTATAAATATATAGCATTATTACAACGGTTTGCCTGGAAGTCGGTGCTGTCTGAAGAACCAACCACTTCCAATAATCAACAAAATATGTCATGGCCACACGAAATATAGCTTCTGTAAGATTTCCGACCACCCGTCTTAAAGAGCCACCATCTTGTGCGCCCCCTTCCCATCCCCGATGCAGTCTCCCACTGTAACCAGGTTTGACAATATGTAATACGGGATTAGATGGGTCTTTAAAATACTGGCCGAAGTTTGCCGGCGCGCTTGTTCGGGATTTTTTCACTCGCTGTCAATCAGAAACGCGCTAGAATTCCTCTCAAAGACTTTGTCGCACTGGGCGTAGTCTTCTATTCATAGATGGGTGGCAACTAATTGATTCAGTCAGAAATGTTTACGCGTTTTGTCGCCTAATTACGGCGCAATTGAGGCAAGTAGGAGGTCCTATATTGAGCGAATGGGCCACTGAACAGGGCCGTGTTTATTGCAATACAGTGTCCAGATTTCAGAAGCATTGGTCTAATTAACGATCGGACAATGGGCAATCATTGGGTTACTCCGCCTGGACAATTTGCGAACTGACACATGCTTGAATAGAAACGATGTATGACAGGTCCGCGATGTTTTGCCGACACCCGCGGAGAAACGTGGAACTTCTGGAAGGAAAACAAAGCTAAATGCTGATCGAACATGTACGCGATCAAGTAGCTGTTAGTGGTCAATGGTCAAAGACTGACCACTATGACACGACAAGGAGATGGCCGCAGAACGGTACATTATCGCTGCTATGCTGACAATGCCGCCGTCACCGATTGCTTTTCACAGCTAAAATGTGTGTTGAGAAAAACGAGAGAAAAATGTTTATGTAGATGACAGCTTGCTAGGATGCGTAAATTATATACAATGCCTGACATAAATAACTGCCTTTAGATTTTTATTACTTATAATGTTTCCGAGAGCTCTATACAGTGCCGCTCAGAAATAAGTTAACATGTTTCCCAATAAAACAGAAACATGTTAGTTAGTACGAAATATTATGTTAAATTTTTTTAACATAATTGGATTGGAAAACATTGGACGTCTTCGAATCCACTTGTTCAAAATATTCAACAGTACGTTTTATTTTCTTTGGGAAAATATGAAGATATTTCTGAGCTGTAGGCCTACTGTACGCCTACAGGCGCAAGTAATTCTTCACGTAATCGCAATGCAGGTCTTAATCTTATTTATATGTTCCCCGCATGCATTTTAGAAAAAAAACATTCGCCAGCATCTTGATCAAACATCAATGCGTGAATCAGTAAGATTTAATGGAGGGGCATGCTTTAGTTTGAGCGTTGTATTGGTCATCAGCAACCGTATTGTAATCTCAGCCAAATTCTAAATATTGTAAAACTATTCGTATTATTCTGGACCGTGCGTGGAAGATTGTATTTCGGTTGGGATGTCTCTTTGTCTGATCGGGAATGTTCCAATGACACTGCATATTCGATTTCACTAAACGCTTAAAACAAAACTGTAGTTTAATCCTGATCATGAAAAAATATTAGGTTGAAAACTGTGTTTACAAAATTTTGACCGCTCTTGTTACTATTATTGTTTTAGCCTCTCGTGCGTCGGCCGCGCCTCAAAGCGCTCAAAATGCTATTTGTACCGCGCAACTAACCGTGTAGCGGTCAAGATTGTTACGGAAAATTGGACGCTTTGCTCAGCGAATGTCCATTTGCTGGACAATACATGGCTGTTTTTGTAGCTTTATCAATGGAATTTATACCAAAAAAGCAGGTTTCTGAACAGGTAATTTTGGCCGGCTTGATAATTAAAGGGTTAATTGTTTTTAAAAAATCAAAATTTTCCCTTAGTCATTGTCCACTTGCCGGCTAAGAGAAGACTATTTTTGGAAATTTACCACTGGAATAACTGGCTCGGTTACCGAGCCAGTTATTCCAGTGGTAAATTTCCAAAAATAGTCATCTCTTAGCCTACAAATGGGCATTCCATTTTATGGCTAAGGTGGCATAAGAGCTGTTAAAGACGAGGGGGATATAATACTGCAATCGGCCTTTCTGATCAGGCCATAATGCGCGACAAACAGGCAGCTGCCTAGATCCGGCTTTGACATTGTTAAATCTTGCATAGCGCATGACCTGCGAAAAGCAACCAGAATTTGTTTTGTAAACTGTCACAATAATTTGCTATAATTGAACGTAAATATTATCATCAAGCAAAGCTAATTTATTAACACATATTTATATGACTGACTAATTGTATTTGTCTTGATACGCTATCAAATCAATTATAATTAACATAACGCAATTGTGAGAAAAAAAATTTAAAAGCAGACCCTACCTGATTCTAGCCTGAGTCTGCGACATAACGGGCACAGGCTCTTTGGGACAATATATGACGCTATAAAAGACATTTCGTATGTCAAATGACATTACGGCTGATTTAGGTAGCAGTTTTCAACGGTGTATACAGTCCCCGTTATGGTTTATTGAATTATGGAATATTGAATTAATTGGGTTACTTTCTTAATTCGCGTTAAACCACATAACTCAGCATATTTCTAGTTTTAATAACACATTCTTAATTTTTTTCAAATTTATTTGACAATTTTCTATTAAATTAACAATTTCTATTGAATCAACATTTTCCAAAAAAAATATTTTCTGATCCTTAAAATGCAGTTATTTAGAATAATTATCTCCATATATAACGGAGTAGTGCTGTATCCATTCGCCCTACTTGGACCCAGCAAATACAGAGCCAGGAATGGACGTCATTGCATAAATCTGCTAAGCGTGCTACGAGGTGACCTCAAGAAAGCAGGATTTAGCGTTACAGGAATACAACAGAATATGGTCATAGTGATTAGTGCTGTATCAATTCAATTCAGTTAGCCCTAATCTGCTAATCTATGGAATAGTGTGGTTGGGTAGAAGGGGTGCTGCGTGAACATGTATTACAGCAAAGTCAGTTTCGTTATTTTAAAGCGAAAGAGTCAAGTTTCTAGTTAATGGCACGTGCAATAGAAATAGAAGATAGGTATCTCTTAGGTGCCTTATTAAAATACAATAGCAACTTAGTTTCACGTATGAAATTTATTGCCGATTGAACAGTTTCAGTTTCTGTTTATTTACATCCACATCACAGAGTGGCTCATGGGGAACAATACTTTTACAGGATCTACACAGTGGACAGGGGGTGGGGGCGTGTATCCCAAAGACCATCACACCTCGCCTACCACCATCCAAAACTATTTCTTTGCGAGGATACCATAGGGGATGATTCCCAATAAAATGAGATATATTGATTATCGATAAAATTAAGATTTTATATTTATGGGTTCCTATAAATTGTAAAGCAATAAGTGTTGCATTGTTGCTAAATGACCCGAAAAACCTTCTCATGGGGCCAAGATTTAACAATCTCTCCGGGGAGGACCTTCGCCCCCAACTATGGGATATATACATCCTCTCTGAGACCCATTCCCAACACACACACACAACCCAACCACACCACCCACACCACCCCTACCCACCAGCCTCAAACCAAACAGGTCATCCTTGATTGATCATGTAAGTGTGTTCACATTGATCATTCAATCGCCTGTAATAAAATTTAGCATATAAGACAAGAATCGAGACATGTTTGCCCTGAAACATCGTGAAATTTAATCATTTAACATCCTGATTGTTCTACATCGTGTGATCCAATGGTCGTGCGTGTAGACATACTGCCCAGTGGATTTCAGCATCACCGCCGAAATTGTAACTAAGGTTATTTTAATTTACGATTTCAGCGACGTGTTTGCCGGGCTCGCGGCTAAGAACGCAAATACTTTCACTTGTATTGATTGGACTAAATCTTTGTCGAGTGTCTACCATACAATCGGTGATCAGCTTTACAAACACGCTTAATCTTTGGGAGATGGTAAATATGGGCGGAGATCAGCCATGCTCTGTCATTTCTTGCCTCGCTGGGGAATAGAACTTGTGGGGTTGGGGTGGTTGTGAAGTCTGAGGTATTTGCGTCGAAGTTGAAATGGCTGTAAGCCTAAAACAAAAGATGATATAAGTAAGAGGTTTATGACAAGCTTGTTTGTATATACGTGTTTATCAGTTGTCAATTGCCGCTAATACCATCTTCTAAAATACACATCATTTCCGCAATTGTATACCTGTCTGGCTGTTGACGTATGGCAGGGTTTGCTTAGTAGAAACGCTGATACGCAACAGTCGCTTAATATTATTTTTATTATTAGTAGTAGTAGTAGTAGTAGTAGTAGTAGTAGTGGTAGTAGTAGTAGTAGTAGTAGTAGTAGTAGTAGTAGTAGTAGTAGTAGTAGTAGTAGTAGTAGTAGTAGTAGTAGTAGTAGTAATAGTAGTAGTAATAGTAGGAGTAGTAGTAGTGGTGGTGGTGGTGGTGGTAGTAGTAGTAGTAGTAGTAGTAGTAGTAGTAGTAGTAGTAGTAGTAGTATTATTATTATTATTATTATTATTATTATTATTATTATTATTATTATTATTATTATTATTATTATTATTATTATTATTATTATTATTATTATTATTATTATTATTATTATTATTATTATTATTATTATTATTAACTGAATACAAGCTTCTTTAAATGTAACCTACCACTCTCCTCTCATGCCAGTCATCTTATGAGCCTATAAGCTAGGTGGTCATACTTGGTGGAAAATTCCCCCCCCCCCCCCACCCTGAAGCACCACACATATTGTTCGGTTACATTAAGACCTTTGAACAAAGAGTCATGAAAACAATATGAGTGTGAGTTATAATTATATTTTTCGAGTGCTCAAATTATTGCATCAACAACCACATACTCGTGCATATGTCACAAGTTGATATTCCGGCGGGAGTTATTGCTCCTTGTTTCCTTCAATGATAGAAGTTTCCGAATTGTATTGATACCGTGGGTGGTAAACACATCGGAGTTGCCGCACTGTGCATTTTACATGGTATTCAGTACAGCCACATACAATGGCTGTGTAACGACACACCTTCGCGATCCCCAATAACGGATCACTAACGTCCATGTGGTCGCATAATGCAAGTTTGCTGCAGAGAAATTTAATTTTGCAGCCACAAGCGTGTGGTTCTATAAGATGAATGTTCGTAAAACACTTTGGTCAAATGTTCATTGTCGCTATTTAGGCCCACAAGTTTGATGGTACCTTGTCTCATCACACAAATTGATTGATATTGTGTGACAAATGTTGAAAATAAAATAAAACTTTAATTTCACATTTACGAACAGATTATTTTGTTTTTGATATCCTTACATCCGTTAATAGGTGAACATGTGACTCAATTCGCTCTCCTGGTTTGTTCATAACAGAACAACTGCTTGAAGTTTGTTAAATGTGCATACCGAAATATGTTTTGTCCGTGTCTCTGAAATGCAAGAAACACCCACCAATCCATCCATCCGTCCATCTAACAGGAGACATCTCACGCTTCTTTCCATAAATGCACATGGCAAGTCGTCGCCATAAGCACAATCATCAACGGTGCATATTCACAGCAGAATGCTTGAAAATAAAATTGTTAAAATTGTATACATTTTAGAAGCTTAAATTGTATGGCCAAATGTAATGATACGAAATAAATCTTAACATATGGTGATTTCATTCCATGTACATTAATATAAGTTTATTTAGTTTTGAATTTGAATTAGGGACTCGTGTCTCTCATTAAATTTCACAACTTAGAAAATTATATTAATTTATATGGAATGAAATAAGACTTATTTCGATTCATTACATCTAGGCACACAATTTAAGCTTCTAAAAGTATACAATTTTAACAACTTTATTTTCAAGCATTCTTGTGTGAATATGGCCTTTTTAAGATAATTACCGCGCTCTTCCACCGGCAAACACGGACCCACCCATCAACCAAACCAACCCAATCACGCACTCATCCACCTATCCACACACTCATCCAAAATGCTGGTCTTTGTTTGTATCGTTTGTTTTGTCTTTTGATGATAATAGTTACGATAAGTAACCATGGGTGTAAGATCTACCTATCATCTCTAGTTCATTCATATGCATCGATGAACGCAGTTTCATTTTGATGGTCTACTAACCTTTCTGCCACTGAGAAGAATAGTAATAATTTGATCTCTTAACCATTTAACACTCATATCAGCCAAAAACTGCTTCTGAAGTGGTCTCCTGAAGTGTCCATTTGCAGAGCAGAAGAAGACTATTTTTTTTAATTTACCATTGGAATGACTGGCTCGATAACCTAGCCAGTCATTCCAGTAGTAAATTTCAAAAATAGTCTTCTCTTGGTCTGCAAATGGACATTTTATATGAGAAAATTCAAATTTTCGTAAAAAGAATTCGGGGGTTAAAGGGTTTAACATATCCTGAGCAGTCCCTTCAAAACGTCTGCGCACACTTCGTTCTCGTAATGGAAATTACGTTTTCACTCAAGGACTGGAGAGATCCATCTCTGGCTAAGCTCCGTCCATTGCTACGTGTGTTGGAATTGATTTGAAACTAATTTTCCTAGGGACTTGTTCCAACATATTCAACAGAATGTTTATTAAATTGTAAATTCATCAAAGACATACAATTCGTACCCGTTCTTGACGGACTTTTAGATGTTCGTGTCGGAGCTATGTCACATTGACTGTGAAGTCAGCTAGCATGTAATGTATTGGATTATGAAGTAAGAATCTTGTGTGGCAAGTCGCTTCCCAATCATTGTTTTGCTTTTAGTGGAATGTGTTTCCGGCAAAGTAAGTTCACTTAACTCAGCTTTTCTCACCATCACCACGACTCCGGCCCAAAGAGAGGGTTTGGGGTGGCTTCCTAGTTAACTGAATCAACATGTCTTGTGTTAAAATTAAGGCACCGACAATTTTCAAACGATTATCATTGTTATCGTCATTGACATTGTCATTGATGTCGGCATTTGTGCGGTTTTATATCATTGGCATTATCATTGTTGGCATCAGTATTGTACGCATCATCAGTGTCACTAGCGTCACTGACGTCAATTTTTTTTTTAAATCAGGTTACATGATTTCCAGCGGAAGGCAATAACCGATCAGAATTATCCATTAAACCATTATTTTCGCAACTTTAATTAGTGAATGTTTGTTTATTCGACGGCACTAATCTTGCACCTAGCATATTACTTCCCATCTACGCCTTCATTTCATTGATATGGTAGAATTGAAAACGTCCGTTTGTCGGATTAGGCACACGCGAAACACGTGCGTTCTCCGCCCATCCATACAGTTATTCGATTAATCTAGTTTACAAATTCAGGCTTTAACAATAGCTAAGTACTAATCCAGTTATGAGGATAATCTATTCGTTTTCTTATCGCTGAACGCTTTCAACATCCACTTTAAGATGGCTGTTTATATAGGAATTTAGTTTGATTGTATGACGATGATGATGAGGCTCTTTCCATAAGTGTTAGTTTAGGACAATGGCGTCCATCGAGTCAGGAATCAGAGCACGTGTCTTCAATCCCCTGATTTTTATTCGCTCTGGATATTTTCAATACTGAGATAAACATCAATGTATTTTAACCCTTACACACCTACAGCCTATATCAGACAAAGCTGCTACATTAATAAAGAGATCTGATTTGTCACTCAAGTATCTGACGTCATACTCACATGCTAGGCTACGTCACATATTGCTGACGTGACAGTCAAAATAATGTAGCGCTCTCTGTCATGAACCTTGAAAAGTTCGTTAAGTGTGCCAACTGCATGTCTTTGATGGATTTGCAATTTAATCAACATTCTGTTGAATATTTGGAAACTAAGTTATCGGTGAACTGTTGCTGCAGCTGCCAGCCTAATTAGTTTCAAAATGTGCAACATCTTACATGGCAATTGATATTCTGCTAATTCAGGATTCAATGTGTATAAATCGATTTTTAACACCGACAAACTGGGCGGAGCTTAGCTAGAAATAGACCGTGCATAGCTAGAAATGAACCGTGCATATTTGGAAATGGACCGTGCATAGCTAGAAATGGACCGTGACTAGCTAGAAATAGACCGTGACTAGCTAGAAATGGACCGTGACTAGCTAGAAATGGGCCGTGCATAGCTAGAAATGGACATTGACTAGCTAGAAATGGACCGTGACTAGCTAGAAATGGACCGTGACTAGCTAGAAATGGACAGTGACTAGCTAGAAATGGACCGTGACTAGCTAGAAATGGACCGAGACTAGCTAGAAATGGACCGTGACTAGCTAGAAATGGACCGTGACTAGGTAGTAATGGACTGTGACTAGCTAGAAATGGACTGTGACTAGCTAGAAATGGACCGTGACTAGCTAGAAATGGGGCGCGCATAGCTAGAAATGGACCGTGACTAGCTAGAAATGGACCGTGACTAGCTAGAAATGGACCGTGACTAGCTCGAAATGGACCGTAACTAGCTAGAAATGGACCGTGACTAGCTAGAAATGGGCCGCACATAGCTAGAAATGGACCTTGACTAGCTAGAAATGGACCGCGCATAGCTAGAAATGGACCGTGACTAGCAAGAAATGGATTATTTCGTTAAATAATTCTGAACTAATTTGACCAGAAGCCATTGCTTAGGATTCAACGTCTTCTCGACAAATTAGCTTAGAAATATTCTACGATTTCACGTGAACGGCTACCTCGGAAGTGAAGCACTAGGATTTCACGTATTAATATAGGCACATTTATAGCTATGCCACGCCCACTTCTAGATCTATCACCTTTTGGCTTTCACGAAAAGTGGCAAAGGCCTGACAGCAAGCGTATGAATTGTAAGTCTTTAGTGAATTTACTATTTAGCAAACATTCGGTTGAATATTTTAAAACTAATTTAACCCGGAGCTGTTCCCAGTCAGTGTTCTAAAATATTCAACAGCTTACCTGTATCTTGAAACTGAGAGCCAGGGAATTCCATGTTCAGTGATAAAATTGCTTCAATGGTGCGTACAAAATGGGCGGAGCTTATCTAGAAATGGGCGGGACGTAGCTAGGAAATGATCCTTCTATCTACATACAAATGTAACTATTTGAGAAAAAGCTCTTCAAATGTATATGTATGTTGAATATTTCCATTCAACTCTGTCGTACATACTAGCATAATCAGCGTCATTGGGACAGCGAATCGTCCTGCTGACGTCTGCTAATTATTAACTAATTATAATAAGAATTGTTCCGTTCAATAGTATGCTATTTTTATTTAGCAAAGTTTATCCGAAAAATGCGGATTTTTAAACAGGCCTAACGGATTTTCGCACATCCTGTTAAACATTCGGATCCATTTTAGTTCATTTAGCAAAATTCCTGAAATAACTAATCTGTTGCCGGTTTTTGTTTTATATAGTGCAATTTCGAATTTATTCAAGTCGGTGCAGTTAGCCTGAATAGTCGTAGGATTTATTTACACGGAATTATAATAATATTAACTGACAAGTTAGATCTTAAATTGATGATTTCTATTTCTGCATGCTCACATATGCAAAAATTGGAAGAGACAAACCCCGTACTTTCCGGCTCGTCCGAACCTATTTCCCGGACAAAAAATAATTGGCAAGCTGGTCGCCCTGTGCTAGCAAGAGTTGATTTCTGATCATTGTTACCTTGGTACATCAGGGACCCGCACACAAAATAGTACGTCTCATAGTACATGTACATCTTCTCATGTAGGATCTGATAACCCTTTAATCCTTGTAATCTCAGTGCTTCTATCTCAAGTCAATGGACCTTTCCAATTTATCCATCTATCGTATGACGCCATAATCAACTGCGTGGCGTGGAGGATGACGTCATAATCAATTACAGCGTGAATGACTCGACTTAGTCCGTCTTAAGCACTTAATAGTCCGACACGTTGTACGAATTGTATGTTTTTAATATTTAATAAAAATTATGTTAAATATTTTGAAACTAATTTGACTTGGTGCCTATTGCAGCAGCAGAAACCAGTCAAATTAGTTTCAACATATTAAACAGCTAACCTGTATTGTTTTCTGGAAATTCATAGTCAGTGACTTCAGGAATCGATAGACCCCAACACGAGCGAGGTGTGGATGGAGGTTACCTAGAGATGGGCCGGGCAAAGCTAAAACTGGAAAGGTCAATTAGACTGGTAAGCTACTGGATATTTTGAAACCAATTTGACAGTTTGACTCAACATAATGTTTATAAAACTGTAAGTTAATCAAGGACATACAAATTGCACACCTTGTTGATGGACTTTTTTAAATTTCATGCTGGCGCTATGTCATGTTAATTCTGACGTCAACTAGCATGTTTCGTTTTTTAATTATGACGTATGCTACTTAAGAGCATCACATCGGATCCTTCTATTGTGACTATACCTTACACTGATTGTTCCGAGGCCTTGATGGCTGTGTTTCTGTCAAAGTAAATGTTTTCGTATGTAAGCTCAGGTTTGCTCATCATCACCATTTCCGTAGATCAAAGTGATGAAGAGCTCTTAGACATAAATACACTACATGCCCATTAAGTGAAAGATGTGTGCATGCTTGGTGGATTTGCAATTTAATAATCAAATAATCATCCTGGTGAATATTTTGAAACTAATTTCACTGGAAGATGTGGCTACCATATAGGCAGCAACAGTGCCAAATCAAATTAGTTTCAAAATGTGCAACAGCTTATATGTATAGTTGCCTTGCATTTGAGGGTCTGCTAATTCAAGAGTCAAAGTATATAAATCGAGTCTAACACACGACCAAGATGGGCGGAGCTTAACTAGAGATGGGTATGTCATAGCTGGAAAAGAACCCCCACCCACCCCACCCCCACCCACCCCACACCCACCCATTGAATAATTCTGAATTGATTTGACGAGAAGCCATGGCTAAGGATTCAATGTATTTCTAGACAACATGTTTCAGAAATATACTACGATTCTATGTGAGTGGTTGCCTTGGAACTGAAGCACTATGATTTCATGGAGTAGCATGGGTGGTGGCGCATTTCTAGCTATACCAGATTTTCAAACTATTATCATTGCTATCATCATTGATTTTGTAAGTGATGTCATCATGGTTGCTGTTTGTTTCCTCGTCATTATCATTGACAGCATGAGCATTGCCGTCGTCATCATGCGAGTTGTCCCATAAAACAGTATTTTCGCAACTTTAGTGAATCTTTATTTGATGTTAATGTTTCCTCCCCCACCCACCCCATCTCCACCATCACCTCAACTCACCTTATGGCGGCCAGGACATATTTTACCTTACACGCCACCATTTTTCTCTGCATCGCTAGACGCAGAGGTTAATGAGAGCATGGAGGACTTCTTCTTGTTCACTGTCTTGTTCTTAAGACATTTTTTAATAACTCTGGTTCTATCGGAGAGATCTCCTCCAGATTTGGGGATGCAGTGAGAAGCTTGCCCATGTGGTCTCAAAGATGAATCCCAATTTGGGGCAAAAAGCTAAAAGCAACAGCTTTCAACATCATTATTTTCAAAATGGACACTTTTAACACATTCTTAAATTACTCTCGTTCTACTGGAATGACCCCTTTCATAGGGAGGTGTGGCGTGGTGAGTGTTTATCTCCGTGAGTCCCAAAGACGTGTGCCAATTTTTGGGTCAAAAGCTAGAATGCACCAACCTTTCAATAACATTCGATTCCAAAACAGACAAATTTGACGTCACGACGGCCCTATTGAAAACATATCAACGACACATGTATTGGACAAATTTGTGATTGTTAGACTTAATCCGGTAGACTTTGAAAACAACCGTTTGTCGGATTAGACACATACCCAGCGTTCTCCGCCCACCATTACAGTTATTCTATTAATCGTGTGTTTACAAATGTAACCTTTAACAATAGCTAAGTTCTAATCCAGTTATGACGATAATCTATTAGTTTTCTTATCGTTGAATGCTTTCAGCGCCCAATTTAAGATTGTTTACAAGCACCTAGTCAAATTAGTTTCAAAATATTCAGCAGCTTACCTGCACAGTTTACTGGAAATTTAAGCTTTAACAATAGCTATGTACTATAATCCAGTTACGAGGATAATCTATAGGTTTACTTATCGCCGAATGCTTTCAACACCCACTTTAAGATGGCTGTATTTACAGGAATTCAGTTTGATCGCATGACGATGCGGATGAGGATTGTTCCACAAGCTTAGCAAACTGTTAGTTTAGGACAGTGGCCTCCATGGAGTCAGGAATCAGAGCACGTGTCTTCAATCTCCTGATTTTCTTAGCATTGGATAATTTCAATATGGAGATTAACACCAATGTATTTTAACACTTACACACCTGCATCATATATCAGACAAATCTGTTATATTAATAGAGGAATCTGATCTGTCACTCGAGTATCTGACGTCATACTCATATAAGCCAACGTCACATATTAGCTGACGTCACAGTCAAAATGAGTAGATGAGACGTCTTAGTGAATGTCATGAAACCTGAATGGCCACCAAGTGTACGAATTGTACGTCTTTGATGGATTTGCAATTTAATACGCATTCTGTTGAATATTTTGAATCTAATTTGACTGGGAATTGTTCATATCATAGGCAGCAACAGCTCTCAGGCAAATTAGTTTCAAAATGTTCAACAACTTACTTGTATAATTACCTCGAAATGTAGATTCTGGTAATTGAGGATTCAAAGTATATAAATCGCGCACAGAAAAGTGGGTGAAGCTTAGTTAGAAATGGATACTTACATTGAATAATTCCCAGCATCCCTTGCTAAGGAGTCAATGTCTTCTCGACAAATTATTTCAGAAATATTCTACGATGTCATGTGAATGGCTGCCATGGAACTGAAGTACTAGGATTTCACGGAGTGGTAGATGGGCCATTTCAAGCTATACTAGATTTTCAAACTATTATCATCACTATAATCATTGATTTTGTAATTGGTGCCATCGTTGTTCTGGGTTGTTTCATCGTCATTACCATTGACAGCATGAGCATTCGTGTCGTCATCATCATCCGAGTAATCTTAGTGAATGTTTATTTGATGTGACTGAAGCAGTCACATCAAATAAAGATTCACTAAGATAACAGCCCACCCCATCTCCACCACCACCCCAACTCATCTTCTTGCGGCCAGGACATGTTTTACCTTATACGCCTCCATTTGTACGTGCATCGCTAGACGCAGAGGTTAATGAGAGCATGGAGGGCTTCTTGTTCTTGTTCATGTTCTTGTCCTTAAGACATTTTTCAATAACTCTGATTCCACAGGAGAGATCTTCTCCAAATTTGCGGATGCTGTGGAAAGCTTGCCCATATTGTCCCAAAAACTAATCCCAATTTTGGGGCCAAAAGCTTTAACGCATTTTTAATGACTCTTGTTCTAATGGAGTGACCTCTTTCACACTTGGGGATGCTAAAATTTAACAGCAACAGTTTTCAATAATATAGATTCCAAAATAGACAAGTTTCAACAACCCTAACCACTCAGCAACTTCTATATGGCCGCGCTGACGTTGATGTAGAGTTAAACATCACGGTTTCCACCATTCTATGTCAATATATTACTGACACCTGTCGGTTTAAATGACCTACAGTAATTACAAACACAACTCATGGATTGTGTCGACAAATCTATAGCCGCGGAAGTTTCTGGATGGCCATGCAGTGTGGACCAGCGCTGGTGCCTACAGCACATCGAGCTCCTTTCTCCTAATAGCGCCTTGTGATTCGTCAAACCATGCTTTTCTCCTTCACGAGAAGAGTTTATTCTGTCATCATTAGGCTACCTACAACATCTCTCCTCCTCCTCCTCCTCCTCCTCCTCCTCCTCCTCTTCCTCCTCCTCCTCCTCCTCCTTTTCCTCTTCCTCTTCCTCCTCCTCCTCCTCCTCCTTCTTCTTCTTCTTCTTCTTCTTCTTCTTTTTCTTCTTCTTCTTGTTCTTATTATTATTAATTTTATTGTTGTTATTACTGTTGTGACAGTTAACAACATTATTATTCGCCTCTTGATTTATTTAATGTAATATATCTGTACGTAAGTGCGAGACACGATAATGTGCTCCCACTTGACTAAAATAAACTTTGTTTAAATCAAAATAGACAAGTTTGACGTCACGGCGACCCTATTGAAAACATATCAACGACACGTGTATTGGACAAAATTGTGATTGTTAGACTTAATCTGGTAGACTTTGAAAACAACCGTTTGTCGGATTAGACACATACCCAGCGTTCTCCGCCCATACATACAGTTATTCGATTAATGGTGTGTTTACAAATGTAACCTTTAACAATAGCTAAGTTCTAATCCAGTTATGAAGATAATCTATTAGTCTTCTTACCGCTGAATGCTTTCAGCGCCCACTTTAAGATGTTTACAAGCGCCTAGTTAAATTAGTTTCAAAATATTCAACAGCTTACCTGTACAGTTTTCTGAAAATTGATAGTCAAACATTTCAGGGATCGATCCCAACGCGGCGATATGTGGGTGGAAGTTAGCTAAAGATAGATGGGGCACAGGTAAAACTGGATTCTTCCATTCACATTCTTGCAGGTCAATTTTAAGACTTAATCGCGTGGCTGTGAAAACTACCGTTTCTCGGATTAGACACACGTCACGTGAATTCTCCGCCCATGCGTACAGTTATTCCATCAATCTATTGTTTACAAATTTAACCTTTAACTCTTAGCACTCTGATGTCAAAATCTTTCATTTTCAAATTAATTTAAAAGATGAACTGGTGTTCATTTTCCAACAAATTTAGTGGAAGATGGTGCTGTCGCTATCAGCAACTGCTCTCAGTCAAATTATTTTCAAAATATGTATTAGCACACTTGCATCATAAAATTAGTTTCAAAATATGCAACAGTTTACTAACAACTTAAAATTGGAATTCTGGTAATTAATGATTCTATGTCTTCTCGACAAATTAGTTCAGAAATATTCTACGATTTCATGTTGATGGCAACCTTGGAAGTGAAGCACTCAGATTTCACTGATTAACCCTCTAACTCTCATATCAGCCAAAAACAACATCTGCAGTGGTCTTGAGAAATGTCCATTTGCAGACCAAGAGAAGACTATTTTTGAAAATGTACCACTGGAATGACTGGCTCAAAAATAGTATGTTCTTTGTCTGCAAATGAGCCTTTTCTACGAGAAATTAAAATTTTCTTGAACAAATTTGAGGGTTAAATGGTTAATAGATGTGCACATTTCTAGCTATGCCCCTCCCACTTCTAGCTCCATCACTTTTTGGATGACGTCATAATCAAGTATCGTAGGTCTGACAGCAATCGTATGAATTGTGTGTTTGTAGTGAATTTACACTTTAAGAAACATTATGTTGAATACGTTGATACTAATATAACTAGCAGCAACATCTGCCATAAGAAATCGCCAGCTCCCAGTCAAATTAGTTTCAAAATACTCTACAGCTTACATGTATCATTGCCTTGAAACTGAGAGTCTGTGAATTCCTATGACAGCAACAACTCACGGTCAAATTAATTTCAAAATATTAAACAGAATCTTCATAAAATTGTAAACCGATCAAAAGCATACAATTCATAAACGGTTTTTTCAGACTTTTGGATTTTTGTGACGAAGCTACGTCATTTTGATTGTGATGTCAGCTACCACGCCACGTACTTGATTACGACGTTAGATACTAGAGTGACAGATCATATCCTTCTATTCTGGCTTCTCCTTACTCTCATTGTTCGGAGGCCTTGATGACTGTGCTTCAATCAAAGTAAACTCATAGGTAAGCACGGGTCTGCTTGCTCGCCATGAACACTTCCGTAGATCCGGTATGTTCCTGTCGGACCAAAATGTTTATTGTAACGATATGTCTGGTGTTGAAATTTAGAGAAGGATCATTCCGATTTTCAAATTATTATCATTTCTACTGTCATTGGTTTTGTCATTAATGTCATCATTGCTGCGGTTTGTACCATCAGCATTAGCATTGTCTGCACGAGCGATGTCATCATCATCATCAGTGGCCATACCATCATTGGCGTCATTTTTTCCAGCGGGAGACATGTCCATACCAGTTATCTATCAAAACATTATTTTTACAACTTGAAACAAGAGCAATGAGAGATTGCAGACCCTTGCCCTCCCGGTTTTTGTCACACAGTAAAAGGTTTTCGGATTTTCCAGACATTTCTGGACTTTCCTTATTTTTTCAGATTTTCATAGATGGCGCCCAAAAGTAGTG
>CM067360.1:81220788-81308454 GCA_034401795.1 Chaetoderma sp. LZ-2023a
ATTCATGTGATGTAGTTGATTATAACGTCATATGATTGATAGATAAACTGGAATCCTTTATTGCGCGTAGACGCTAGGGCAATGCGATTATCTCATCCAATGACAAAATATACATTTGAACAGCTTCCAATCAAACTAGTTTCAAAATATTCAACAGAATGTTTATTAAATTGTAAATTCAACAATGATATACAATTCGTTCACTTCATGGTGGACTTTTCGATTTTCATGAATAGGGTATATACTTTATTGTGATTGTAGCGTTAGCTAACAAGTGACGTAATTGATGATGGCGTTATAGACTTGAGTGACAGATCGTATCCCCATATTCAAAGATGACGACTCAAATTATTGATCGTTGCCAAGCTCTTGATGAAGCGCATTTATGTAAGAAAGCCTCTCATCAATCACATTCACTGATTTTGGATCTCAAAAATAGTACGTTTGAGTCATATTGTGATCATATTCGCAGGTAAACACGGCTACAGCATCCTCGGTGCATAGGTTAAAATAGTCTGCTGACTTCTCTGCCCATATTCCATTAGCTACCACAGATCAATCTGCAACAACAACAACAACAACAACAACAACAACAACAACAACAACCACCACCACAACAACAACAACAACAACAACCATAATTATCATCGATTAAACCGTATCGTTGCGTATATTTACAAACATCTTATCCTGTTAATTGGCTCACGAGTCCTCATTACATCCCTCATGATGACGTCACTAATGGTGACCGCTAATGATGTATAACACCCTACGTATGTCTGAACACCTGCCTAATTGGCTACTGATTACCAGGCCCATGAGAGTGAGATAGACAGGTGATACAGGTGGAGTATGTGCGTGATGTTTGTTGCACAATGTAAGCGTATTATTATTCCCTTGATGTGTAATTACGCGTTGTTTGCGCTAGCTATTTCTCACGGATAATTGTCAATATTGACGTGCTAGGATAACAAACTAGGTTTGGTATTGTTGATGTCAACAGCGCTTTGCTTATGCCCTGCTATTCAATCTTGTGGTAACCAATGGACCGTTCCAGTTTTAACTATGCCACGCCCATCTCTATCTAAGCTCCATCCACACTTCGCCGTGTTGATATTGGTCGATCCAGAATGCCCTAACTGTACAGGTAAGCTGTTGAATATTTTGTAACTAATTTGACTTGGTGCAGTCAAATTAGTTTCAAAATATCCAACAGAATATTTATTAAATAGTAAAGATATACAATTCGTACAACAACGCATAGTCCGTCTTCAAATATGCATTAGTGACGTACTTATCAACGTCATTCATGACGTCATTCATTATGATGTCATTCTACATGTCGCTTAGTTGATTATGACGTCAAAGGATGTGTTGATAAAGTGGAAAGGTCTATTGGTATCTCCGAGCCAGTTGGTCAGCGACGCAAGTCCCAATAGCCAATATCAGGATTGCGCCAATAGCCAACGACGCACAGATATAGGCCTAGGTTCCTTTATAAATAGAAACAATACAAGAAACGATAATATTGTCACTAAGATAGAAATCATATAGCTACCTCGGAGTAGCCTTCTAGGTCTGCGAGAGAACAGACAAGACTGACATGTTTCTGGGCCAGTGTTGTTTCCCTTAGTCTGAAAATTATGACGTATAATGGAAGGATCCGATCTGTCACCCAAGTATATGACGTCATAATCAATTACGTCACATGTAGACTGAATTCACAATCAAAATGCATATTGAATGATGTATCTAGACGAATTTTATGTCTTTGATGGAGTTACTATTTAATAAATATTCTGTAGTTAGGCCTACCTTGGTACATCCTAAAAATATACGGCGAGTTGGGAGAAACCCCAATCAAAATTGTAATACGAAAACGCATGATAACATACTGGCTTAGGCTCATCTCAGGTAAGCGGACCAAACTCGCTGGCAAAATATACAAACATATATTATATTAGACCACAATCAGAACGGAACATACTACAAACGGCTAGACTCTATAAAAAATATTTTAGATAGCACGGGGCATAGCTATCTCTGGACGAACCAAACAATACACAACTTCAATGAAACAAAAATAAGAATAAACAAAAATCTTGATGACCAATATACCCAAACATGGCAATCAGAGATGGGCGTATCTTGGAAAGGAAAAATTTACCACTCTTTTAAAATAAATTGGGAAATGGAAAATTATCTCACGAATTTAAATGATCGTAACAGAATCTTATTCACGAGCAATCATCGGCTGCCAATAGAAACGGGGCGGTGGGAAGGAATACCCCGGGAGGAAAGAAAGAATCTGTCCACTATGCACCCTGAATGAAATAGGAGATGAATTTCATTACCTATTCATCTGCGAATTATTTAGTGATAAACGTATAGAAATCTTCCCAAAACACTATTATAAAAGACCGGATTTTCGAAATTTCACCAACTGCTTTCAACGAAGAAAAGATCTGCCGTATGATCGAAGAAATTAATAGGCACTTCCAACGTTGATTAACCCTATACATAATGGACTCGCAGATTAACAACACAACATTAACGAGAATTGCAAAGCACCACCGCCACCATCACCACCACCACCCGCAACAACAACAACAACAACGGCGCCGGCGGCGACGACGACGACAACAACAACAACAACAATAACAATAGCAACGGCAACAGCTATAGAAACAGCGACGACAACAGCGACAGCAACAATGACAACAATATTAATAATATTAAGGTTTAAACATAGTAGTCAACCATGTCTAGAAAACTACTCTACCGCTAGATGTCGCTCCATTCAGACTAGTGGTCGAGTCGGACCACATGCTTTCGAATCCAAATGGAACGAACTGATTAAACAACCACCTGCATTAGTGAAGAGGTTCCACTGGGTGGGTGCACAAGATTCCCCATAAACTACCTAAGAATCGATCCGATCTGTTACTCAAGTACCTGATGTCATAATAAAAATGTGTCACTTTTTATCTGACGTTACAATCATACAACGTAAGCAGACAACTGCCCTAGTAACCCGCTTGGTGTCCCACACTGGTTATTCCAGATTTCCCCTACGCTAGCTAAGAACCGACCCTATGTTACCCAAGTACCTGATGTCGTAATAGAAATGCGTCAGTTGTCAGCTAACGTTATAGTGTAACGTTATAATGTGGTCCTCTTAAAGATTTCCCTTAAACCAACTAAAAACTGACCCGTCTGTTACCCAAGTTTCTGATGTCATAAAAAACACGTCACATTTTAGCCGACGCCAAAATCACATAGTGCAAACAACCACCTGCCTTAGCAACCAGTTTGGTGCCCCCACACTGCGGCTATCCAAGAAACAATAACAAGAAACCTAATTGTAGAAAAATTATAGAGTAACACGATAAGGGACTGTTTTGTAGATTAAACACTGGAATGACTGGCACGTTCACCGAGCAAGTCACTCCGGCGGTGAATTTCCAAGATAGTCTCTATCGCATTATAACTGGTCGTTAAGTCTCCATGTCTACTGTTATAAGTAGTAATAAGGTTATTCTGCATTTTTGTTTTAAAAATCTCATGCACAGCAATGACCCATTTCTAAGAATACCAATCTGACATTTTTATAATCAGTTATTATATAGTTATTATAATCTAAATTCTGATGAACCCCACAATATGACCACCATAATGTTAGTACTTTGTAAATTGAGATGGTGGTACAATAACAATAATAATTCTGTCATTACTAATTATGAAGTACGTGTAAATAATAACTGTAACTTCCATAATTATTCTAAGTTACTACTACTACTGCTGCTACTGCTGCTACTGCTGCTACTGCTGCTACTGCTGCTACTGCTACTACTGCTACTACTGCTACTACTGCTGCTACTGCTACTGCTACTACTACTACTGCTGCTGCTACTACTGCTGCTGCTACTACAACTACTACTACTACTACTACTACTACTACTACTACTACTGCTACTACTACTACTACTACTACTACTACTACTACTACTACTACTACTACTACTACTACTACTACTACTACTACTACTACTACTACTACTACTACTACTACTACTACTACTACTACTACTACTACTACTACTACTACTACTACTACTACTACTACTACTACTACTACTACTACTACTACTACTACTACCACTACTACTACTACTACTACCACTACTACTACTACTACTACTACTACTACTACTACTACTACTACTACTACTACTACTACTACTACTGTTGCTGCTGCTGCTACTGCTACTGTTAGTGCTACTGCTACTACTACTACTACTGCTACTGTTACCGTTGCTACTACTACTACTACTACTACTACTACTACTACTACTACTACTACTACTACTACTACTACTACTACTATTACTACCACTACTGCTGCTGCTGCTGCTACTACTACTGCTGCTGCTGCTGCTGCTGCTGCTACTACTACTACTACTACTACTACTACTACTGCTACTACTACTACTACTACTACCAAAAGCACAAACAGTGGTTATATAAATAGATAAATACCAAAATATGTAATTATGAATTGATATATAATGTCTGATCGCCATAACATTTATAATTTCTGTAAATTCATTTTCCCCATATGCCATTATATGGCCTGGGTGTAAATAAAAAATCTGAATCTGAATCTGAAAGTAGAATGCTGGAAATTCAGGCAAAGTATATAAACTAATTCCAACGCGCAGAACAATGTGGGCTGAGCTTAGTTAGAAAAGGGCGGGGAATGGCTAGAAATAGATCCTTCTATTTATCTACATTTCTTATCGTTTGCCTCCGGCTTCAGATGTTTAAGAATGCCTCGATTTACGTCATCTGATTCGTGGATTTCGTGAGAATTGGTGGTTAAGGAATGTCGACTTTAGAAAGCACGAGGTTATCTTTTTACTCTCTGTAAAGTAGGTCCGTAATAAAATTTATCAGCCATCGCCACCCCCACCTCCCACACACCCACCCCACCCTACCACCACACCCAATACCAAATTCCCACAACAGCATTACCAGAACAACTACAACAACTGCACACATAAAGCAACATTCGGAAATAACATCAACAAATCAGTGGTACATATACGTAGAAGTTATGTCACAGAGTCCTACACTTCTTGGTGTATAATAATATCAGATTAGCATATAGGTAAGATGAGTTAGAACAACTAACAGTTAGGTTCTACCTCCCTTTTCGTAGACTTCGTCTAGGCCAATATACCAATTCACCTTTCCAGTTTATTCTTCCATCATATGACGTCATAATCAACTACGTGATATGTAGGATGACGTCATAATCAATGACGCCATCGAGACGTCGTGTATGACGTTGATAAGTACGTCACGAACACATAATTGAAGACGGACTATGCATTATTGTACGAATTGTATGTCTTTACTATTTAATAAATATTCTGTTGAATATTTTGAGACTAATTTGACACGCACGCACGCACGCACGCACGCACGCACGCACGCACGCACGCACGCACGCACGCACGCACGCACGCACACACACACACACACACACACACACACACACACACACACACACACACATCCCCCCAACCCCACCACCACCCCATAAGCTACTCTTTGCTAGCATCCACGTTGTAACTCTGCTCTAGCAATATTTCAGGTGACACATGCTGTTGCGGATTCCAGGTATATGCCTAACTAAGAGGGCCCATGGAATCATCAATTAAATGGTTAGTGGCTGACCGCTATTGTACCTGTTAAGTAAAGGTAGAGACTGTACGACATACGGATCTTGCTGGTGTAAGAAATGAATTATGCAAGCTTGAGGGGCTTCGGCAACATGAAGAGTTTCCCTTGACCGATCTCAAGATTCCAAAATTGTTTAACCTTGCTCATCAGATATTTGTTTATTGCGGCATGCACCGTCGACCACCGGATGCGCCAATAAGCAATTGTGCATATCAGATATCCGTGCTTGTGAGCAATGGGCGTGCAAATAAGCAATGCCGGATTCCAGTTTATTCATACATCATTTTACGTCATAATCAACAACGTGACGTGTAGGCTTACGTCATAATCAATTACGCCACGAGTGTAGCTAAGTTCGTCACGAACGCTTAATTGATGACAATTGTTGTTGTACGAATTGTATGTCTTTACTATTTAATAAACATTTTGTTGAATATTTTGAAACTACACCACCAAGTCAAATTAATTTCAAAATATTCAACAGCTTACCTGCATAGTTTTCTGGAAATTGAGATTCAGATAGTGCAGAGAGCGATTCATCACAACACGGGCAAAGCGTGGATGGAGCTTAGCTAGAGATGGGCGGGGCATGGCTAAAACTGGATTCCTCCGTTGGTTATTGTGTCATGCGTCGTTGACCAATGGAGGTGGCAATAACTAATGTGTTTAAGCCATTGATCAACGGGCTAAATTGGTTATTAGTGCAATACAGCTTCACCTGTGTTCAGGAATGTATTGAATGTACTCATTCATTTTGTGACATTGAGTACATTTTAGCGCAAAATACAGATCACTCAGAATTTAAAAAATGACGTCTTAGAGGATATACTCGCCCTCATAGATCCTTCCCAAGACCAGGATCCCGTTTTCCTGAATACCTACACTAAAGAACACCTGGACACGCCCTGTATATGCATGTGTAGGCCTACGTTTGACCTTTGTACGCAATTACCTGCACCGACCGACCCGTAATTCCATATTAAATATTTCTCCGAGTACGGAAATATTAAGCCGATTATCCGAGGACTGCGGTTACAAATATCAGCTCTGTGTGTCCGCCTAGTTCACGAACAAATGCCTATAATCTTCTTATATCCCTGATATTTAACCTCTATACTACTGAAGCGTTATCTAGCATTCTTTCACGGCTTTCTGTGTTTGCGGTATTTGAGGATTGCTTTAAAATAGATTTTCTGCAAACCGTTGCCGTTACAGACGCATCGCGTAACAGCTTGTAGTAAGATCATTTTCAAAATAACTACCACCCACTTGCTTCAAGATATCGGTGGCCATTAACTCCACATAAAACTGCCTCAGTTCATTCAGTATAATGTGTAATTCTTAGCGACAATAGAAGTGCTTAAACCAGCCCTTTGATCATCAAACATCCTCTCTGTTCATTCTAATTAATTTTTTGATTCCCGAATGCTCATCAAAATTAATCCGTCATTTCTAGCTATTATTATTGTTATTACAGCGAATTCCGCCTTGACTTTGAGCGGATCTGCGGCGATGTTTAACCCTTTAACACTCACATCAGCCAAACGCGGCTTCTAAAGTGTTCTTAAGAAATGTACATTTGCAGACCAAGAGAAGACTATTTTTTTAATTTACGACTGAAATGGCTGACTCGATAACCGAGCCAGTAATTTCAGTTGTAAATTTTCAAAAAGGCGTGCTCTTGCTCTGCAAATGGACATTTTCTTTGAGAAAATTTAGATTTTCTTGAACAAATTGTTAGCGGGTTAATGTCAGTTATGCGCATAGAAGGATGATTACAGGGCCTCTTGATGTCAGAAATGGTCGCTTTCTTATAGAATGAATCAGGGAAACAAAGAACCACACTTTGTGATTAATAGATATATGGGTAATTGACTGTCTCACAGAACAATCATTTAAATGGGCACTAACTCTGGATCTGCTGAATATTTTAAAAATAATTTGACTGATAGTTATTGGTGGCTTAGCCACCAACAACTTTCAGTTAAATTGTTTTCAAATTATTCAGCATATCCAGAGTTAAGCTCCATGGAAAATGCAGTCTGCAGAAATTCAATAGACAAACAGTTAAGGAAGACCCTATAGAGACAATCGGTGCGTGAGAGGGGAGATATAGAGAACGGTAGCGTTGCGTGTGCGTGCGTAAAAAGCATGTAAACCGCACACGACATAAAACGTTATCATTGAAAATTGTGTCTAAAGTCACCCCACCTTCGCTTGATTAATCGAATGTGCATTGAATCTTGTAGAATTATTATTACACAATGTTAACCGATGTATGAGTGCGGTTAAGACGATGGTGGTTTGGTGATGGGGAGGGTGTGAGCGAGTACAACAACCAATGCGTGTGTATTTGGCATCTATATTGTTAGATAGTTAGTGTTGATTCGCCGTCAATGACGGCCATTGCTGTCATGCGAAGTGTTTCTATTGTATGGTAAGAACAGCATAGTTGATCTTTGATGCCAGGAGAGGAGTAAGGCGGAGAAGCTTAAACTGCCTAATTCGATCTTACAATTTTCCAACATTGTGATTATGTAGAAATGGTCATTGTAGTTGGACATAATGTGTGGTCCCCGCATTGGCAATGCCAAAATAAACTCCTACCGGCGACGGCGACGGCGGTGGTGGTCCCGGTAGCGACGGCCATTTAACATGTTTCCAAGACAAAATAAAACTCACTTTTGAATATTTTGAACACAATTGAACATCATTGAATTGGAAGACTTCCAATCCAATTATGTTCCAAATATGTAACAGACTATTTTTCAGATTGAGTTCAAATTTGTACTAATATAACATGTTTCTGCATTTGTTTTGGAAACCTGGTAGTGTGTTTATGAGCTGTACTGTATGGCCAGGCCTATGATCTCGAAGACAGCGGTGCATTGCGGACGAAGAATGGTTTGTGTTCGTACGGTGGCGAGCTTGAGATTGAAAGATAGACGAATAGAAGAATGGAGTGAAGATGGAGGAATTGGTGGAGTCAGGATTAAAAGGATATGGGATTGAGGGAGCAATGAATATAGGGATTGACGGGACGAGATAGAAAACAATAGATAGATTGATGGTATGACGGAGAGAAGGAAGCTAAAGACAGGCTGAGGCCAAGATACAGAGGTCAAAGTTGAAGGAATGTTTACAGCTGTAGGATGTCTCTACCACTACAGCCGCAGAATACAGTACAACTGCCGCCGCCGCCACCGTGTCCGCAGCCACAGTCGCAGCCGTAGCCGCATTCACGGCCGCCCTCGCCGCGTCATCGTCATCATCATCAAAACCGCCACCACCACCACCACCACCACCACCACCACCACCACCACCACCACCACCACCACCACCACCACCACCACCACCACCACCACCACCACCACCATCATTATCATCATCATCATCATCAAGAGAATGGGAGGGAGAGAATGTGTTGGTGGATGAAGGGATCGGGATCTGGAGAGAGGAGTGTGGAATGAGTGAGAAAAACAAGATAGGCCTGCTTTAGACCAGCAACAATAGCAGCCACCAACTCCGGTGCCTCAAACGTGGTCAATGCTCTCCGTATAACGAGTAATCTGCGTCAGGCCGAGCATAGCTGAATTGTTGCTTTGTTTCTCAGTTGTCATGACGTTGCATCTCCAAAAAAAGACAGAATCCAGCACAAATCTGCTCAAACTTTTTCAGGAACACCCTGCACGTCCAACAACTGCCCCACCCCTCCTTCAAATCATGGCAGATCTGTGAACGATATTGCGATGGGCGCTTAATTAGATCAAAAGGTTGACTATTGTCATTCAAGTCCATTAGAAGTGCATTATTTGAGGGATTACAATAAAATAGAATCCGTGGGAGGTGGGCAAGGATCGGATGGCACGCGTACAATTTGACAATTATCTCATTCGTAATCACACTTCACTCCCACCCAGCGTGCATGTAGAGAGCTCCTCCCTGTAGCTTTGGATCCTGGGTAATAAAGACGATACGGTACCAACCAAAATGCGCTGGTCACAAGCAAGGTTAAATAGCGATGCTTTGTCATTAACCATTAGACAATTAAATAACCGAGTCAGTCATTCCAGTGATACAGTTTCAAAAAATGTCTTCGCTTGGTCTGAAAATGGGCATTTTCTTTGAGAAAAATTAAATTTACTTGAACAAATTTGGCGTTAGGATAAACAGTCACAATTTATTAACTAACCGACCATTTTATTAGCATGACGAACTGGTCACTCGAGGCAGGTTACTTGCACGAATAAGTTTTGAGGCAGCCCGATAACGATACATTAATCATTTAGCCCTCTAATTTGTTCAATTTTTTGTAATTTTCTCATATAGAATGTCCATTTGAAGACCAAGAGAAGACTATTTTTGAAAATTTACCACTGGAATGACTGGCTCGTCTATCGAGCCAGTCACTCCAGTGGTAAATTTTCAAAAATAGTTTTTTCTTGTTCTGCAAATGGACATTTCTCAGGACCACTACAGAAGCTATTTTTGGCTGACATAAGTTTTAAAGAGTTAAGAGAAGTGGTGCATCAAACACCTGTCTCAGAAGACCACCCACTGCTGACAGCAAAACACATTACCCGTAACGCGCGACTTGTGCATCCCTTACGAATACCGTCGTCACACGGTCGGCCTGCATGTATGTGTTTTCTAGAATTGAGAGGTTTGAATGAAACAGTACGCGCTTATAGCTTGAAGACCATGTTATTGAAAATGTGTTGCTTTCATTTAAACAGCAACAGATTAAGTAGTGCCCGGTTGACTGTGAAACCCGTCACTGTGTCTACGGCCAGGCACAAACCCATGCGGTTCAGTAGCAGTAACAATCATCCTAAGACATATTAAACTAAAATCATCCTAAGACATATTAAACTTCGGCCTTCCTTTTGGCGTACCCTGAAGATTTTACCCTCAATAAAGAATGATTATTATTATTATTATTATTATTATTATTATTATTATTATTATTATTATTATTATTATTATTATTATTATTAAAAAAAAACATACGACAGCTTGCCAATATTTCCGATTCACATTTATCATATGGTATTCATTTTTTCTTTTATAATCAATCTGTATCTAGGCCTATTGGTCTTGTTGCATGATCTAGTCAGACATTCGTTCGTCCGTACGTTCGTTCTACTGTTCGTTCGCTCGTAATGTATCCACCGGGATCGCACGCACGCACGCACGCACGCACGCACGCACGCACGCACGCACGCACGCACGCACGCACGCACGCACGCACGCACGCACGCACGCACGCACGCACGCACGCACGCACGCACGCACGCACGCACGCACGCACGCACGCACGCACGCACGCACGCACGCACGCACGCACGCACGCACGCACGCACGCACGCACGCACGCACGCACGCACGCACGCACGCACGCACGCACGCACGCACGCACGCACGCACGCACGCACGCACGCACGCACGCACGCACGCACGCACGCACGCACGCACGCCTTTCCTCAAACACGGCCTTCCTTTTGGTGTACTTGTTTACATTCTTCATTTCTTCCTGCATCACCACTACCATCCCTCCATCAATACCCCGACCACTTTCGTCATTTCTTCGCTCCACCCATCAACCGTCTAACACCATTCATTCATTCATTCATTCATTCATTCATTCATTCATTCATTCATTCATTCATTCATCAATTCATTCATTCATTCATTCATTCAGTCATTCATTCCCTCAATTTCAGTTAACTTTGTTTTGATTTGGTTATTGTGTGCGCGTATGCACTAATTAATGCAGTTTAATGTACTTTCTTACAATTATGGGCATGTGCCTTGTCCTTCCAATAAGCAGCTGGTGGGCGCGGTCACATGGTGGGGAATTTTCCGTCCCCGGGGCGAGGCATGTTCTTAAGTGTGACTCCACCCATCGCCCCTTGTCAAGCAAGAGAACATCAGAGTTGAAGAGCCATACAACGAGCACTCAATTAGATCGCATTGTAGTGCTTTATTGAACAGGAGGGGCGCAGTAATTGCTCATCACGATATGACAATATTGTGACATCGCCGCGGTATGCGCCTCTCAAACCTGATGACGCGCGTATAGCTGATTATCCGAGCCATGTGGTCAGGAGCAGACATATATAAGCCACAGCATTTGGTTCTCTACCCACACACAAACACGCTGCCTGAAAAACGGGCATTGGCTGGAATTATCCGAAAATGTCTTAATGAAACTAAGAATTTACGGAATTAGACCTACTTCCAGAAATCCTGAGATTGTATTTTGTCCTGTTTAGAAGAAAGTCTGCTGTCCATATTCAGATTTTAGCAATTGCACACAATCAGTCTTAATTTAATTAAATCCAAGGTCGCAGACTTTTGGAATAACATTCATTTACACTTGATCAAGATACTTCAGCTAAACAGTTCCTGTTTCATATGCCGTTTATTAAACACGCGCCTGTCTTTGGTGTTCATTTAACTTTGTTTTGACCTAGAATCGTGACCATGCACTAGTGTTTGTGAAAGCGGTTACTTTTTTTTAAAACAATTTTATTGCATATATTACAATGTGATTGGGCACAAGATGTTCGAAACTTAGAAAAGCCCTCTCCCTACAGAAAAAAATTTATAGGCGGCAAACATAAACAAATACACAAAATAACAAAGTAAACGTATAAACAGATTAAATATTATAATACATGTACATCATATTGGGTATTTATATGAGAGAGAGAGAGAGAGAGAGAGAGAGAGAGAGAGAGAGAGAGAGAGAGAGAGAGAGAGAGAGAGAGAGAGAGAGAGAGAGAAGTATAGTCAAGAGAGATCCAGAGAGGATAGTGAGGCCAGTAATTTTGCCCAACAGTAATATTTTCATGATGACCACCATAACAAAACGCCCAAGAGCAAAGTGTTTCTCACCTGGATAATTTGCACCGGAAAGTATGGAAATTTGGGTTGAAAGCTTTCAGGTCGTTTAAGAGGAGTATCATTTTGGCAATCTCCGGACGATTTTTAAAGAAAAAACTACAATTATCCGATCAAAACTCCGATTGGCATTTATTTATGGGCTATCCACCATAGGGCCTTTCCACCAAAAATTGGTTGAAATCCGCCAAGGCGTTTAGGAGGAGTAGAATTTTGACCCTTTAGTGTCGACACCGGCCAAGTCCGGCCTTCTTAGTGGTCTAGAGGAGTGCCCAGTTGTAGACCAGGAGAAGACTAATCTTGAAAATCTACAACTGAAATGACTGACCCGATAACCGGGCCAGTCCTTCCAATCGCAAACACCCAAAACCAGTCGTCCCTCGTCCCGCAAACGGGCATTCAAAAAGCAAATATGCTCATTTTCAGGAACAAATTTCGTCACTAAAGGGTTAAAGCAAAATTTGATGCACGACAGGCGACGGGCGGACGAACGAAAGATGGACAACGGACGATCGCCCTTACTTAGGCTCACATGGTCCTTCAGACCAGGAGAGATAATAATAATAATAATAATAATAATAATAATAATAATAATAATAATAATAATAATAATAATAATAATAATAATAATAATAATAATAATAATAATAATAATGTTCATTAGAATCTATTTGCTTGTTTTATAAAGTTGCATATTCTTATGAACAGCGTTGTATTTATCGTATCAGATAGTTCTTTGCTACCATTCAAAATGAAGTCGAGCGAAGCAACCGGCATTACTTCATTCACAAAGCCCAACAAATTACTACGTTCGGCTGTCCATTTTGGACAGTCAAAAAAGTAGTGATATAAGCAGTTTCTGGAACCAGACACAGTGTACAATTTGGATCTTCCAATAAGTGGAAATGATGCAAATCACTGTTTAGTTGACTACATTTATTTCGCAATTTGCAATGGATAATATTTTCCTTTCTCTTGCCTTTTGAGTAATAAAAGGGAACCTTTTCAGGAGAGTACGGTTCGTTCGAAAATAACTTTTTCTTGAAAATTAAAATCGACGGAGATCTTCTAATGCTTAAATCTAATTCATTCCATAGTTTAAGCACACTCGGTAGAAAGGATTTCTTAAAGGTTTCGAGAGACACCTTGGAATTAAACAGTTTTCCGGTTGCCTGAGCTCATAACGGGAATTGTCTCCGACTTTGTCGGGGAGAATATCAGTTATGAAGTCAGGACACTCCCCATTTGAATTTTATAAAACATAATAAGCTTTTTGTGCTTGCGACGAATGCACAAAGACAACAGTCCGGTCTCGCTATACAGATTTATGAGTGGAGTTTACCACGGTAATCCAGTTATAATTCGCATAGCCTCACTTTGAATGGTTTCTAGTTTTTCAGCATCCCGGTCCGAACACCCATCCCAGATCTCGCTGGCATATTCAAGTACGGGCCGCAAATACGCAGCATAGATCTTGAATAAGGTATCTCTACTCAAGGTGCACTTCATTCGTCGCATAGTAGCTAAAATTTTAGAAGCCCTTTTTACTATTAAATCAATATGACTGGACCATTTTAGATCCGCGGAAATTATTATACTTAGATACTTACAGTGTTGTATATTTTCTAACAAATTATCGTTTAAATAGAGATCTGGCGGTTGAAATGTATTGGAGTTTGATATAGGTAAGCTCACTGTCTTAGATGCATTAAAAAGAACTAACCACTGGTTTGCCCAATCAGAGATTGTCTTTAAATCACTATTTAAGTTTATTTCAATTTCATTGCTTGAGCAACCGTGCAGCATAACGCAGTGTCGTCGGCGTATGATCTAAGAATGCCTTCTATGTGTTCCGAAATATCATTTATATATAGCAGGAACAGGAGGGGACCAAGTACAGGCCCTTGAGGAACTCCAGCTTCAATTTGTTCAAATGACGATCTGTCCTGATTTACGACGACACATTGTCTTCTCATCGTAAGATAGTTTGTAAACAAGAAAGTAGATTTCCGCCTATCCCATACTCCTGAAGTTTGAAAATTAAACCTTTGTCCCATACTCTATCAAAAGCCTTTGCGATATCACAAAAAACGACACATGCAGATTTATGCTCATCGAGGCCTTTTGACAATGTATGGAACAGTTCAATCAGTTGAAAGACAGTAGAATAGTCAGGACGAAAGCCAGACTGATACTTATACAAAAGATTGTGCCCAATAAGGAAATCATGAACGAGCTTAAAAATTACCATTTCCATCACTTTTCCTACAGTACTCAGAAGCGAGATAGGGCGATAGTTTTCAGGCAAATTTCTATCCCCCTTTTTGAAAAGCGAGAAAACTGTGGCTGTTTTCCAAGCACTGGGAAATATGCTGCTCTCAAGTGATTTGTTGAAAATCAAATGAAGTGGAAAGGCTATAGAATGCATAGTCTCTTTAAGCATTTTATGACTAATCGAGTCATCTCCAGATGCCTTATTTAGTTTAAGTGTTTTTATTATATCTGTTATTTCGTTTTCGTGAATTAATATATCAGATAATATGGCTTGTGTCTTTAAATGAAATCTTGGGAGGGAACTGCATTTTTCATCTACATTTGAGATAGAAATAAAATAATCATTTAAAACAGTTGCCTTTTCAAAATCTGAATTTACAAATTTCACGTCACCGTTGTCATCATAACCTAGAGGTGGAAGGAAGGCTGTCTATAGAATTTCCATTTATCAATTGTTTGACAAGTTTCCAATAGGGGCGAGGATTGTGAACAGACAGGTCTTCTAGCAAAATATCTGCAGATTCTAGAAAGTCACGTTTTGCTTTCTTTTTCATATTGTTGACCTTGTTTCTCTGCTTTTTAAACTTACTCCAGTCATATTCTGTTTGAGTTTTGATCGCTTTTTTCCTAATTTTATCTCCGAGTTTAATTTCTCGTCTGAGTGCAGAACTAAACCAGGGTGTATCATTTGGCCTAATTGTTACTTCTCTGTTTGGAATACATTCATTTACCAGATCTATAAATATTTTGTTAAAGAGGTTACACATTTCGTCAGCGTCTCCGCAGACTGAGAATAATGCTGCCCGAGGAGTATTTAATAGCTCTCGATTTAGCTTGTTGAAATCTGCTCGTTTATAGCCAAACCTTTCTCTTGAATGTACGATTAATTTCTAAAGGTATTTTTATTGCAGCATATGTCGTTGAATGGTCACTGTATTCCATGTAGTCATGTAACACACCAGACTCTACTGCCTCGATATTTCCAGATAAAAGAATTGAATCGAGGAGTTTCCCGGTTCGGCGTGTAACTCGGGTTGGATCATTTATTACAGAATTCATGTTGTACAAAATTATTATATCTTTTAAGCTGCGGAGGTTACGATCGAGTAAATCATCGTTTAGGTCTCCAACTACGACTAATGGAAGTGACGTATCTATAGCACTTTCAAGAGCATTTGATAGGTTATCCCATGCTAAGCGAGGTGCATGTGACGGTCGATAAAAGACACCTAAAATTAGGGTAATATGTCCATACGAATATGCTCTAGGTCTTCAGGCTCCAGATCTAAACGCCTCTTATACTTCAGAATATTAGAGACATATACGGCTACTCCTCCACCAAGGTTTTCATGTACTCGATCTTTTCTAATAGGGCCATTGTAGTTTCGTCCGACACTGCATTATCTAACTTAGTTTCACTAAACCAAATAATATCGTAGTCGGAAATCAAATCGTCAATTTTAGATAATTTGTTTCTAAGACCGTTGATATTCAAACGGAATACACCTAGAGTAGACGACTCGCTTGAGTCATTTATAGGACCGGGATTGCTTTCAACATCACCACATTGTAGTAGTGTGATCTTTAGAACTGCACCTAGTATAAGACACATAATAACAGTAGAAGAAAAGATTGTTAGAATGAAAGATTTTAGATTTTTCCAAATTATTAAATAGTTGTGACGTTTGCAGGTGCCATCAATATTCGGGCATGATATAGAAGCATTAAACAAAATGACTGAAACCCGATGTTGTATAATTGTATTACCCATTATCTATCTACAGGCTAAAACGCATCCGTGCTTCAGTCGATTTGGGAAATGATAGCCTTATCAAAATCTTAGTCGAACATATATGTCTATATGTTTGCATACTCATTATCTTGTACTGTATACATACATTTATGAATATCTCTCTGGTGAAGAAAATAGTAAGGAAAGCAAAAAGGTAGTAGGTAAAGAAATAGAAAAGAAAACTTAGATAGAAATAGATACGAGCAAACAATAAAAAGGACTGTTTTAGTTTGTGGGTCATTTTATGTCCTTTGTTGTTAGTGTTATCAGGTTGCGGTCATGGATGTCGAAACTCCTGGCCAGATGACATATAATAGAGTTGTGGCTGAGTGTGATGTGTGAAGGGGGTGCGGTACACATTGGAGCAACTGTACATTAAACACATTATAACTGGCATACTGTATAAGGCCCTAATGTCAAGGTTCCCCCAGGGACATCTGCTTCTATTTACATAAGCGTGTTTGCTGGTGATTAAAGTACTTAGCAGTATTAAAGATGCATATTCACACCAAACGCCCGAAATCAAAATTTTCCAGACTGTACACTTCCAGAAGCCCAAAATGTTGGTAAGCCTCTAAAAGTATACATCCCTAACAGCTCTAGTCCGAAACATTCTGGTGCGAAACACGCACCTTCAATTAAAACAGGCTGGACTATGTTTAAACCGGAATTATAATTTCGATTTCCTCACTGCCGAAATCCGAAAGTGTATGGAGGAATTGCAAAATTGTTCGATAAATAACAATTATACAGAATGTTTACATATTGTAGGCCTGAGGCAGCACATTGTATAAAATATGTTCGATATATGAGATTAAAATTTATTATAGGAATTTTAGTTTTGATTTCCTCAAAGCCGAAATCCGAAAGCGCATGTAGGAAATGCGAAATTGTTCGATGATAAACAAATATACGCGTGCGGCAGTCGAAACTACGACCCGACGACCAGCACCCAGCGCCACCGCACCAGACGGGACCACCCGTCCAGCTCGGTAGATCCATGTGCCGAGTTGCCCAATTGGTTCCGTCCGCATGCGGGTCGCAGCTCCGACTCCCGCCCACATCAAAATAGCCTAACATCGCAACGATCTGTCTAAGTCAACAACTATAAGGGCAGATTTCATATTGTGAGGCCGATCATTGTGTACAACTGCCCATATTGTCGAAGCCTTTGGAAATACAATGTGCCCATGTGGTCAATAGTTTTTACTAATCGAATATTATGTTCTTAATACGGCATAACCATTTAACGCCCATATCAGCCAAAAAACGGCTTCTACAGTAGTCTTGAGAAATGTAAGTTCTCAGATCAAGAGAAGACAACCCCCGAAATGTTACCACTGGAATGACTGGCTCGATAACCGAGCCAGTCATTCCACTGGTAATACTTTCAAAAGCCATCACGTCCCGTCTGCAAATCCACATTTTCCTTGAGGAAATTTAAATTTTCTTGAGAGAAATCAGGGCTTAAAGGGATAACTCCTCTACAGATCAGCACTAACACATTCAGTATGATATACGCTATAGTATGTAGGCGAATTTTTGTTGGTTATTTTGAAACATATTTCACGTGGATATTTTAATATCATAAATTGGGTTCAGTCAAATGGGTTTCAAAGCATTCAACACATTTCCTGTAGAATTGTCTTGAGGCTAATACATTGGCACGTTGATGGTTAAATCGTTCATAATATACAGATAACCCTTTAGTGACGAAATCACCACACACGCACGCACGCACGCACGCACGCACACAGGCACGCAGACAGGCACGCACACAGACATGCACACATGCACGCACACAGGCACGCACACACACGCACGCACGCACGCACGCACGCACGCACGCACGCACGCACGCACGCACGCACGCACGCACGCACGCACGCACGCACGCACGCACGCACGCACGCACGCACGCACGCACGCACGCACGCACGCACGCACGCACTCACGCACGCACGGACGCACGCACGCACGCACGCACGCAGCGGTTACTGCCAGCGACAACAACGCCTGCATCACTATCATTTTATAACTTCTACTTAGTCGGGTAAATATATGATCTGACCCCAGCACCCCGCAGAAAAATTACTCCAAAAGGTTTCTCAACGTTTTCTGGTAGGGATTGGTGTACTAGGGAATTACGGAAAGTCTACCAAAATCCGACCATCGGAAAGCAATACTTTTTCCAGATGGCGTTCAAGATGGCCGCCAAACCATAAAATGTCCGTAAGTCGTTAACTATCCATACCAGACTGGCGATTTTGGTGTCCAGTCCAGGTTCATGGAGCCTAACAACACAAAAGAAATTCAGCATGGCGTCCAAGATGGCCGCGAAACCCCTAAAAATGTCCATAGGTCGTTAACTATTCATACAAGATTGGGGATTTTGGTGTCTACCCCAGGTTATTGGAGCCTAGCAACACATTGGTGTTGATGCCGCCATAATCTCCATCTCATGAAAAAACCCACCTACCATCTATTGTGAGATTATTATGGCCAACATTGCCGCCAGCTTGCAGCTAGTAAAAGTCAGCGCCAAGTCCAACAAATCAATGTCTCCACCTAAGATGTCTCGAGAAACACAATCAGCTGCATTCTTCTCAAATCCCAGGACTTACCCAAATAAGGAACACAATCCCATCTCATGAAGTGTGACTCTGATGAATTTATAAAGATGCAAATGATGTGGCTGCACAGCAAGACCAACTTGGAATGGAGCAAGGACCGTACGTGGTCAAACTGCTTGATTTATAGCATGGCCTACACATACAGCTTTTCGTATACTATTTGCACTCACAAACAGGATATTCAACTATGCACGCAGTGTGTCAGGAAGAATGACAAAACGGAATGAAGCTCAATTTGTGTCTGGGTACTTGGGAATTGATTTGTAATGGACAAAATTATTAGACTTAATTTCACTTTTAAACAGCCTCGCAGCAGTTTCAGTGATTGTTGTTTTGTCATTCTTCAAGACTCTTCTGGCGTGTTTGTTTAACGTATGATCTCAGTATGTCCGATGCTTTTCCCCTCATTATGACAATATCACCAAGGCCTTCTACAAAATGGACATAGTTTCCATACCATTGATGCAACTGGCTCTTGAGATATTGATTGTCCATCCTTTTCTCTCTCAAAACTGAGTCAGTTGTTCTTCATCGTGCAGCTCAATGCAAGAACATATTTTCAGAAACGGTTGCTCCTTGTCTACATTTTTGGGTCGACCAGACTTTTTGCGCTTAAACGCAGGAATGTTCATAAAATGTAGGGGCGCGTCAGGTCCAGACCGGAATTTCTCAAATATCTAATCTTATGGCTATTAATGGAATTCTGCCTGGTCTTAATGCGTTGCTAGGCCCCTTAAACCTGGGGTGGGGTGGGTTAGAAAGATGTTTTTTTATATATTGACGTGACTAACTATTAACCTTTTATTTAATGAGATTTTTATTAAAATCAAATGTAAGGATTATGATAAAAGATTAACATGTATTTTTAACAATTTGACTATTCTCTACATGACAAAAGATTGGTCGTGTCTTGTGCATGAGTGATAAATAGTTAAACACGCCAGATAAGCAGACTCCTTGGCGACAAAGCCATAACAGTCAAATTTTTACAAAATACATGTTAATATTTTATCACAGTCAAGGCATTTTTCTCCTCAATTAAGGCATTCCAGGAATGTGCATTCAGTTTCTCTTCAATGAAGCTACATCTCCTTGCACTAGATCATGGGCCTACATCCATGTCTACTTTGATAATGCGGCACCTCCAATACCCCGCCCCCATATTCTGTAAATAATCAGTCATATCGATGAGAAATTGTCAAAAGAACATTATTTTAATATTTTCATTTGCCTAAAACTATACACTATACAAGTATACTATCATCATGAGCTATCGTCATTTGCTCCCATGAAAACGAAACTAATTAACGTTATTGTATGCGTTATTGACAACGCAAGCCTGATTTTGCTCAGCGGTGAGCTAGCTTTACTGATGGTCTTTTCTTGCCTTAAGACTGCTTGCATAGAAAATGAAATTACCAGACCCCTCCATTTTCCCAACCGTCATGCTATCAGAATAAATGTTAAGCCATCGTCAGAATCCGAATTCAAAGTCAGCAATTTGCAATCTGTCGATAAATTGAGTCCTATTTGAAATAAAGCGGCATTAAATATTTCCCTCATAGAGAGGAAACGATTTGTCATTAAATCTATTACAGACGTTCAGAGCTGTAATTTTACTGGCGAGAGAGTCTGAGAAATTGAATCAGTAACCCTGTCATTTGAATGGCGCGCTTGTTAAAGAACGGTTCAAAAATCGATTCCTGGCGTCGAGTCCAATAAGCGGGTAGTGTTGTATGAGGCGGAGACCGAACACGCACTACACATTACGCCCGTATCCATGGGTACGAAAACTGGTATCTTTCTGGACGTCCACCTGTTACTGATTGGCTTGAAAGATTCCACCATTTCGACTGGAACATACCTTATCACAGCTAATATCCCAGTGGGATCAGATACATGGTCTTGAAACTTAGAATGCTTAATGACCATTTACATTATTTATATAATTATACAAATGCAGGCTTATGTTTATGAAGCAACAAGACGCTATCGTTCCACAAAAATTGCGTAAAATAATATGTTAAATCTAATTGAATTATCAATATGACAACGGTCCTATAGTTTACCTAGGTGATACAATCAATTCAGTGTACTTGTGGCCATTGTAATTTTCTTTGCATTCTTTCTGTGAACAGAGAGAAAGGTGTTCATAGATCATTTTATACCCAAAACTGTGCACCAAATTTGAAGTCAATCCGATTGTAACCCTTGTTCGGTCTAGCAGAAAGGATGAGGATACTGACAACGCTGAGGGAAGCCGCGTACCACTAACTGTAAGATAAAGTGGATGGAATACAGAGAAAACATCATAATGGCATAAGGATATATTCATATTTCAGACGCAGGAAATATTAAGAAACACGAGAAATCAGAGATTCAGAGATTGCACGCAAGTACGCCCGTCCACCACTCGCCAATGCGGCCGCCCGCTCACCCGACACCTGCCTGCCTGCTCGCACACACGCACGCTCGAATGCATGTACGCACGCACGCATACACGTACGCGCGTACGCAGGCACGGTCGCTCGCCCTCCCTCACGCACTCACTCGCGCACGCGCGCACGTGCGCACGCACGCAACCAAGCACGTACGCAACTCCTAGATAAAGTTGTGATCACTGTTTTATCGTTCAAACTAAATTTATCTTGGCACATCTTATGCCCATAATCAATGCTGGTACGCCAATTCACCTTTCCAGAGCATCCATCTGTCAATCTGACGTCATATGACGTCATAATCGGCTAAGCGGCGTGTAGGATGACGTCATAATCACTACAGCTTGAATGACTCAATTTTAGTCCGTCTTAAACGCTTAATAGTCTGACACGTTGTATGAATTGTATCTCTTTGCTATGTAATAAACATGCTGTTGAATATTCTGAAACTAATTTGACTGGGCGCTGTTTCTGCCATAGGTAACAAGAGCGCCAAGTCAAATTAATTTCAAAATATTCAACAGCTTACTTGTATAGTTTTCTGAAAATTCGTAGTCATGGAGTTCAGGGATTCCAAAACGAGCGAGGTGTGGGTGGAGCTTAGCTAGAGATGGGTGGGGCATAGGTGGGAAGGTCCATTATTTAGGCAATATCAACAGCACTGCCATATAAGGAAATAATTAGCTATACTAGCAACTGTATCACTTTAAATCACCAATTATGTATTGAAACTCCAAAATGGATAGGACCAGATAGAAGGGAGAGCCTACAGTGTATGTGTGTGAAATGCTGTGAATGGGCCGAACCACTTCTTATTTATTGATAAAGCATTTTACAGGGTAAAGATACATACCAGATTATTATTATTATTATTATTATTATTATTATTATTATTATTATTATTATTATTATTATTATTATTATTATTATTATATGAAAAACAACAGGGTTCATATACAATGGCGATAACGTTGTTTTAACCAGTTATGTAGACACTATATACTGTTATATACTATTAGCAAAGAAAGTGAATGTGTAACAGAAACACCTATTCTACTCTGTAACCGCTGTTATGAATTCAGGTTGCCCCCGACTATCCATAAATGAGAAATATATCAAAGAAAGAACATTTCTTACAACCTGAAAGAATTTGTCATTTTGTATCTGTGTGAGGTTAAATGGCGGGTATTTAAGACCACCTGTCCTATAAGACCGTCGCCTTTTGGCGCCAAGAGGTTATTTGACTGAATGACACCTTCCATCCGCTCAGTCAGCATTCAGCGCTAAGAAAACAAACAGATTATCGTTATAAGCAGATTGGTTGATTGGCTTTTGTTAAAGACAAGAAAGAATGCTAAGTTGCCAAATACGGCAAATAATCTACGGACAACGATAGCTGGTGAAATGTGGGTATGATGTTAGGGAATGTGTTTATTCTGCTAAGCTATATTTAATAAGTGATTTCTGCCTGGGGACAGAATACGGGGAGGCGGCTTTGTGTGTATAATGGGTACCAGTGTAAAGGCTGGGGAAGTTACCAATAATAGACTGAAATAAAAACCAGCCTAGATATGCCGTGAATAGGATCTGGAATCAAGGACTCGGTAAACGCCAATCAAACCAATAACTTCTTGGTGACAGAATACGAAGTAAGGTGCTTTCTGTCTTGTGCGAGGAAACAATGTACTGTAATGTCCGGTGACAGAATACGATGTAAATAGGCAGACCTCAGTGAAGCAGTGACATGCCTGCCCACTCTGAGTGAAGAAGCAATACACTCAAGAATGCAGACAAAGGTTCACAGTTCACACTGGATATAACAGAAAAATTATATACTGATGATAAGGCTGCTGTTGCTGCTACTGCTGCTGTTGTGGTTGCTGCTGCTGATGCTGCCGCTGTCGGCGGCGGCGGCATTGGGTGGGTCCGGGTTGGGTGCAGGGTTGGGCGCGTGTGAGTGGGACCCGTTTTACAAATAGACCAAGGCCTACTTAATTAATTTTTGTTCATTTCTCTTAAAGCTTTAAGAACCAGAACAATGAAAGGTCACGCGTAATTAGGAAGTACCTTATATAGCAAAAAACTTGAAACTCTTACTTAACAAGATACAACCTGCCTAGTACTCCTAATGTCGGATATTTATATTCTATAGTTGATTTGCATTTAGCATGAAATATCGACTAAAGGGACGTAACCATGTAATGACAATAAGTAAATGTAAAATGCCGATACGAGTTATCTTCGTTGATCGCCATGAATTCTTTTGTGTTTTCCATCAATAATTTATGTGGCCACTTATTTTTCATCGTACTAACATACGCCCACTCACATCGCTCCGCTCGTATACGGGAGCAGAACGGGAGAGCGAGACCGTGCAATAGGACTATGCCTATTTTTGTGCCCACGTTTTGCTGATGTATACAGTGCCCGTTATAGACAGGTTTGACTGTATACGCGATACCGAGATGCAATAAACCTCTATTAAACAAACACCTGAAAAAGAACCGACATTGTTCTCCCTATATAGAGCAAATAAGTTATAAATATATTGGAATACCGTATCAAGCTGGTAGTTATTTAAGATAGGGAGCCAAATAGGTGGTGTTACAGTCACGTGTCTTAAAGAATAGAAGCTTTATAGAGGGATCCGATCCGTCACTCAAGTATGTTACGGCATAATCAATTATGTCACGTGTACGCTGACGTCACAATACATAGTGACGCATCTAGCCATGTCATGAACATTGAAAAGTATGTCAAGCGTACGAATTGTAGGTTTTTGATGGATTTACTATTTTGCTGAATATTTTCAAACTAATTTGACTGTGGGTACTTGATAGGCAGCAACAGTTCCCAGTCAAATTAATTTAAAGTATCCAACAGATAACCTATATAATAACTACGTTGAAATTGGGATTCTAGAAATACAGGTCTCAACGTATTATATCTATTCTAACATGTGCATCAAGTAGGCGGAGCTTGGCTAGAAATGTCCCTCTATAGACTATAGACTCACTCCGCCCCTGCCTGCGCGCTTTCCTGCTTGCCTGCTTGCCTACTTGCCTGCCTGCCTGCCTGTCTGTTTTTCTATCTGTCTGTCTATTTGTCTGCCCGCCTGCCTGCTTGCCTCTCTCTCTCTCTCTCTCTCTCTCTCTCTCTCTCTCTCTCTCTCTCTCTCTCTCCCCCCCCCCCTCCCTCCCTCTCTCTCTCCCGCTCAGCGGTTATGGGGAGATAACCCCATACATATTTTAACTCGGTTACGAAATAATTTTCTCCCTTAGGCTGTTTATAATGTTGTATTACTCGACTGGTCTAACTCTAATTCAATCTATCGTACATTAATTAAAGAAGCGTGCGCCGACATGTTTATAAAGTTATTATTTGCCGCCACTTATGTTCCTTGGTTTTCCAATCTATATAACTATGCTCCTATTACAATGATGGGAGTCTTGAACAGCTTCTATTTTCTTATTTTCTTATTAAATAAAATTGAATCGTTTGTTAATAATGTCTCCGAGTTTGATTGGTGTGAGAGAGAGAGAGAGAGAGAGAGAGAGAGAGAGAGAGAGAGAGAGAGAGAGAGAAAGAGAGAGAGAGAGAGAGAGAGAGATAGAGAGAGAGAGAGACATCAAGCGTATTAAAAAACATAACAATATATGAGGAATTATTTCTATAATGATACCCGTTAACAGCGAATAGGTATAGACAGATGTCCATAATAATCTGGTTTTCGGGTAAAATATTACCTTTTATACTATGATCAGTGTATTAACGCTTTAACACTCATTTCAGCCAAAAACGGCTTCTGCAGTGGTCTTGAGAAATGTCCATTTGCAGACCAAGAGAAGACTATTTTTGAAAATTTACCACTGGAATGACTGGCTCGATAACCGAGCCAGACATTCCAGTGGTAAATTTTCAAAAATAGCCTTCTCTTGGTCTGCAAATGGGCATTTTCTGTGAGAAAATCAAATTTTTAAAAACAAAGTTGATGGCTGAATGGTTAACTGAGATAACCTCTACATACAACATAAGTAAACTCATTATGCCTGGAGGGATTGCCTCACTGGGATATTTTCACGTGTCTTTTATGTTTGAGGCATGTTAATAACCCAGCAGCATTACTGTTGAAACCGGATCCCCTAGCTTTTTCCTAGTCTCTCTGTACTACCTCAAGATGTCGGGCAAGTGGAGAAATCCATTATTTCTGCTCATATTCAGCTTGTCTGTGTCTGACTTCGTTACCTGTTTAGACAACGTGGTTCGGTTCGCGATAATGTACCCAGTGTTCGCAATAAAAGATGAATATGCGGCAGGACACACATGTAGAGCTACGACGTACATCGAGATCGCTGCTGTTACGAGCAGTGGTGACCATCTGGTTTTGTTTGCCGCGCTTCGGTTCCACCAACTTTGTTTTCCGTTACGTGACAGGGTGGGTGACCGTGACCTTGACATTCATGGTGAAGTGGTGTGCCGGTATCTGGTGTGTAGTGCTGATAGTTTTTATACCAATCATTTTCCATCTCAACATCCACAAGGCTGTCTTGGATGGTGATGTCATTATGCTGTGTGGTTTTGATGGTAGTTTAAAGTTATTGAGAATGTCCTTTCTTGTCCCTGGAATATCTATCTTTATTTTGCATATTTTAAAATACATCAGGATCTTACATGCCAAAAAGTCCATAGACGTACAGAACGAACGAAGGAACGCTGATGCACGTGCCGTTGTCCTAGTAATAGTTTTATTTTATTTGTGCTGGGTCTCTGTTAGCCTACACCCTGTACTTTATACGCCCGATGCCAGACATCCACACATCCTTGATAAACTGTTTCTTCTAAATGCTGTAATACTATACGCCACCAGCGTTTTAAATCCTATTGTATACCGTCTGGCTGCGAAGTCTATCAGAGATGATTATCTTCGATACTTCTGCAGGAAGGCGCCACCTATTTCAAAGTAATTAGTTTACACAGTTTACAAATTTGAGGCTATTTTTTTAATGTCAAGCCAAGCATAAATAAATAAGATCATTTCTGAAAAATTTACTTTTGTATAAACCGACAAACCAAACCAATGTTTAAACGGAAATACTGCTAATCTACAACCAGAATACTTTTAGTCATCTTACAAGAGAATTTTCACCCGCACTGGGCCGGAAATCAAAAGACTATTCCTGTATACATATTGTGCTTGACCATTAGAATGAAGCGCAATACATTGCAACGCCAAAAACATACGGTGAAGAATGAACGATATAATTTATATACGGATTAAAAGTCAATCAGAACAGCACACCGCGTATTACTCAGTAGCTCCAAGACAAACGCAAGTCTTGCAATCTTACAATATTCCTCTAAATCAAATTACTTGAACATTATAAACACACTCAGAGTGGCATTGTTAGTATGCGAGTTGTACTGAAGGGTGGCCAATGCAACCGTGGATTAACTATATATGAAACTCTGTTACTTAGCCAACAGCCAGCACGGGCAATCAGTCAATCTACCATCACTACAGTACCTACATCGATATCAACCTCGTCTCATATCTGCAGACCCTTCGGTTGCATCAATAACTATCACCAACGTGATATACGTACGCTCTCAACACGGATGCGGTTGTTAATTGTTTGCTACATCCTTCACTCAAATAGATCAAAATTCAACCAGTATACGATTGATCCAACATGTACTATGTGTGGCGATGGATCAGAAATCAGTCAGTACTTTTTACCACTTGCTCAAGTCTAAGATGTATTCGATCTAAGTACTTTGTCATGGTAAACTCTGAACTATGTACTGCTTGCTTGGTCTACACACAGCATGTTTGTGGAAATAGCACCACACTAAGACCATTCCTACTTAGTCTTACTATCCACATAGGATCGGTAGTATCCGTTATTCCGATTTTGAGATGAATGGTCACATATCATTACTTACTGGCTCCACCATCGTCGATATTATTGATACTTTAATCATCTTTATCATACTCTGCCATCTTCTCTGGTAGACAAGACTTTACTCTTAGTTTATTTCTATTGTATTCTGTTCTATTGTCAGGGGCGTATGTCTTTACCGAGACGTCTATCCCATCAGAACTTGTTTTTGGTGATATCTATGGGAAACATGACCAGGAAGATGTCACTAAAGCTCAGAAGGATAAGATGTATAGCATAAAGATGACTGATAATGCAGAAGACAACCTTAGAAAACCTCTGTCCACTAATCTTTAGCCAAAGCAAATTAGTATGTTACCAGCAGGTAGCTGAGAATATCGCTAAAATGTATCAATTCGAAACAACACCCCATATGCATGGCATAGTTTCATGACATTTCAAGGGACTTCACCACAGAGCTGACATAATTTGCCCAAGTCATCTTCATCAAGTGGCTTTCTGGAGTTCAAACAACTAACACATGTACAGTCATCACAGGCAGGTGTATAATCAAATGCAGGTTTCCTGCAGGTGCATCTCTTGATTCACAGCCAGTCTTGCAGTTGCATTCTAATGAATGCAGTATGTCCTTAGGCGCTGGTGCTATGTCAGTTTTTACACATAACATCTGTCGGTTGATGACTTTCCTCCACTACCCCCACCAACTTTCCACTGGATCCAGATATCCACCATCTCCGCTACACATCTGAATTTGGTAACTAGTACCCGTGAAGATTGTGGAACTTGGCGGATGCAAATGTTAGAGGTAAATCCCATACCATAACGAATTATTAACTTTTCGCAACCTTTTCTTTCAATCATTTATACCTTAAACCAATTATACTGGCCTCTGAATCACCATTGCAGAGGACAAGTGCCTTCTCTCCAGCTTTTCGTATATCATCCTCATTTGTGTTCTACTGGATAATAAATAGCATCGACAATTTCCCACGGTTCACCACAGCACTGTATTTTAGTAAGAGATACAGACTTCCAAATGCCATAATGCCTAAATGTTGAATCACATCCAGAACTATCATGAATCAGAAACAGCGTTGAGAAAATATAGGACCCGAGCCTTTCCGTTAGATATTGTACTGTTCCACAGTCAAGCTTTCATTGCTTTTTACTTTGGCTCATGCCTGAAGCACAACTCATGGTCATCAATATCAGCATGATATGACAGCAAAACCAGTAAATTGGTATCGTCTCCATCAAGAACAGTGTCAGCCGACTTTGAATGCAAGATAATACTGTGAACAATTAACACATCAGCATCACCTCTTCCATGTATCATTAAGCATCCAGCTCTCTGCAGGTATGCGCTTAAGTTGAATAGGAACCGGTGCTTGTTCAATTTCTGACAATCTGCTTTCTTCAGAGTTACAACGGTTTGGTCAGCTACGACTTTGAGGAGTCAAGACAAGAATTGGACAGTATCCATGAGCGCGTTTCTTATAGGTAGTATAAGCATCTTTAATATCTGGACATTTGTCATCAGCATCAAAAACTATTATAGCGTTGTCATATTTGCTTGTGACATAGTTAACCTATCTGTCACAAACAGCTCCAAATGTCTCTTCACACGAACATAGCACGAACAGTTTCAAATGTCTCGTCACGCGAACACAGCACGCATTTTATTAGAGCATCTCCATCAGGTACATGGTAGATAGGATCGGGAAGGATGGCACATTCGTTCTAATTCAGTTTCTATAGTGCACTGCACGTGCTGGCTGGTTTGCTTCCCATTTAAGGGATGGGTGGATAAAGAGAGCCGGCAGATGAGTGCACAACTTGTACTATTTTGTAGGATGCTGGGCTCTCCCTTGATTTATTTGTGACTGTCGAGCTGTGTTTCTGAAAGAGGTGATGTTGTTCGAATTGTGACTGCTGTTTTTCATGCCAATGTCATATCTTCCCACGTTCTTTGGAAGGAAATGTTTGATACATTTTGCCCAAGCACTGAATTGAGAATTAACTGTTCAACATTTTAGCATCATGAACATTGACGAAATCATGGGCTGACAACCTACTAACACGTCCTCGCAGGGACTGAGGGGGTGGGTGGTGGGGAGTTCAGAACCTAACGGATTCAGATCACTAAGTTTTTTTAGAACCGTGTACCTATTCTCAATATCACGTTTCATTCGAGATTGTGTGGAAGCATTGTGTTGCGCACTGGATTGCCAGCTCACCCCAATGAGCCATTGCATGGTATGACTGCCGTCAGCGCAACACGACATGGACAACAAACAAATAAGATCCTGATGTTCTGTGATTTCGTGGCATCTTGTAAGACCGCTGTTGGTCTTGATACTCCTGATAACGACCTGCTCGTTCACCAGATAAGAAGAGAGTCCTTCACAATACCTATTGATTTGACGAATAACGTGATAGCCATTGATGAAGTTGGTATTGATATCTGGATGGCTTTCAGGTACATGCAGTTCTTACATTTTCTGTAAATATATGTGTGAAGACTTGCTATATAGATTATGGCCAGCCGCAGCAAGATATGTAAGCATCTTACGAGCGACCTGGAGGTGCAAGTTCCAACTCAATTCTCCGCCTATTGAAATTCCGTAGAATCTTTACCATCTCCATATGCTGAAGGCAAAAGTTAGCAGTCCTATGATCTTTCATTTGTATTTTTGAAAACTTACCACTGGAATGACTGGCTCGGTTATGGAGCCAGTCATTCCAATGGTAAATTTTCAAAAACAGTCTTCTCTTGGTCTGCAAATCAAAATTTGTCATGATTACTGCAGAAACGTTGTTTGGCTGATATGAGTGTTAAAGGGTTAATTATTTGTTTACTAAAAATAATGCTGTACAGTACAGCTAATAACTAAGTTAGAATATTTCCAATACAGAAACAGAAACATGTATGTAATGTTAGTTAGTACAATTTTGATCACGATGCAAGAAAATGTTATTATGTTAAATATGTTGGTCTTAATTTGACTTGAAGTCATTTCCAGTAATGGCTTCCAAACAAATTGAGCCCAAAATATTCGACAGTAGGCCTACGTTTTATTTGTTTGCAAATATTCAGTTAGTTTTATCTGTATTGTAAATTTGCTGTCGTTAGACATAGCGCTATATCAAACTATGCTCGCTGTGGATATGTGCGGGTGTATGCCATAAGCGCGTGCGTGAATATACTGCTGCACTTTCTAGATTCGTGATTATTAATTTTCTTACCGGTATACTCTAGTAAGTCGTAATTACGTTCATTTCATTTTATTGCGAGTCTATGTACATGTTTTGCTCGCCGAAGCATTTGCCAATCTTGTTCTTCTTATTATTATTACTGTAGGGACAAATACAACATGGCTAGCATAAATTGGAATCAGGTAACTCAGTCACAGTCACGTGAAGATGCCTACAACACCGTCTATACTATATGCTCTAAGATCTACGAATCTGCCTTTCCACTTAAAAACATTAAAAAATGTAAACAAAATCCAACTAAACCCTGGATAACAAGAGGATTGATAGCTGCCTGTCACAAGAAAAACAAGTTATATATGAATTTCATCAAATATCCGACAAAATATAATGATTCACAATTCCAAAAATATAGAAACAGGCTTAATCAAATAATTAGAACAGCAAAAATAAATTATTTTCATACTAAATTTGATGAACCAAAAAATAATATAAAAGAAACCTGGAAACTGATTAAATCATTACTGAATAAGAAAAAAACTAATTCCGAAACATCGCGGTTTATTTATAATAATACAGTCATAAATGACAAAAAAGAAATAGCAGACAAATTCAATGAATACTGTACTAACATTGGACCCAGCTTATCAAAAAAATTCAACCTAGCTCGAACATACATGTACAGGACTATCTGACAGGTAGCTATCAACACTCTATTTTCTTAAATCCTACTGATAGTGAAGAAATTTACAAAATACTAAATGCAAATTAACACAATTAAAAGTGATTGGCATTGATAATTTTAAATGGAAAATATTCAAACACTGTGTTGTAGAAATATTAACTCCTCTGGATCATATTTGTAATCTATCACTGACACAGGTTATATTTCAAACAAGACTAAAGGTTGCACGTGTTACACCTCTATACAAAGTCAAAGATGCATCTGACTTTACCAACTATAGGCCAGTCTCGGTACTTCCACTCTTCTCGAAACTCCTGGAAAAGCTGTATTTTAGTAGAATTACCAATTACATAAACAAAAACTCCATCTTATATCCATCTCAGTATGGTTTCAGAGAAAAACACTCTACTATGCTTGTCATTGTGGATATGATTGAAAAACGATCTATTTCCCTAGAGAATAATGAACATACTTTGGGTGTATTCCTGGACCTTTCCAAAGCCTTTGATACAATTGACAATTCGATTTTATTACAAAAGCGTGCATACTATAGAATACGGGGTACTGTATTGAATTGGATACAGAGCTACCCGTCAAACAGAAAACAATGTGTGCAATTCAATGGAGTATATTTCATAATATAAAGACGTAATCTGTGGTGTACCCCAAGGTTCAGTCCTTTACCCCCTGCTGTTCCTCTTGTATATGAATGACATACCCAAAGTCTGTAACCATCTCTCTCTAATCCTCTTTGCAGATGATACTAATGCTTTCTGCAGCCATAAGGACATAGAAATTCTTTACAAACATGTTAATAATGAAATAGCAAAGTTAATAGATTGGTTTAAAGTTAACAAACTGTCCTTAAATGTAAGTAAAACCAACTATATATTATTTACAAAATCTAATAAATTAAAGGAAGCATCTCTCCCAAAACATTACATCGACAACCAGATAATACATGAAGCCAAATATGCCAAGTTTCTAGGAGTCTATTTGGATAAGAATTTGACATGGGAGAAGCATATTGAAGTCGTATCATCCAAGGTAGCAAAGAGCATCGACATCATACGCAGACTAAACCCCTATCTAACATCGAATATTATTTTTAATCTGTACTGCACAATGATACTTCCTGACATCACTTAATGTAATGCTATCTGGACTAACACATCTGAAGCTAAACTAAAAAACTAAAGTCACTACAAAAGCAATCTATTAAATTATTTACACAAACAGCAGGTGGCCAGAATATCTTTAGTGTAGAAAAATTCTAAAACTCGAGGACATTGGGCAGGCTCCAATTATAGACAATTTTAAGAGACTTCCACAATGGCAACTTACCCTCTTCTTTAACCAGTATCTTTACGGTCAATACACAAATACACTTTCACACACTGGAACACGAAATCATCTGCACACAAGACATCAACAAACCAAAGCAGCACAACAAAGACCCTCATATAAAGCAATACAATTATGGAATAACACAGATACAAAGAAACGCACAGACATTATTACTCTACAGTCATTTAAGCAGAAGATCAAAAATATAATTACAAACACCTACTAGGCCCCCCCCCACAAAAAACCACCTAAAACCAACAACAACAACAACAACAACAACAACAACAACAACAACAACAACAACAAAAACCTCCCGAAAAAAACCCAAAAAAAACACACCACCATGGTATTATCATACTTGCACCCAGTCACCCAAACAAATAATAATAATAATAATAATAATAATAATAATAATAATAATAATAATAATAATAATTTTAATTAGCAAGATAAGCACACCTATGTACCTGTAAATATGTTGTCTATCCGTCCCATGTCCCATGTCTCTTGTTTGTCTTTTAGGACTAAGTTAAACCTTTATGTCATATATTTTATAGTATCAGTCCTTCATGTATAATTTATGTGTGCGCGTGTGTGCGTGCGTGCGTGCGTGCGTGCGTGTGCGTGTGCGCGCGCGTGCGTATATATATATATATATATATATATATATATATATATATATATATATATATATATATATATATATATATATATCTGCCTTTGGTGGACCACCTGTTGTGTAATTACAAACTGTACATTTTATATCAAAATAAATGACTTGATAAATTGATGCTGGTACCGCATCAGAGGAATTGTCACGAATGCGGTCTGTCAGTCAAGTATTTGACGGTAGTATCAATTATGTCACTCTTTAGTTGTCGTCACAATTAATATGACATATATACGTTACGAAACTAGAACGGTCTGACATGCAAGTGTCCGAATTCTACGCCTTTAGGCACTTTACAGTTTAATAAACATTCTGTCGAATATTTTTTAAACTACTTTGACTGGGGGCGGCTTTTGCTGCCCTAGTTACAGTGAAATCTAGTTTCAAATCGGTGCCGACATAAAAAGGGGGCGGAGCATAGCTAGAAATGGGCGGGGAATAGCTAGAAATGGATCCCCAATTGTCTCATATGTGGATTGCATCCACTGAATGTACATTTATAACAAGCGAATATGTGTATTTTTTGTGATACATAGCATAAACAGTTATTGTGGATTGTAGCTTGCGGGGGTACGCGCTGGTCTGCCATGTCGTTCCGTTCCATCACACCGCAAGTGTATGATTTGCAGGAGGGCTGGTTAGCTGCAGATCTCGAGGTTGCAGATCCTGTATCGCGGTACAAAGACCGTCTTCTAGAGCCGGTGGAACACTGATGTTCCAGTGGGGCCATGCGACCATTGCCGCCGAGATTGAACCACACGGTGGCATCCCAACTATTCGTGTTCCCGGTATGTCTGTCCATTCTAATTTAGAGCAATGGACGAGATGTTATAATTAAACAGTCACAAATTTGATAATACTATACAAACAGTTCTATGCATTTGACAGTAAATGAGCACAATAATACACAACATAGAGCCATCCGATGTTCTTTCCACGTGGTTCCGCCGGAGGTACCACACAGATCCTTGAGTCCGCAGAGGTATCCCCGCAAGAGAGCTTCGCAACGAAGTTACTATATAGTTTAATATAAACTAGTATACCCCTAACATACACAAAGAGAATATTGTTGCTGTGAGGGAGGGATACGTGCCTCGCGCTGGCCTCCGTCACAGGAAAATGCCTTCAACGCCGAAGCGGAGGAAAAGAGTTGGCAAAGAGGGCCACTCTTTTGTTCAACAGAAAATGCTAAGTGCTGAAAATCATAGTGAAGTTACAGTTAAGGTGTTGTACGCTGGTTTACCTGAAGACGGGACGAACGATTTCTGAAGAATTCCCAGGTCACCATCTTATGTAGTTCCAAAGTTACTGCATTGATAGATGCCGCTTTATTTATGCGGGCCTTCTGCTACATTCTAACCTACCAGTTGGTTGTTAGTAACGAAAACAAGCTTTGGCCGCAAGTGGCAGGGATTACTACCTAACTTTAGATATGTTTATCCGTCGGGCACAGATGCTCGGTTTCCCATAAGTTTCCCCGCATAGCATCTACCTCCAAGGATAGTGTGCGTACATGTTACGAAGTAAGGCTCCCGAATCAAATAACGATCCAGTTTCCCAGCCCCGCACGCGCATATAACATTACCAGAACAAGGGTCGCAGTTCGTATAAGCAATATTAGAAAGCACCATGTCATTTATGGTGGGGATGGAGAGACGGATATCCACCGCTAGCGTCCTTCCCGTGAGGGCGTGATGGGTTCTAAGACCTCACCCAGACACTACAACGAATTGGATGGAGATCTGCATCTCGTCCGTCACCTCATGCTACGGAGTTAACATTTGACCTGTTGTTAGGGTTACATTCCATGATGCCCAGAGATGCACTGCAGGCCGGTATTACAACATTTTAATTAATTATTATTATTTCGCAGTACTTCCTCCATTGGCGGGGGTATCTAACTAACAAGTATCCGAAGATACAGGGGAGATGTATGTAGATCAACACTTTAACTATCACCTCTCGGAAACCGCTGCAAGTTTCCCTTGGTCGGATCCTGTCAACATGTCGATGGGAAATCCAGACAATTAATAAGCCTTGCGGCTGGTGGATCGGGGCAAGAGACAATAACTCAATATAAATACGAGGCCCTATAGGTAACTGGCCAATTTTACACAACATTGCCAGTGCGTGCGGCTACATTACCACTACAACTGGAAAAGAGGCGTACACTATGCGTCTCTAACAGAGAAATTGGCCCTAACCACTTTAAACTTATCCTATCGAGTTAAATAGCCAGGTTTAGTCGGTAACATGTCAGGCTCAAACAATTAGAGCATGATCAGCGACCTCAGTGTAAAATTGATGCTGGTGGGGATACAGTGATGCGGATATATATGTTGCTGTATAGTCTTTCCTAGCGTACTGCAGTCTAGAGTTTTCATAAATAAACAAAGCATATTAACTAGATGGCTACTTGCTATATAAACAATGTAACCAATACATAGTCTGACGGACACGATGATAATGAATATGAAAATTATAGAGTATCACTGGTCACTAGACATTATGGTGCGACTAGTTGAAAGCACCCACAGAAAGCAAGGATAATATTCACAGTAAAACAGAAATTATAAGAATGCGGTAATAAGGCCGGTAAGGTACCTATTAGTCATCAGTACCATATACGGAAATAATTAAATGTTCAATATTATAGCTACTTGAGTACATATTGGTCATCAGTACAGAACAAGCTCAAGAGTTACTGAAATTGAGGCGCTAACATATAAATAGCGCGATATGGCACGATCTCTAAGGCTGGAAAGAGTTCCGCGGGAAGACATGCGCAGGAAGGTATCCACAGGCAGGTATCTGCAAGCTGGCTTTTCCAGGCAGGTCGGATACGGCACACTCCCAGGACAGTAAAACAGAACAGTTCAGGAGATGTTCACTAGATAGTCATTTCCCTCATACAGAATCTAAACAGTTTGTTGTAAAGTTTCCGTCCGGCGACGGTAATACGAAAGTTGGAAGCAACCCATTAACAGAGAGGGCTGCTTATATAATAATAATAATAATAATAATAATAATAATAATAATAATAATAATAATAATAATAATAATAATAATAATAATAATAATGCATGTACAATAATTGGCACACGGTGTGGGGGTACGTCGCATAGCTCTTGCGGCGCGCCGGGCAAAGTCCACCCAGACTGTGGTCGAAAAGTTAATTAAATCACACATGACATGCAGTACGGAGGTTGAAGTCCACTTTTCAGCGTGGTTGGCAGATCCGGCAAGTCATACACCAAGAATCAACATCGGCTCTACATTCCGTATGATTACATATGGGCCCGCACGGCCCTTCCGCGGAAAGGCTCCCTTAGAAAAGTTCGGATTGGGAGTTATTACTGTAAGTTAATTTATCAATTAATTTATTAATTTAATATAGTTTAAGTCATTTACGAGTGCCGACTTGGTATACTTACTATAAACATGCACTCGCTTCCAATTCCGAGACGTGTTGTCAGGGAAGCTCTGACGCTCGCGCATGCGCACCACGCGTTTTAACGGCAATTTTTTACAAAAACCTCTCATAGGGCTTATACACGCGTACTATCCTACTCAAGGGTAGGGGCGTGCATGGAGCGAATCCGGAATGGCCGTTCTGTACCCAGTTCAGCTGGGGCGGCCGGTACCCGCCCGGTACCCGCCCGGTCGACCCGTGATACACCATAAGCACATCTGAAACCTACTGTCGCAAATGATTGATCAATTTCTAGCTATGGCCCGCCAATCTCTATAGCTAAGCTACGCCCACTGTTTACGCGTGTGGGGATCGTTTTATGTACTTTTTACCCTGAATTACCAGAATTTAATTTTCGAGGTAACTGTGTAGGTAAGCTGTTAACTATTTTCAAACTAATTTGACTGCGTGTTGTTGCTATGCAACAGCGCCCCCAGTCAAATTAGTTTCAAAATATTCATCATAATATTCAAATTAGTTTCAAAATATTCACCAAAATAGTTATTAAATAGTAAATCCATCAAAGACATACAATTCGTACACCTGGCAGACTTTTCAATATTCACGACGAAGCTATCTACGTCATTCATTACGAATTTTGATTGTGAGGTCAGCCGACATGTGGCGTTATTGATTATGACGTCATATGCTTGCGCGACAGATCGGATCCGTCAATGTTCTGCTGGATGAACACGCATGCGTGCGGTAGCTTGCATCATTCATATTTACGCTCAGTATTAGACACATTCGCTGTTATTATCGCACTAGATGTTGTTTTTGTCAGAGCTGGATTTATGGCAGGGCAGATTTGAAAATTTTAACATTTCTATGGGGCCTCCGCCAAGAAGTAGTGTTGTTCTGTGAAAACACAATGGTAATGTGTAAGGATGCGTGATCAGTGATCACTACTGTGATAAGATGATTGTTAAATGTCTGTCCAAGATTTATTGAAAATCAATGACAACAGTCGAAGTGAAATAAGGATGTTATTTATCACTCAGAATGCAGAAAATGGCAGCGTGTCCCAGTCCCCTTCCCATAGACGTGTGGTCCGGGGTCATCCCTGTGAGAAAATTGGAAATTAGATGCTCTGAAAAGTCAGTAAATTTAATTCTGACGTTTCTCCCGCGGGTGGGGGTGGGGTGGAGAACCCCGCTTCCATCCCCACCCAAACCCACCACCCACCACCACTCCCGTCTATCCTTCCCAGACCATCCACCTTTTACTGTCGAGAGGCCTCCACAGTAAGAAATCATACCCTGGTTTTTGCATAGCATGTAAAATTATTAAAATACTTTGCACGTATTTTATGATGCTAATATTGACGCTATGTTGTTGCAAATATGTCGCATGAATCCAAGCTTGTTGTCCGTGATGTTGTGTAAGACATTCATCAATATAGTTTGATCACGCGCTTATAGACACTTACACCCAGCGTGTGAATCAATAAATGAAACCAATCTGTCACTCAAGAATATGACGTCATAATCAATTACATCAAATGTAGACTGAGGACACAATCCCATGAACCTGGAATAATCCGCCAAGGGTACGAAGTGTATGTCTTTGATGAATTTAATATTTAATAAACATTATGTTGAATATTTTGAAACTAATTTGGCTGGTCGCTGTTGCCGCTATTGACAGCAACAACACCCAGTCAAATTAGTTCCAAAATATTCAACGACTTACCTGAATAGTTACCTTGAAATTGACATTCTGGTAATTCATGGTTCAACGTACTCTACCCCCAGCACGTGCAAAACGTGGGCGGAGCTTAGTTAGAGATGAGCAGGGCATATCTAGAAATGTATCCCTTTATTGTGAAAGAAGCTAGTTGATAGATGATCACACATTCTGTAACACATTTCTCACAAACATTTAGTAAACTGTTAGTTGGAATGAGTATTACCGAGTACAAAATAAGATCTCACTGAACGAGTGTGACAAATGTGAGAAGAAATGGTAACGAGTTTGTTATTGTATCTATCACGGCTTAGCTATTATTTCTCATTTTCACAAGAATTCGTGTTGATTTCTTCTCTACTGGGAGCGCTCACATCTTATTCTTAATTATTTCAAATTTGAAATGATATTTATTTGATCTTTTGAATGTTACAAATTTTTCATCACAATTTCAGATTTCAATTTACAATATTTTAATGGAGGTATTATAAAGTACCGCTACAACTAACATTATCACCGACACGCCGCCGTTATGATGAAGCAATGGGAGTAGAAATACGGTATGGTAGGCCTACACACTCGCCATTTGCTATAACGGAGGGACTCGATCTGTTACTCAAGTACCTGACGTCATAATCAAATACGTCACTTGTTATCTGACGTCACAATCAAAATGTATGTATGTCCGTCAGGAAAGTGGCAATGATTCGTCAAGACACTGTCTGAATTGTATTCTTTGATTACTTTTCAATTTAGCTAACATTAGAGGTGAATATTTTGAAATAAATTTGACTGGGGCCAGCTCCCAGTCAAATTAGTTTCAAAGAATTCAGCATCGTAGATATATATAGCTATGTTGAGATTGAGATCCTGGGACTGAAGTGGTCAAGATTGATTGAGAGACGTATAAAAGTGGGCGGAGTTTAGCGAGAAATTGGAGGACATAGCTAGAAATTATCCAACTATTCATCTTTCTAAACTTTCGTGTTTGGATTTATTTTGGTGTCACAACATGCCCCCGTTATTGGCATAGTTATGGCACCAGCCATGGCCTTAACTAGAAAACATATGGGGCATCTTACTAAGGACCAATGGTAATAAAAGTGTAAATGTCACAATCACAAACATTAACAGTTTTTATGTAAGTTGTATCTGATTATAATAACAAATATATAATACAGCATTTATAAAGCACCATTTATCAAAAATTAATTTTTAAAGGTGAGTCGGTTTGTTTCTTAATCCTTCCCATAGAACCTATATTTGACAGGCTGATATCCAGTGATAGCTTATGTCAAAAGTTCTGGGCAGCAACACTGAAAGTGTGTATCTGTAGAGTGGCGCGAGCGGTCTGGATGGTATGCCATCATAAGCTCTGGAGTTACATCACACGTACATTTCCTATGATAAAAGTATATTTTACATTCTATTCTCTGCCTGCCCGGAAGTCAATGTAGATGTTTCAAACCACGTGCAACATAGTCTTGTCTTCTGATCCGCATTAACCCTTTAACCCTCATATTAGTTTTTAAAAAACGGTTCCTGCGGCGCTCTTCAGAAATGTCCATTTGCCACCCAAAAAAGACTTCTCTTTTTTTAATTTACCTCTGCAATGACTGGCTCGATAAATTAATTTTGAAAATTTAGCACTGAAATAACTGGCTCGATAATCGAGCCAGTTATTTCAGTGCTAAATTTTCAAAATTAATCTCTTGGTCTGCAAATGTACATTTTCTATGAGAAAATTCCGATTTTCGTGAGCAAATTCGAGGGTTAAAGGGTTAAAATTCGATCTGATACATTTTGGACATGGTGCAGTTTGTCCAGAGACCCGGATCATATACAATAAAGGTGTCCGTTATCGTCTCTAGATGCGATAAAGGAGAGTATATAACAGTCGATGTGACTTTCTGTGATAAAAGGGTTGTGGCCTTGATCAAAACTAATGGCCCTATTACGGCCCTGGTTGTGCGCCTGGCTGTGTCCCTGCATGTTATGGCCCTGGCCCTGGTCCTGGTTGTGGCCATGGATATAGCCGGGTTGATAACCCTGGTTTTGGCCATCGTCGTGGCCCAGTTTATGGGCCCGGTAATGGCCTGGTTATGGGCCTGCTTATGGCTCTCGTTAAGGGTCTGGCTTTGGCCCTGGTTGTGGCTCTGGATTTGGCCCTGGTTGTCGCCCTTTATGACCCTGGTTGTGGATCTGGTTGTGGTGTATAGCAAGTGTCAAAATATGAAATTTGGATATAAAAATATCGAGTCATAGTCTATACTACAGCGTATTCCTATGATATATAACAATATTATTAAAATCAATAATATTCTCCTTTGTATGGTGTTTCATAGTCACATTCCTCCGACAACACTCCGACAAATTACATCGACAAATCAGATCCCTGCATTTTTCTGACTTTTCTATAATGTGTCAAAAACGGGAGGGACTCTGAGGGTCTGAAATCTCTTGATTGTTGTTGTTCATTTTACATTATTCCTTTCAGTGGGCCACCTCGCTTCACTTTGCTCATAACGTAGTTTGTTAACATAGGAATGCAATAGTAGTAGTAGTAGTAGTAGTAGTAGTAGTAGTAGTAGTAGTAGTAGTAGTAGTAGTAGTAGTAGTAGTAGTATTAGTAGTAGTAGTAGTAGTAGTAGTAGCAGCAGCAGCAGCAGCAGCAGCAGCAGCAGCAGCAGCAGCAGTCAGCCAGCAAGCCAGCCTGCTTGTCTGCCTGCCTGCCTGCCTGCCTGCCTGCCTGCCTGCCTGCCTGCCTACCTGCCTGCCTGCCTGCGTGCCTGCCTGCGTGCCTGCCAGCGTCTAATCTTGGTTACCTTTTTGGTTTAGCTCAACATATCGTCTGATATCTCGGGATCGGTTCACCCGAATGGGACTAATGGGGCAAATGCTTCATTATATCAGATGGAGCACAATGACAGTGATGTCATAAGGTCAAAATTTAAGGTAACTGAACTTGGTAAAAATACTCCATTTTTTTGGTTGAGTTTTTTGGTTTAGATCAACATATCATCTTATATCTCGGCGTGGCTTCACGTTGCTGAGACTAAACTTGAACACCTGCTTCCTTGTATCAAGGGGATGAAGCGCAATGATATTGAGGTCAAAGGTCAAAGGTATTGTACCATATAACTTGTATAAAATGCAGACTTTAACAGCTCCCGGTAGATTATTCTGCTTAGCTCATTTTCCCCTTATTTCAGAACTGGCAAAATTATTGGAACTAAGCATGGCTATAAGCTTTAAGCTATACACTGGCATACAGTTACATCAACCAGTAGGAGCCGCACAAAGACAATCAGATTTCTGAGGTCAATGTCATTGTGATCTTGATACAAACCTAGATTTGCATTTGAAAATGCACAATGCCAAGATGTTTGTCAATATCCATCAGTGTAGGCCTACCACTAATATCTTGTTCTATTATGTAGTCGAATAGAGTGGCAGGTCAATTGTCAATGCAATTTTATTTCTGATAAAAAATATGTAAATTCGCTTGTGTACAATTTCTCTTCCAATTACCAAAACAGAATTTAGTCTCACGTCACCGGCGGTCGGGCGTATGTATTGGCTATATCTCCGATCATGACCCTCTCAAAACGGCCATTGTAGATTATAGTAGATGTATCATTACTATAGTAGCTGTAGTAGGTTGAATAAAGTATGATATTAATATGGCAATACAATTTTATCTCTGATAAAAAATATGCAAATTTGCGTCTGCTCAATTTCTCTTCAAATTACCAATAGATAATTTGTAATAATTTGTATGGCTATATATATAAATAACGATTTAATCGTCTGCGTCAGCCAGTAAGTGAATTGCCGGGCATGCGCAATTGCGATTTACTGAGCTCGCGTCATTGGCTGTCGCGACAACTAGTACAGTAGTGAGGATATGCACATGAGTCATCTAGCCAGCGTATACAATATCTATGGGACGATATCTATGGGACTTGCAGTCTATGCTTATCAATCTAAATATCTTTAGATAGCGTCGTGCTATTCCGAGAATACACAATTATTTCGCTCCTGTTAGCGTAGGAGATCTAGCGAGAACACGAATGTACGCTTATAAGATCCATAGAGTTATCTATACTAGCGACTACCTCTATGATAAGATCTCGTAAGGTATAAGGGGGGTAACTCTTAATAGTATATGGTGTTGCGTGTTGTAGCGTATCTGATTCACTCCCCTGATTAAATGATGCCCTGGGTTTAGTTGCATTCACTTGCCACTATGTAGGCCTACCATGGTTGCTTTAGATAGAGGCTTTTATCAATAATTTATCTTTGAGACAGATGGACCGGACCGCAGGACTATGACAAAAACGACTAAAATGTCTAGACAAAAGGTCCAATCAAAATCGCTTGAAAACTCCCCTTTCGGTCTAGCGGCCCAGTAACCTGCGTTATTAGGGTCTTGTACCTTTACAGCTACTTTAACCCTTTAACACTCAAATTTGTTCAAGAAAATTTCAATTTTCTCATTTAAAAATGTCCATTCGCACAGGGCATACCAAGAGAAGGCTGATTTTGACAAATTTACCACTGTAATGACTGGCTCGGTTATCGAGTTATTCCAGAGGTAAATTTTCAAAAATAGTCTTCTCTTGGTCCGTAAATGGACATTTCCCAAGACCAATGCACAACCCGTTTTTGGCTGATATGAGTGTTACGGGTTAACATTACCATTCACCAGAATTTCACATAATTGAAACGGCAGGACCAACACAACATTAATGTCACTACCACTGTCACTTTGACTTTCACTACTGTCTAGAAAAATGTACATTTTCATAAGCAGATGTAGAGTTCAAAATAGACCCGTTATTATAAAAATGGCGTTTCCATGTCAAATTGAAGTTTAATACAACCAACCCTCTATATATATATATATATATATATATATATATATATATATATATATATATATATATATATATATATATATATATATATATATATATATATATATATATATATATATATATATATATATATATATATATATATATATATATATATATATATATATATATTAAAAATAGGCGGGCATAGCTAAAAAGAGGCGTGGAATAGCTAGAAAGTAATCCATCTATTGCCATCATTCCCATCTCAGCAACCCCGCGTTCTATATATATATATAATGCGGGGTTGCTGAGATGGGAATGATGGCAATAGATGGATTACTTTCTAGCTATTCCACGCCTCTTTTTAGCTATGCCCGCCTATTTTTAACTACGCCCCACCCATTTTAGCGTATCTGCGCCAACTTTCGGATCCTGCATTGCATGTTTGTTGGAACCACATTGTATAGTCTCATAGAGTCCGGATCCGTGACATAATTTGTGGGAAAAGTTAATCATATATTGGTCTATCCGTGCATAGATCCATGTAGGCTGGAAGCATCGTTGATACAGAGACGAAGATGCGAAAAATAATCGAATGGAGTAAAAAACATCGAAAAAGCAAGTAATTCTAAGAAAGGCAAAATAATAATTAGGAATACTTCCTTTTCACCAAATCGTTTTGCAAATATTAGCCAACGTAAGAAGAGGACGATATCCCTCCAAACCTAATATGAAATATGACCTATATATTCCGACTAACGTTGCTCAGTTATAAGCGGCAATGGTTTTCCGCGATAGATTATGATTCGACGAGTAGCGTCATTTTCCCCTGGTTACAGTTTTCTCATTTAGCGGCGATCGGGTGCCAGCTGACAAATTAACTCGATTGACGTCATTGATGACAAGCTTACTTACACGAGTTCATTGGCCACCCTTCTTTTCCATGATGACATCAAAGAAATTCCCAGAGAGAACTTGGTTGATTGCAGCTTCTCGAGTCCAGTAAAATAGGAATCGGTTCGCGAAAGATCATTCCGATAACATATCGGGTACCCGGCCAGTATGACCAAGGCCTACCTTTAGATAGAAAGGTTAGTATGTGTCGGCCTACGTAATTACCAGTGGCGTATCGCGTCGGATTAAGCCTTTCCAGGGCCGGGACTTGGGGGGGGGGGGGGTGGTTGGGGGCGGCAAGAATAATTGTGGAGTTGAGTGACAGCGAAAGGCAAACCGGCCCGGCCCCCCCCCCGTAAAATTTTGAAATCTAGATGCTCCCAGATGGCATCACCTGCATTTCCAAAGGTAAATATGGGCCATCAGTTGGCTGTTCAATTAATCTTTTTAGCCATTTAATTTCATCTTTTTGTTCACTTAATTTGCTTAGCCATTCAGTTGTGTAAACAGGACTGGATAAAAAACTGAATGAACAAAAAAATGAAACTAAATAGCTAAAAATAGAATAATTTAACAGCCAACTGAAGGGCCATATTTACTTCTGGAAGTACAGTTCTAGATCTGAGAGCATCTAGAAGATTAAAAAATAATGATAATCTGTAATACAATCATGAACCATCTGACTCCTAAAACATTAGAAGCGTAATACAATCATGAACCATCTGGCTCCTAAAACATCAAAAGAGTATCAAAACCAAGAACTACTCTTTAATAAGAATAATACTGAAACAATATATAATGGATAAATAAGACAATATGACCGCCCAACCACACCCACCCATCCCCCGCCCCCACGCACGCACGCGCACGCATGCGCACACACCCTTCGCCTTTCTCTATGGAGGCACATATGGTTATATGGTCATAACGTGGCATCGTACATATTTCGTACAAAGAATAACTTTGGTTGATAATTGGCTGCGTGGCTTCTGTCCCCTTTCTTGAATAGTGGTTGGACAAGCGCAGGCTTCCAGATGGTTGGGATTTCACCTGTGAGGAGTGAACAATTGAAGAGTAGTGTCAGTGCAGGGGCGATCTCATCAGCTAAGGCTTGGAGAATATGGCCCAGGATGCTGTCTGGTCCACAGGCCTTGCGAGGATTCAGTTTCCTCAAGAGGCTTGTCACACCTGGTACTGATACAGTATAATGGTGTAGTTTGGATCAACCGGTCAGGTACCGGCCGTACCAGCCAAGCTGGGTATGCGCCGCCCGTCCTGGATTCATTCCCTGAACACGCCCCCTGGGTAGAGCCATATATGGGCCTATGAGAGAGATCACGTTGTAAAAATGACTAAGTTCGTTAAAGCGCATAGTGCGCATGCGCACGCTTAGATGCTATTTTTACAGAGCATGTAGTTTATGACCAAGATGGGACGACGCTTTTAGTGTACCGAGATGGTACCATGTAATCTTTCTTAATTACTTGTTCCCGCCGAATCTGGCATTAATCAAGACTAGAATCCGACAGGCTTTCTAAATCTGTAAACCATTTCAAAATCGGTTAAGAAATTGCTAAGTTATCCACAGGAAACCCTTCTTGATTATCTTCAAAATATTGCCGTGACGTCATAACCACGTGGACGCAGAACTTCTAGAATGTTCTAGAACATTCGACTGCACTACTATTAGCTACGCGCTGATTGGCTGTTGCTTGACTGATTATTGGTTGGAGCTTGCACCTGTGACGTCACGAGTAGCATAAATGGAGACGCGATCCAGAGATCGAGAGCATCCTCGGCCAGGGGCCGAATAGGTTGGACCTGTACCAGCTACTATCAGCGCGACAGACAATATGCATATTACTTCGCTTTCTGTCGGTTTTTCTCCCGTAGCTAGCAGTTACCCAACCCACTGCACTAAAACAATTTTGTAACTCCCTACTTACGGGAGCAATTTGGAACTTTCTAATTATTGTTCACGAATATCAAGATCTACTTCGGAACATGAACTTGCGGTGAGGCCTTTATGGCCTTAATATGTGATTCTACAGATGTAGAGGCAGCGATGTTCTTTGGTGGATGACTCGCCGGATCTGCCGGCCATGCCAAAAAGTGGTATTTCAACTGTCGCCGCACTGATGTCGTGCAGGTTCATCTAACTTTCGACCGCAGCAAGTAAACTTTGCTCGGTGCGCGTTCAGAACTGGCTGATGTACCCAGCACCGTTATGCTTTGTTTTGTGTCTTCATCTGCATCTAACAACCCCCACTTGTGATCAGGTTGTTGTCAACTGCCATCCGTACCATCGGTGTACGGGAACTTTCTTCATAGCAGTAATGCTATTGTATCTCTTACTGACTACTCGTTAGACATTCTCTATATTGTGCGTACAGCATTGAGTTCGATCCGCTTCCGTCATAGGCAGCTTGTGGGAATCCTGTTTGCGGGAACCAACCTGCAGGAACTTTCCAGCTTCCTGAGAATGCATCAACTCACGTCAACCAAAGAATGACATATCAATTTCAGTAACACGATAGCCAAACTTAAGAATGGCTACCGAGTATTCAAGTAACTATACTTAACATTTTAATTATTCCGTTAATTATATTTCTGATAATTATATTGTATCCGTATAAATGGTCCCCATGACTAAATGGTACCGTAACGGTCTTAGGACCGCTAGTTATAATTTCTGTATATGTTTATAGTTATTCTCATTTTCTGTAAGGTGTTTTGACTAACCGTAGTAGGTTCGTTAACCTGTACTAAGATAAGTAATTCTGATCATTTGATACTGTATTGATTGTTCTGGTTAGTTTATATGTATATGGCCAGTGGCCATCAGTTCATATGTTTTGTTTATTTGTAGAAAATATAGGACTGCAGTGCACGTAGGAAACACTATACCACAACATTTATATATGCAGCACTTTCTCCCGCCACCAACAATTTTTCACTGTTGTCACTGTCCGTGCTATAACTCTGTTTAGACCGGCATGCTACCGACTAACCTTTTCTATTCAGCTCAATAGGATAGGTTTAATATGATTAGAGACACTTTCTTCATTAAGAAATCTGTAGTATACTCTTCTCTTCTGGTAGTGCGATAATTTAGCCCCGCACTCCGGCAAGACTCATAACTCTAAGATTTTGTCTCTCTTCATGTTCCACTCAGCCTTGTGGCTTCTTAATTGTTTGGATGTCCCTATCCGCACCATGGGCTGATCCGACCCTGGGAAACTGTTGGTGTTTCTGAGCAGTGATGGCCAGGGTGTGGTGTCACATACATTCCCCCCGTATCTTCGGATACTTAATAGTTAGCACTTTTGCCAATGCAGGAAAGCACTCCGAAAACATATCTTAATTATTATTTTATTTGCTGAACAATCCTCCCACATCGCAGTGCAAAACTGGGCAGCTTATACATAAACCTAACGACAGGTTAAACGGTTAGTTCCATAGGACCAGGTGACGGGCGAGATGCGCATCACCACTGAATTCCCAAAGAATGTCTGGGCACGATATTTAGATCTGCCACGCCCTCATGGGAAGGACATTTATGGTGGGTATTCGTCTCTCTTACCCCCACCATAACGATAGATCAGTTATCTAAAATGCTTTTGTGAAAAGTAACAAGTGTCTTGTAACGATTTATGTGGTTATGGAGCGAGATGTCTGGATTCTTATCCAGTTCGGAGATCTTACTAAGTAACATGTATGAGCGCTGTCTTCAGTATTGATGTCTTAGGGCATCCGTTCTCAATGACAGCCGTATCTAACAGCTAGGTAGCCACCCGCCATTTGCGGCCTAAAATAGTTCTTGTCGCTAAAAACTAAAAGCGAAATAAGCATAGAAGAAGGCCCGTATAAATAAGGCGGCATCTACTAAACCAGCATACTAAGAATCACATAAGACGGTGACGTGGGAATCCCTCGGGAATCGTTCGTCCCGTCTTCACATAAAACAGCTCGCAACTCTATAGTCATAATCTCACTAGGTATGGTCTTTTCTTTTCAAACATCTTGGTTGAAATATTGGAGTGGGCCCATTTTTTCCTACTACTCTTCTTCCACTTTAAGTAGTGGCGACACCTTGCAAGGATTCATCTACGACGGTCCATGCGAGGATAATACTCCTCACCCAAACTAGCACTAGTAGTGCCCGTGTGAGGCACCTGACTTTTCATCCGAGATAATCTTCTTTCCTTTCAGCTTAGAGGTATAATAACTTATATTAAGTTAATTAGTTATGTCTCGTGTACAGGAGTCTCCCTTGCGGGGATACCTCTGCGGACCTATGAGTATGTGTGATACCTCCCGGAGCCCCATGTTTAAAGGTTCATCTGGCTGTCTCTATGTCTTGTATTTTCGTATGCTTATTAATTTTTTCTAGCATACTCGACAGTCTGTTTAGGTAAAAACATTGTATAGACTTATATTTTTAGGTCACCAAATCAAATCTTGTAAGTCCATAGATCACGAAATTGCTATGGACAGGCATACTGGTGACACAAACTCTTGGGATGAGACAGTTGTGTTTAATGTTCGCGACAATGGTCGCATGGCCCCACCGGAACGATTGAGTTCCACCGGCCTTAGGGGCCAGTTTTTGTTACCCGCAGGGCAGTCTCCTACAGGATCCGTCACCCCGAGACCGGATTATAACCAGCGCCATCATTCATCGTGCACCTGCGGCACGGCGAGTTGACATAATACACCGGAACGGCCCGACACTACCCGGCGAGCTACAATGTCCAGACGTTGCCTGATACTTAGTGATGGTGTGGTCAGGAGATCTTCATTCGTCAACATAGAACAGAATTGTTCATTCAGAATGTCACTTTTTGCTTTGCTGTCACTGTAGGTAATTCCATCTTTGGTGAGAGGAACAATGCCTGTCATATCACTCTTTTTACTCTTAATATATTTCCACAATTTCTTAGTCACAATCATCATTAAGCATATCCGAGACATATAGCTGTGAAGGCTGTTCTATTTGCTTTTCAGGCTTCACATTTGGCTTTGATACTGGTCCTGGTCACAGTGACTTTTAGGCTTCTTTATCCTTTTCCGTGCATGATATTTTAGACGAGAGAGGCGTTTGAGAGTCTGATTGATCCATGGTTGGTGGAACTTTGAAGATATTGTGTCCATTGGTACATATTGGGTTTGCATTTTTGTCACGTGATTTTGTAAATGGAGCCCCATCTGATATGTCATTCTTATGACGATGGAATTTACATTCATGTATTTACCCGCATACATGCATTAATCCACGCTTTCTGTTGCAAATGTCTTGATAAATTATGTGCTTTTGAAATACTAGCGAATGATATTTCATGATGTTGTTTGTATTTCCCTCCAATGATTAGGTCTCTATTAGGAGCACCGTGGCACGATACATGCTGCAAATCATAACTTGCTCTGCCACCGGGGTCACACCCGCCTCATGGATCGGGCACTGTATATATTGTTGACTATTTACTTGCTTGATATGTCATATAGAATTAGATATAATTATTAGCATAGTCAATATGGTCCATTGATAAAATTTAAACTATGCATACGGCGGTTCTCCTTCATGTCTTAGGATGTCTTAGGATGTTTCTGTGGACTCAGGCTGGTTACAGCCTCTATATCTGCCTCATCTTTCTTCACGACCATTCTGTGTATCTGACTTCCTGGTATATGGTAGGGCGCAGAGGGATCGTATTTAAATTCTTGGTTCTCCCAGAATTTGCCTAGTGCTACTTCAAAAGCAAAGACCATTCTGGCATGCACAATATCCTCAGGGAGGGTATTCCATACATCATTTACACGATTCGTAAACGAATGTTTCCGCACATTAATCCTACTACAGTGCTTGACCAACCATAGGTCATGGCCTCTGGTGCATCAGTTACTTGCTACTTCCAATAGGCCATCAGTTACATTTGGGTCATAGATGCCAAGCAGTATCTTGTACATTTCGATCATGTCCCCTCTAAGCCTTCTACAACACATAGATTTTAGCTTCAAGTGCAAGAGTCTCTCTCCATAGCTGAGGTTGCTAAGTGAGGGTACTTGCTTAGAAGAATGTTGTAGTACATTTTCGATAGTCTCGCTGTCCTTCCTTAGGTATGGGCTCCATACACTCACTGCATATTCTAGGTGATGCCTGAAACAGTTGCTTAAACATATCCTCATCTAGATGTGTAAAGGATCTCCTGATCAAGGCCATGATACTATTTGCTTTGTTGGCTTGTGATCTTACGTGGTTGCAGAAGTTTTGTCTATTGTCTGCTATTACTCCAATATCCTTCTCTTGTTCTATGTTTTCAAGGATTTTTGGACACATTTTCACCATATACGTGATATGATCTGCTGCACGCCCCTTCTTGTTTTCCCTGTTTGCCTTCTACTGTCAGCACCTTACAATTGTCTGGGTGGAACCTTAGCAGCCACTTATCCAACCAGCCCTGTAAGGAGTCTAGGTCCGCTTGTAGATCATTTACATCATCCTCTCCTTTTATTTTCTTATATATCTTGGTTTCATCATACTTATTTGCTGATGAAACCAAGATATATAAGAAAATAAAAGGAAAAGATGATGTAAATGATCTACAAGCGGACCTATATATATAACCAAGAGTATCGGTCCCAGGACGCTACCCTGGGGTATCCCACTAGTTACTGGATGACTTTCTGAAGGCTGCCCATTAACAATGACACACTGACTCCTGTTTAAGAAAAGGTTTTCCACCCACGTGGAATTTGATTGCTTATGTCGTATTGCCTAAGTTTTAGCAACAGGTGCCAATGAGGTACCGTGTCAAATGCCTTCATAAAGTCCATATAGATTGCATCAATCCTTCCTACATTGTTTAATATGGCTGTCCAATCATCCAACACCTTTAGTAATTGGGTTGTTGTCGACTGCCCATTCATGAAAATACACTGTCTCTCACTAAAAAATGTGTTTCTTTGCATATGCTCATTATTTCTGCCCGTATCAGTTTTTCCATCAATTTGCACAGTATGCTGGTCAGACTTACTGGTCTATAATTTCCTGGTTCAGATTTGTTTCCCTTCTTATATATTGCTGTAATATGAGCTAATTTCCATTGGTCTGGTACTATCCTGATTTGTCTTGATTTATTGAAGATCATGCTCAGGGGTTTAGCAAGTGTATCCTTTAACTCAGCCAGAACATTTGGATGTAGTAATTAAAGGACCAGGTGACTTTGTCTTGCCCAGCGTCTTGAGAAGCTTCCACACCTCCACTTCCGAGTACGTTTTGTTCTGGAATCTATGTTCCACTAATCTTCCCTCAAATTCTGGCAATATTCCTTCGGGTTTCCGGGTGAAGACACTGGTGAAGAAGTCTCCAAGATCATTTGCCTTCTCAATATCCTCGATGGCCACTTTAGTGCCTTTGTCAGTTTGTATTTGTAGCTCTGCTATCCCTGTCTTTGTCTTCCTTTTGGCATTTACGTATTTCCAAAACTGCTTGGGATCTGATTTAGCTTTCCTGGCTATCTCATGTTCCCTAGCTCTTTTTGTCTTTCAGATTAACTGTTTCACTTGGTTTCTTAATCGTGTATATTCTTTATGCCATTTTTTGCCTCTGGTCTCCATAAATCTCTGCCAACACCTGTTTTTTCTCCTAATCTTCGCCTGTATTTCCTCGCTAATTTGAGTCTTGTGATTCCTTCGGTTTGCATTTCCATTTTTAATTTTAGGAATACATTTTCCTTCACTGTGTTAAGATACTGCATCAGGGTATCAACAAGTTGGTTAGGGTTTCAGACATCAATAATGACTCCCAGTTCAGATCTAGTTTAGCACTCATAGCTACATAGTCACCCTTAAAAAAGTTCCATCTAACTGTTTTATCTTTTGTCCTTTCACTATGTATATGGTAGTTAAAGACAAGCATACTATGATCATTGGCCCCTATAGGGCTTTGGTTGTCAATCTCATATATTGTTTAATCTTTAGTGAAAATTAGATCCAGCAAACTTGGTTCATTAACATATCGACCCCGAGTGACGTGTTGATATAAAAAGCAGTCTCTTATGCATTCCACAAATGATTCAGTCACTGAGTCCTCTTTCGTGCACCAGTCAGTCCAGTTAATATTGCGGTAATTGAAATCTCCTATGATAAGTAGATGTTCAAACTCTTTCATTAATGTTGCTTTTTATTATATTCTGCAACTCGTCTGCATTTTCTCCATTGTTACTTGGCTCCTGTATAGACACCCTACTAGCAGGTTTTTCTTGTCTGTCATCCTGATCTTCACCCATATTGCCTCCTGGAACACCCCTTCCACTTTCTATTCCTCTCACTTTAACTGTCCAGTAATATATAGAGCGAGACCTTTCTCTTTGCCAGTTTCATAGTCATTTGTGAACAGATCATAGCTCTCTATGCTTAATTCAGCTTTTGATGGCAGATATCTACACTTTTTGGAGCACACTTCTTTTACTCCTACTATGTCAAATTGTATCGGATCATCCTTGAGTCTGGTCTTCAGCTCCTCTAACTTGTTTGGCAGACTATCTGCATTAGTGTATAGACACAACAGATTATCTGCCGTGTGCTTTCTGTTCACACTGTTTAACTTGTAAACATTTTTACAATTATTTACGCTGTTATATACATATTGGCTCGTCTTCTTCATTGGTTCTCTTTTTTCTCGGTCCGCACCTTGACCACCTTTCGCTCCCAAGGGGGCCCTGTACAATGCATTTGAATTCCCCCGAATCCTTTTCTACATTGCATCTCTTCATTTCCTCTATCATCTCATTATTTACAATCCTTTCCTTTTGAGTCATATCATGTGTTATGCTCACCCTTTTCAACATCTCATCTGCATTAGCTAGGTTTCTGATGTTCCGCATAAATTTCCCTTTAGACGTCTCATCTTCAAATCTTATTTTAAGCGGCCTTAGATTTAACCTGTGGGATTCTTTCAATCTCTTCCCTATTCTTGTCACATTTGCAATAGTCTGGTCATTTGTTTCTAGCACAGCACACAGGCTTGCTACTATTTCCTTGTCCTCCATTTTCCTATCATCTGGCAATTCTTTTTCTGATTCATAACAGTTATGAACAATGATATTACATCTCCTGGCCTCACTTTCTCTTAAGTCTGCTATCTGGCTTGCCACTTCTGCTTTATCGATTACCTTAGCTGCCAGTACACGCGCTTCATGTTATGCATTACTTTCCTCAATCAGAGCTTTTGCCTGTGCTGTATATCTGTCTTGCTTTGAATTTCTTCCTCTAATTTCAAGTCTGCCTTCAATTTTACTCATTTATGCCTTACAGTACTCTTCCATCTCCTTTTCTAACTTCAGCTTCTTTGATGCCTTCTGTTCACATAGAGGGAAGTACCAATGGAGATCAGATTTTTAACTCAGAAACATACTCATTTGTTGACTGGTTGAGGCATTTCTTGCAGAAGTGTGAATCACAATATTTACACTCCAACATTTCAGTCTTATCTTCTGTAAACTTATGATCACACATCACACATAGTCTAAGCGTGTGTATTATCCGGGAAAGCCTTTTGAACTTGACCAACAGATGAGATGTCTTTGAATGTCATAAGTTCCTTATCTCCGGCACAGAGAGGGATAGGGACGTGCCCGCGAGTCTACCGCGGCTGTATTTTTGTTATAATAAAAGGAATCGAGTACTCGGAAAGGAAGAAACGACTCCAAAAAAAAAAATCACTCGCGAAGTGAAATTTGTGTGTACACCAAACTGTCACCCACCCCAGCTGTGCACGCTGAATATTTTCGATTGCATGTTAATAGGTGGATTTGGTAGATACAGCGCTGTCAGGACACGGATAGGTAAAAAATAACGGTAGGTATCTATTTCGAATTTACTGTGAATACTTACATGTTGATGCAATACATTACCGTATCTAGGATCGTTGGGGACTGTCAAATCTAATCAGCTGTCAATTTCAGCGTCATTTCCCTCAAGGCGAAATCCATTACTTGCATGATAACGTTTATCAGCCAGTGACCGCTGTCCAAATTATACTACTCATAAAATCAAAGTATGTCGATAGGCAAATTTCGATCATATGAACTCACGTGTCGACATAATTAATCTTGTGTATTTGTACCAATTGTGGGCATTTTATGACATGTGTATATTTCCAATTGGGGTGAGTGTAGTGTAGTGGGTTTGGGGCACTATGCGAGAATGACTGGCAACGGGCTGTCTTGGCTAGAAATCCTAATCATTCTGTCCTAAGTAACTGGGCGAGGTCTATGACTGCCTTCCCCTTATTTAAGAGTAGGCCTATGTGATTATGTCATTAGTGATGCCTTTGTTTTACAGCGTGTTGAGAAAAAACTTTTTGAGCACCAGTAAGTGGTCACTAAAGACAGGTTAACAGTTTAGCTTTCAAATTTGTAAATTAAACAATTTCAATTTTCACATAGGAAATGCCCATTTGCAGACGAGCCAGTTATTCCAGTGGTAAAGTTTGAAAAATAATCGCTTGGTCTACAAATAGATTTTTCAAGACCACCACAAAAGCTGTTTTGAGTGTTTTAACCCTGTATAATAAGCTGTTCTAAGCGGACACATGATGGTCAATGAAGGAGGTGGTTCATTTAACTGCATATAACATCTTTTGCTCTACATATTTACACATGCAGTCTCTTCTGCGGTTTGACTATATAAATAAATCCAAACATACTAAGCACAGGTATACATCATTCAGTCGTTAATGATCATTGGTCAAGATGGCCAAAACTGACCATTGCAGTTGCCTTGCGACATGTCCATTTGCATGCCACGGGATGACTGTTTTTGAAATTTTACCACAGAAATGACTGGCTCTTTGCCAGTCATTCCTGTTGTAAATTTTCAAAAATAGTCCTCGTGGTCTGCAAATGGACATTTCTCAAGACCACCGCAGAAGCGTTTTTTGGCAGATAGTGTTAAACGTAACATTTAATGTCATATTTGGTCAATAAAATCCAAATATTTATATATTTTGAATATATATATATATATATATATATATATATATATATATATATATTATATTTCCATTTGCAGGCCAAGAGATGACTATTTTGGAAAATTTACCGCTGGAATGACTACCTCTTTTATCCAGCCAGGCATTGCAGTGGTGAATTTTCAAGTTTTAACTTGGCCTGCAAATTGACAGTCTTTAAGAGCACTGCGCAGGCTGGTTTTGACAGGCTTAGATCATTAAAAGGTTAAAATTCATCAAAATTTGCTTGTTCTTACCAGACCTTGAAGAATCTTAAATCTCTTGACTTTGGTCAGTAGATATAATATATTAGAGGGAGAGGCAATAGATGAATCCAGTTTTAGCTATGCCCCGCCCATTCCTAGCTAAACTCCGCCCAGTCTTTGTCCATGTTGGGATCGATCGAACTCAGCACTCCCTGAATATCTATTTCCAGAAAACTATACAGGTAAGTTGTTCATTGTTGGATATTTTAAGACTAATTTGATTGGGTACTATTGCTGCCTATTAATCTGTATCTGCACCGGGTCCTTGTTACTGAAGACCCGATCTTCACACGGTGTGATCATAACTAACCCTGTAACCCTCAAATTTGTTCAAGAAAATTTCAATTTTCTCAAAGAAAAATGTCCATTTGCTGACCAAGAAAAGACATTTTTTTTTTATCGAGCCAGTTATTTGAGTGATAAATTTTCCAAAATAGTCCTCTCTTGGTCTTCAAACGGGCATTTCTCATGAGAAAAAATCGACGTTTTCAGGGAGAAAATTGAAATTTTCTTGGACAAATTCGAGGGATAAAGAGTTAAAGGATTAAGACACTTTGTATTTCTGTGTAACTCTCGGTTCCTGCCACGGATCCGTCACTTTCTGTGTAACTCTCAGTTCCTGGCATGGATCCGTCACTCATCAATCTCTATTCTCACTACGATAGGTACCTGTGAGACTGTTATGTTGTCCCCCCCCCCTTACAGTGTAAAGTTAGAATATCTGTGTTCCTGACTTCAGTAAGACCTGTGACATGATTGTGATTAGAGACATGTAGAGTTATTATTGTAGATAAAACAGCTGTTTGTTGATCGATCTGATCTGATAAGGTGGTGATAGGAAACCTTTCCTGGCAGTTGTCAACTTAACCTTTTGACACTCACAGACAAGCAACGGTAAATGTTTTCAGATTTCAGTCAAATTAATTTCAAAGGATTCTTTGTAGTTGTCTTGAAATTGAGACACTGGTATTTCACGGGTTATCACTTTAACCTGTTACGTCAAGCCGGCCAAAACCACCCTCTGCAGTGGTCTTGAGGATTCTCAATTTACCAACATTCTGACAGGATTTGTCACCTGTGATCTAGAAGATAGTTCTTAGTAGCTCAGATCCATGGTGCCATTGTACATGTGTTAATCCTTGATGGTCGAAAGTGGTCAAGAATATTGCGATTTTTGTTTAGTAAATGCCTATTTATAGGCTAAGAAAAGACTATTTTGGACAATTTACCACTGGAATGACTCCACCAGCTAGAAAAAAAGAACCCACAGCAGGAGCTGGTTTTGGTTTACGTTTATTAATGGGTTATGAACCAAGTGACCCTTTGGCCAACTATCTTAACCCTATCATGGACAAATCCATGAAAAAGTAAATTCTTAAAGTACAATATACCGATATTCTATTGAATATTTTGAACAGCTTTCTTACATGCTTGCCTTGAAAATGAGATAAGGGGAATTCATCGGTCATAGGGTTAACGTTGAATGGTCAGGCTAAAAGTGTCAATATTAACCACTAGTTTACTGAGCAGTATTCATAGTGTTAGTAATAAACTTCTGCCTTCAGTAACTCGTGAACAATTTTCATTTATAGGCCAAGAGAAGACTGTTTTTGGAAAATTTACAATTAAAATGATTATCGAGCCAGTCATTCCAGGCATAAATTCTCAAAAATAGTCTTCTCTTGGTCTGCAAGTGAACATTTCTCAAGACAACTGCAGAATCCATTTGTGGCCAGAGTATTAACAGCTTAATTATGACCTACCCAGTACTATGTCTGCGTATACCATTATACCAGTAATCAAAGGCAGATGCCTGAAAGTCTTGCACTCGTGCTATGGTCTTTGAAGTCACCATCCTTGTGTTTTATTTTCTAATATATATTATAATGGTTATTTGTCTGGCTGTCATGTTTTATATTGCATGTATAAGTATTATATTTATCTTGTAGGTGGCAAGGCATTAAAAGAGAACCAGAATATGCTTTGTTATGGTCTTCATATCAATTTCATTCATTAGTTATTATTCCCGTGCAGTTTGAGAAAAACCAAGTTTGTTATGTGATTTATACATATGATTGAGGATTGCAAGATTACATTTATATTGGGTTCTACCCCACCACCCGTTGATATCGCCTGAAGAGCCAATGCTCATGTGGGTTGGGAGTGGTGAAGGTCACACGGTCAAAGATTTGTGATGGTGCAATGAATCGAATGTTGCTATATATATATTGTTGAGACGTAATCATGAATGGCCAAACAAGACAATGAACTGATAATAGATCAACACAATTTTAAAACAACTGGAGGACCGGAATAGAGATTAATATATATCTGTAGATATGATGATATTATCACACTTAGTATTTATCACCCGCATCCCATTTACTTCTAAATTATTTCACACCATCTTTCAATATAGTGATTCTCAAAATCTTGATAATAATTTCAATGAAAGTCACTGATGCTGCTTAACACGGTTAGAACATGCAATCAACTTATTATCTAAATATATAAGTGTTGATTCAGCTAGCTAGTAATCTTGCGGTAGGGTGAATTGTGTTAACCCAGGGTAGGGGTTGTGGGTGGGGATAGGGGCGTGGCGGGAGTGTTGGAGTCCTATGATTCAGATACCTCAATTCAATTGCCTTTCATATCATAATTGATAAATACATTTTGGAAACAATATTGTTGAAAAGTTGTTGCTGTCTTAGACAGCAGCGATGTTCAGCTTTTCAGCAATATTGTTTCCACGATGTACACCAGTCTTTCTTCTAGACTTAAATCCTACTGTATAACAATTGGTATTCTGACATCAGCCTGATAATGGAATTATTGCACTGTACGATATTAAAATCTTGGAGACTTGACCCAGTGCTAACCCCTCCATGTAGCGGTTATATGTAAAGACGTATTATTGTGTGTCAGACACTGCACCCGTGCACCACTTTGCCAATTATCTGTTTCTAAAAGTCACTGCGGTCTTGCGCATAGCATTAGCAACAGCTTTCAGTAGCATGTTATATAACCCGTTAATGGTCAAGCCGGCTAAAACCTTCCTCTGTAGTGGTATTGAGGAATGTCCATTTGCAGGCCAAGAGAAGAGTAATTTTGAAAATTTATCACTGGAATGATAACCGAGCCAGTCATTCGAGTTGTAAGTTTCCAAATATGTTCTTCTCTTTACCTGCAAATGGACATTCAATAAATATTTTGATTTTCTTGACCAAATTTGACCATTAAAGGGTTAATATGAACAACAGAAATTTTACTATTTGGTGAATGATTGAAAATAATGAATCTTGATAATTCAGTATTAAGTGTCTCAAAGCACTTATAACACCTATAAGCGCTTGAAATGTGATAGATTATAGATATCACTATACAGGTAGACCAAATCACATCAGCGTGATGGTTTCACCCTTTCAAGCTTATATACATGTAATTGAAGAAATATTCGGTTTTGGAATATTTGGAAACTACATGTATTTTGACTGCATGGTATCGGTTTTAAGTGAGTAATCAAAGGTTTACCTGGAAGTACTGTAATTTTGGCGATAAAAGGATAACCAGTGTTATACAGCATATGCATGAGAATGAATATTATATGTAGCTATGTTTGAATATAGGATGAATTAGGATACTTACACATTATGATACAATTACACCTATTGATAAGTGAGCCCAACAACAAAGTATGAACAATGAAGGATTGTAGAGTATTCTGCATTGTCATTATGTCCAAAGATCACAAATTTGATCTGACTCTGGATTTGTTTTGTCCGCATCAAATGCATAGATGTGAAAACATAGTTTTACAGGACCTGTTTTTCCTCTGTTAGTTACTATTTGAAGCAAGTTGGATCAATCGTTTCCAAAATACTGCCATGAACAGGCAAATAAACAGACCTAAATACAATGCCCTCACCCTGACACACTCCAGGAGATGTGGATAAAAATAGTCGTGGAGCCTCTTGAATAGGCTTATTTTAAAGTACTTGAGTTATCTTCTCTCTATAAATAACAACATTTTGATAATATAAAAGTGCATTTATATTACCTATAGAAGGTTGTTGACCTACTGATTAAAATGGAACATCGGCTTGACAGATTGCTGCAAAATCTTTAGGAACGGGTCCAGAGCTCTAGATAAGTAGGGTTTTTGCGTTTTCACCCGATGAAAATGGCCAATCGCCCATAATTAATTTTTAACATCATGAGTACCGAAAGAGCCAATCATCCAATTAATTTCAATTCTCTTGCTAATAATGTATAATAACTTAATTAAAAAACCCAATTAAATTCCAAAAAAACAATTTACAAAATTTCTAAGAGTGAATCACCCAATTATTGAAAAGCTTATCTAGAGCTCTGAACGGTTCTAAAGTTTCGAACAAAGAATGAGTTCATTGGTTTTGCGGTTATTATGGTTAAACACCCAGGCTAAGAACAGTACCCCTGAAGTAAGGAAGCTGGAAAAGCATAAGTGGATAGCTTTGGTCTACCATAGGTTTGTTGGTCATGGTCAACCATTAAAAGGACATGCTGTGCGGTGATGCAGTGGTGTTACCAGTTAGCATGGTCATGCCGATTGGGTCCATAGTATGTACATGTAACTGATGAATCCAATAAGATTCACATTCCTTACGATGGACACTGGTTGTCTTGTCGTCCGGATCGTGTGGTAGTACTTCGATGGTCCGGTACTGTACATCGGTGTAGTGATGTCCAGGGAGGTTGCAGTGTGATGTGACTGGTGTGTCTTTGGGTTTTTTTTATATCTCTAATGTGTTCCTTGTAGCAGATTTGAAATTGTCTGAGTGTTTCTCCGAAATACTGTTTCAGGCATTTTTTGCAGGTACGGAGATGGACAACATTGCGTGTTGTACAGTAGCTTTTCACTTATATTTAAGGTTACTGTGTGTGCTGTGAAAGCAACTAGTTTTGTCTTGATGTCTGCAGAAAAGACAATTTGTTTTCGAGCAGGGATCAATTCTGTTTGGAATAGAGTGTTCCTGTTGTCTCTTCCTGTCAGGGAAGGAAGAAAAGTCTGCTCTGACTAGTTTATCCTTAAAATTCTAACTATGTCTGTATCCAAAGAGAGGTTTCTCTGGAAAAGTGTCACAGCATTTGGGGCTGCTTTCTAGTAGGTACCAGTGTTGCAGGATCACTTTTTTGGCCAGACGTCCTTGTTTATGGAAATCTGTAATGAGCGCTATGCGGTCATTAGAAGTGTTTTGTTCTTTTTGACTGGTGTACTAAAGAAGGTTTGAACAGGGAATATTCAGAGACCTATTATAGCATTCTATCAGATTATGCAGTGGATAATCTCTGTTCTCATAGTGGAGAATGGTTTCCTTGGCATGTCTTTCAAAATCTTTGTCCAAGGTGCAGATTCTGCGTAAACGTAAAAATTGGCGATAGGGTTTGGCTTTTTTAGTGCTGTCTGGATGATGAGCTGATGGGGGGGGTGGGGGGGGAGGAAGGTGTGTATCAGTTGGTTTAGTGTATGGGTCAAAGGAGATATTGTGTGTTGACTGTTAATCTGGACCTTGGTGTCCCGAAAACTGACAGACTTCATGGACCAATCCGCCGTAAATTTGATAGTGTTATGAACTGAATTCGTATATGTGATAAATTCATTTAAGGTTAATAACAACGTATTGGGCGGGGAGAGGCATCCCTTATCCTGTTAAGTTTATGCATATAGGCTCCATTGTGTGGAGCTGGTGTATTCAATGACATTCCTTCTGTTTTCTCCATGGTGTAGAGTTTTCATCTTCCGGGTTTGATGAGAGTACCTGGATAATTCTGAACTGCATGTCAGTTCTAGAATGTCCATGTTCATTGAAATGTCTGGATACGGGTGTGTCGTTTCATTCATTCCTATGGAGGTTTGATATCAATCTCAGGTGTTCTGGGATTCTGATTTTGAAGGTGCGTAGAGTTTCCCATACATACTGTTTCTTACATTTATTGCAAGTTAGTAGGTAGATGATATTCCTCGTGTGATAGTTGCCTATGATCTTCGATCTGTATGTTAGGCCTGTGGTGTTAGCCATGGCGGTTTTAAGGTGGCAATCAGACGAGGAACATCATCTACCTACCAACTTGCAACAAATGTTCGAAATAGTATGTTAGAGAAACTCCACCTTCAAAATCAGAATCCAAGAACATCTGAGATCGAAATCAAACCTCCATAGAAATGAACGATACGGCACACCCGTATCCAGACATTTCAATGAACATGGACATTCTAGAACTGACATGCAGTTCAGAATTATCCAGGTACTTTCATCAGACCCGGACGATGAAAACTCCACCCCATGGAGAACACAGAAAGATACACCAGCTCCACACAATGGAGCCTATAGGCATAAACCTAGCAGGATAAGGGATGCCTCTTCCCTGGACCAACACCCCCACCCCAGGCGGACACGCCCAGTACGTTGTTATTAACCTTTTATCTCTACGGTATCCCTGAGAATCCATCTTTCCAGTCAGATATGTTCCTACACATCTTTTGGCGACGTCATCACTTTTGCCATAGACGTCACACATTGACGTCATACCCATTGTCATCACCTCGCATCTTTTAGAGAAGCTATTAAACATGGCACTTAAGTGGACTTCAGCACAACGCTATTTCCCCTTTTTAAATTTAAATTTAATTACATTATATAAAAGAACAACAAAGACGCATACTCACCAAGTTGTCATGCTTCTTTTTCTTTTTTTTATTAATTTTTTATTTTTCAAAACAAATTCTTGAAACAAAAAAATTTACACAACTTCAATATCTAATCGGTTTTGATTTTGACTGTGTAACCGTGGTACATATTTCACAGTTGAATTTACCAAACCATTTAGACTAGCCAAGGATGTCCTACACACTCCTTGTCTATCAATCCAAACACCCACACCATAGTTGCCATATCATAAAAAAGTGGAGCCCAAAAATGCCCACTTCCAGTTGACAAAACTTCGCCTCTGATGAGTTCCGTTCAAGGAACGAAACGCCATGAAGTCTGAATCAAAACCAGTGATGACTACACATGATCATTGCCCATACAAACAGCCAAAAACTCCACTAAAGGAGCAATACCTCTACGAACCTGACATACAGAAACCCTTAGAAATTTATTACCAAAATTACCTAAAACCAGTAAAAAACCTAAACTGCCAAAAAACCTTTTCCAACCGCCAAAATGTACACAACCGGTAAAAAAATTCACAACCGGTAAAAATTACCAAAATGGCCTTCCACAAGTAGCTCATATAACTGACGTTGTTATTCACTATAAATTCATTTATGGCGAGTTCACCATGTGTCCATGTGATGAAGATATCATCGATGTATCTGAGATAGAGATGTGGTTTAAGCGTGCATACTTCAAAAAGGCGCTCCTCTAGCTTAGCCGTGAAGATTATGGCATAGCTTTGTGCCACTTTTGTGCCCATGGCCATGCCTCCTACCTGGAGGTAGTGTTTTGTTATTGAAGGTGCAGTTGTTGCAAGTCAGTACAATATGCAAGAGTCTTAGAAGGGATCTTAGACTGACTTCTCCTGGAATACCATATTTACTTACTAGTTTGGCCATGGCGCGTTTGCCTTCTGAGTTGGGGATATTAGTATACAAGTGGTGTGACATCCATTGTTACCATCAGTGAATTAGCCGGCAGTGTGCCAGTTGATTCTAGTTTGTTTATAAAATCAGTGGTCTCTTTGACATATGAATTGATTTTTTGCAAAGGATTTTAACATGTTCGTCTGTGAAACTACTGATGTGTTCAGTAGGATTACCATTGCCACTGATTATTGGTCTGCCAGGGACAGGATCATTCTCCTTCGATCAATACTCACCATTCTGTTACTTCTGATATACAGCTGGCCCTGACAGCGGCTCTAGGATTATAGACTTAGAAAGCTTTACCGACTCCTGGGAACCGGGTACCCGGCTCCCCACTGCCGAGTACCCGTTTACCATAGAGCTCATTCTTGTTTGCATAGCAACAAGTGCAATACATGCTTTTCGCATTAAGGATTTTAGTGTTTTTTAAAAGAATCTAAGTCTTTAATCAGTGATAGTTTGTGTGTTCTGAAAGGATAACTAAGGACTATGGAGAATACCGCCCAAGACAACCAGGTTGTATTGTTCTTTATATCCATAGTTAAAAGACTTAGGTCTCTAAATTTCGTTGTGTCGCATGTTCCAATTTCTAACCCCATAGAATCTGGGACGTGTGCTAGCAACGATATATGCCAGACGATTGCCTTCTTTAAACCCCAACAGGCGATCGGCAGATATGAAAATAGGTGTTTGCTACGGTATTTCTAACACGAATATCGGCTGACGTCGTTCTCCGTAGAATCCGAGCGGGTGACGTCACACCCGGTCGCTCGGATGTTTATGTGAAGAAAATTTTTTTCATTAATTCGCGCATCTTGTTCTGGGTGCTGCGTACTAAAAAATGGTACCGGAAACTTTAGAATGATCAAGTTTACGTGCGATCACGATCGGTTTGCAATGATCGGTGGTTTCAAAATTCTTGAGTAGATGCGTGGTCTGCGGTTTTACCGTGTGAGACAGCAGTTGTTATACATTTTGTTGTTTTCTTCACATATCGTGCTGCGTTCGTTAGGAGTATAATTTATATTGATTAGTAAATATACCCTGAATGCTATGCGATATGATTCCTGGAGCCGTTACACATCCTGTAGGATCTATTATGGGTGTGTTGTGCCCGCCGCGTTCTTGTCGTCATAATCAATGCGATCGTTGTTGTAATGTGGCGGGGTGGGGTGCGGGAGGTTACGGTTAATTTATGAGTCAAAATATTTGAAAATTAATTGTCTGCCTTCCATCCGTGTCTCGTTCCGCTTGTTTATTGTAGGTTTGTGCTTATTTTATAGGCCAAGCCAGCCCCGCCATCATGTGACGACTGCCATAAGTTTGTCCGTGTAATGTTCAAGGACCATGTCTGTTTTAGGTGTGCCCTGTGTAATATAGATCATAGGTGTAATGTTTGTGCAGTGTGGTCCGTCGAAACGATGGTTAAGTTCCTTGCCCAGAAGGACTTGGCTGGGTCTGACGCGGGGTCAGGCGGTCCGAGAGGAAATCGTGGAGCGCCCGGTTCGGCCGGTGGGGGTGCTCCACGTCCCCAGCTGGAGGTGGCGGAGATGGCACCGCCGGCGTGGTTTGGTCCGGCTATGCAGGGTTTTCTGCATAGCGTTCTGCCCACGCTGGTGTCGTCCCTGCTACCAAAGGTTGGGGGGCAGTTTCTCCCCATGCCTGGTACGGATCCTGTCTTCGGACAGGATTCTGGACTGGTTACCGAGGGGGCCGTCTCGTACGGCCCCCTGGCGGGTCCGTCTGGCTTCAGCCAGACGGGTTCTGTCTCTCTGCGGCCACCTCCGGGTGGTCCAGTAGCGGTGGCCGGTCCGTCAGGTGTGGGAGCCGTCCGCCAGGACGGCTCCACGGTTTATTCGTCTAGTGACGGCTCTTCGGAGTCTGAAGACGATGAGGCCGAGGAGGAGAGGTTGCTGCGGCCCGTGAAGCCGCAGGTGGAGAATATGGAGGTTGATTCCGTCCTGGACGGAACCGGCCTCCATTTGTCTGGTTTGGCGCAAGCCAGGTCAGCGGCTCCGCCTGCGGCTGAGGCCAATCCGTTACCGTGCACCGGTTCCGCATGGCTTGGTTTGTCACCAGCCGTCAGGGGAACCGGTGTGCCGGGCCAGGCGTGGTACTCACCTATCTCGCCTGGTCCGGCAGCCGGACATGGGGTGCCGTTGGCGCCCGTGGCCGGCTATGGTTCCGCGACAGTTACGGGTCCGTACGGTTTTCCGTGCGGACCTACCCCATGGACCGGAGTGTTTCATGGGGTGGCGGCGGAACCATGTGGTAGCGGAGTGCCTGGCGTGTCAGCCGTGGCTCCTGGCCGGGAGGCCATGGCTGGCAGACCCGTAAGCATGTCAACGGGTGACGTGTTTGCGGGGGTATCTTCTTCGGAGTTAGACTGGTCTGATGCTCTGGCGTGGCTAGCCAGAGTTGACCCGTCTGTGGTTTCGGCCACGGCCGATGAAGATGCGCCCCGTCCGTCGGTTGCGTCGATTAGGACGGGGATTTTGCCCGCGGCCCGGATCCAGTCAGTGGGACTGGATCCACGGTTCATTGATTTGTTGGATGCTATTTATAGTAAACAACTAATGACCAAGGGTCAGCTCCCTGCGGCCTCCAGGGAGGTGCGGGCAAGGTGCCGTATTCCGCGGGGTGAATACGACAGGTATGGTGTAGTCCCGTCGGTCACGGAGGATGACCGATGGGTACTGGGCGTCCAGAGTGCCGGGTCGGGTGGTCCCGGTCCGGCACTAGTGGATAAGGCCCAGGTACACCAGGAAGAAGTCCTGGCCCTATGCGATGAGGGTGTGAGGGCAGCCATGAGCGCTGTCAATCACTCCTATCGTCTACTTCAGTCGGTGTGGGCTGAAGCGGGGGCAGGCCACCCTGTGCCACCTGTGGCGCTATCGTGCGTTAATGACGGCTTGGTGCTGTCAATGGACGCATTGGCAAGGGTGCAAGCGCATGTGACGAAGTCCAGGAGGCAAATGGTCATTGACCATATGCGTCCGGCTACGGCAGTCAGGGAGCGTCTTCTTGGGACGCCCCTGACAGGGCCTAGCATCTTTGGTGGCCAAGCGCGGGCCATCTTAGAGGACACCGCCAGTATTGCGCAGAATCGGTTAGCGGTAAATCTCCAGCTAGAGCTGGTGCGGCAAGCGCACGCACTAGGGGCTGTGGGCAAGCCGCTAACCGGACAGCCTTCAAAGAAACAGAAAAAGCATAAGGGCAAGGCGAAAGCCAGGCCTATTGCGACGTCTGTTTCGGCTGGGTTCTCGGAGCCGCCGCCGGCGAAGAAACCCAGGAAGGCTGTAGAGGCGCCTACCCTCCCCAATGTTGCTCCTGACCGCCCTAGAGGTGGTAAGGGCAAGGGGAAGGGTAAGGGTAAGGCCTCAAAGGGCGGACAGAAGGGGCCGAAGCGTACCTGAGGGTACGCAAGCTCCCTTCATATCCGCCTGGACCGCACCTGTGCGACAGGAACAGCGGTGCCAGTTATACCCGTCGTACCTAGAACGAAATGGTTCTCACTCTCTCTCGTTAAGAAAGGGGGGAGGGGGGGCGGACTGCGAGCCGGACAACCCCGTTAGACGTCGAGGCGTCTATGGTGGGTGGAAGGCTCATGCGTTTCGTCGAGGTTTGGCGAGGTGTGACGTCAGACAGTCTGGTCCTGGGATGGTTATCCCAGGGTTACATGCCGGAGTGGTGGGACTTTCCGCCACAAAATCTGTCTTTGGCACCAGTCTGGACACCCGTACCAAGGGAGCCAGACAAGTTAGAAGCCGTTCAAAAGGAAGTGTCGGGTTTGCTTCTGAAGGGAGCAATAAAACCAGCAAACCGGAACACTCCAGGCTTCTATTCAAACATGTTCCTTGTCCCCAAGAGCACGGGGGAATGGAGACCCATACTCAATCTCAGGCCATTAAATTGGTTTATCCATATGCCTCGGTTCCAGATGGAAACACCGAGGTCGGTAATGGCGGGATTGAGGAAAGGAATGTGGTGTGTATCGATCGATCTGAAAGATGCATATTTCCACATTCCGATCAATCGGAGTTGGCACAGGTTTCTGAGATTTGCGTTTCAGAATCAAGTATGGGAGTTTACAGTTCTCCCGTTTGGCCTGTCGACAGCTCCGAGGGTTTTCACAAGAGTGGTCCTTGCGGTGACAGCGTTTCTCAGAAAAGAGAACGTGGCGCTACACACCTACATAGACGACTGGCTGCTCAAGGCAGACTCGGCAGCCAGGTTGAACGTGGATACTGCTCTGACTCTGAAGTTACTTTCAGATCTAGGCTGGATAGTCAACGAGGAGAAATCCGAGTTGACACCCACTCAACATTTTGTTTATTTGGGGATGCGATTCGACCTCGAGGAGGGCAGGGTTTACCCGTCAGAGCCCAGAGTGGTGTCTCTGTTAGCCATCCTCGGGAGTTTTCGAGTGGGAAACCACATTCAGGCAAGGCGGTTCCTTCAGATGCTGGGCATGATGGTCTCCATGGAGCAGGTTATCCCGTACGCTGCTCTAATGCGAAGACCTATCCAGTTGTATCTGATGTCTCTGTGGAAACAGAGAACAGAACCCCTGTCAAAACTGGTGCCAGTTTTGGAGCCGATAATATCGCATCTTCTATGGTGGAAACAGCGTCAGAATCTCCTAATAGGGGTTTCGCTGCACCTACCCCACCCCCAGCTGTCCGTGTACACGGATGCATCGCTGGAAGGGTGGGGTGCCTGCCTGGGAGAACACCAGGTCTCGGGCACATGGACTCTCCCGGAGAGTCAGCTGCATATCAATCTGTTGGAAATGATGGCAGTGGAACTGGCGTTGGAAGAGTTCCTTCCGATGATCAGGGGCAAGGTGATATTGATACGGTCGGACAATTCGACAGTAGTATCATATATAAATCGCCAAGGAGGGACCAGGTCGCCCACCCTGTGCATCAGGGTGTGGCACTTGATTCAATGGTGCAGGAATTACTCGGTTGTTTTGAAAGCAGCTCATATTCCTGGCCGATTGAACATTCTGGCGGATGCTTTGTCTCGCAGACAGAGAATCCTGCCAACAGAATGGTCCCTCAACCCTCCAGTTCTACGACGGATCTTCGAGCATTGGGACAAACCCAACGTGGACTTGTTCGCCACAAAGGAAAATGCTCAAATCATGACATATGTCTCGCCGATTCCAGATCCAAATGCCGTCGATACAGACGCTCTGGCGATAAGCTGGAGAGGGATGCACGCTTACGCGTATCCACCCACCATTCTTCTACCGAAGGTATTGGTGAAGGTCAGGGAGGAACCGTGTCTGGTCCTGCTAATAGCGCCGTATTGGCCGAGCAGGGCGTGGTTCACGGATCTTCTAGATCTGCTGGTGGAAAATCCTGTGCAGTTGCCCGAGATTCCGAACATAATCTCCCAGGCCAAGGGACGCTTCCTACACGAGCGTCCCGAAATGTTCAAATTGACTGCGTGGATGTTGTCAAACAACGTTCCACGTCGGAAGGCTTTTCTCGACAGGCTGCTGATTTCATCGCGGCTGCGAGAAGGAGGTCAACCTTCAAGTCATATAACAACAAGGTTAACAGATTTGCAGACTGGTGTGAAGAAAAGGGTATTGATACCTTTCAATCCACTATTCAGCAAATAGCAGACTTTCTCTGTGAGCTGTTCTTTACAGGACTAGCTCCCGTCACAATTGCTGGATACAAGTCAGCTTTGGGATCAGTTATCCCTTGTCTAGCCAACAGGGATAGTCCAGAGGTGGCCCAGTTAAACGTGATGTTGAAGGGAATGAGCAATCTCCGCCCGAGACAACCGGTAGTCATTCCAGCCTGGAGTCTATCTTTAGTGCTTAATGTACTGGCCAAGCACCCATTCGTACCGTTGCGTTCGGCTAGTCTAAAGCATTTGACTCTAAAGGCGGTCTTTCTATTGGCAGCTTCCTCAGCTAGAAGGCGCAGTGAGATCCATGCGCTTTCGGCAGAGAGGAACCGATTTATTGTTTCTGGAGAAGGTCTGCGTCTTCTGCCAAGAGCAGAATTTATGTCTAAGAACCAATCTTTGAGATATCCCGGCAAACCGATCATTATACCGAAGTTAACCAGGTTTGATCGTGATGCCAGTGTCTGGTGCCCGGTCCGTGCTTTGACTAAGTACAAGAAACGGACTGACTCGTTACGGTCGAACGATAGACATCTGTGGATCTGCCATAAAAAGCCTTATGGCGCCGCATCCATGGATACTATCTCTCGTTGGGTGGTCGAATGCATTCAGACTACTCATGAGATGGCGACTGGGCACCAGGTGCAGGGCGTAAGGGCACACGATGTTAGAGGAATAGCCGCCTCGACCGCCCTTTACAATGGTGTTCCGTTAGAGGACATCATGGCCGTTGCACAATGGCACTGTGAGTCCTCATTTACGGATTACTATATGAGGGATGTGTCAGACTCAGCCAATCCACTCGCTTTAGCTGTTTTGAAACGATAGTTAGTGACCACACTGCTTTTCCCCTTTTTTCACTTTGGTAAGAAAAGAACCTAAAGCAGGCATGGTCAAGCGAGAGGATGTCAACCAGATTGTGTCACTGATGGCCGAACCGGTGTATGGTTGTAGGCGGTACGTCTGAAGTCCTGTTATCATAAGGTAATTCAACAAGTGAGAGTTTTTTGTATTATGTATATGTATCATGTTCATTCATCTTATATATTCATGCTCATTCCCAGGCTAATACAAGCGATATGCAGGGAGTAGTTAACCCTCTTGGCATATTGGTGTTTCAGGCGAGATACATGTTCGTTAGTTCTCTCCCTTTTCTTAGGAGGAAAAAGGGGGGGGGGGCTGTGACGCGAATGTGATTCGGTTCCGTGAACTTGACGGTCCTTTTAGGTCTCCGTTAGTCAAGTTTGAAGTCTAAAATCTTTCTCCAAGGGGCAAAATTAGCATTTATGGCTTGCCCCTTCCCACCAGGTTACTGATCAAATCTGGTGTATATCAGAAGTAACAGAATGGTGAGTATTGATCGAAGGAGAATGCAGGAAATGTCAATTTCCCTTTCTCCGAGATCTAACAATACTCACCATTCTGTTACGGACCCAGCCTCCCAGCCCCACGGAGGCAAGCCATAGTTTTCTCTTGTTTGGTGGCTATGCAAACAATATGAGCTCTATGGTAAACGGGTACTCGGCAGTTGGGAGCCGGGTACCCGGTTCCCAGGAGTCGGTAAAGCTTTCTAAGTCTATAATCCTAGAGCCGCTGTCAAGGCCAGCTGTATATCAGAAGTAACAGAAGTAACAGAATGGTGAGTATTGTTAGATCTCGGAGAAAGGGAAATTGACATTTCCTGCATTCTACAATGGTTTTGAGAAATGTCTATTTGCAGACTAAGAGAAGAATATTTTTGGAGATTTACTACTGGATTGACTGGCTCGATAACAGAGCCAGTCATTCCAATAGTAAATTTTCAAAAATAGTCTTGGTCTGCGAATTGACATTTTCTACGAGCAAATTGAAAGTTTCTCGAACAAATTTGAGGGTTAAAGGGTTAAGAACATGAAGACTGGAGAAGAATAATGTCTTCCTCCATTGTTTGCTCAACATTATCAATGTGATCACTAAGGACAGCTGTCCTCACACTTTCACCAAGTAATTCCCCATATCTTATTTTCAAATACCGGGAAAACTGTTGAATATTTTGAAATTAATTTAATTGGTAGATGTTTTCATAATATTCAAGAGAATTAGTTTTACAGTGTAAAGGATATATTTTTCCTGGTCTTAAAATGTTATTGAAAGGTTTAAGGAATTGCCGCGAGTTACTGGTATTAACCCTTGACCATCAAATTTATTCAAAAGAATTTAAATTTTCTTATAGTCTAGTGTCCATTTGTAGACCAAGAGTCTATTTGTTGAAAATTTACCATTGTAATGACTGGCTCGATTATAGAGCATTCCACTGGTAGATTTTTTTAAATAGTCGTCTCTTGGTCTGCTAATTAATCGACAATATTTCAAGACCACTGCACAGGCTGTTGTTATTACACCACAAAAACATCCATTACCATTCAATCACTACTTGCTAAATCAATTATCTGCATTTAGCTACCAGAATTAGATTTTTATGCTTGCATACACTCCTCCCCATGCCTATTGCTATAAATATGGACCTTCAACCAGGCTACTGGTTAGGTCCATCTCCAGTATATTAACTGATATAGACTGGCACCAGTCTGTACTCACTCCATAGTGATGCCTGTCACTAAGCGCGCTTGCGCATGCACACTGGAGCCCAAATAGGAAACAGATTCACTTTTCAATTATTCTGCAAGCAGAACAACTGCACAAATATTATCAGAAAGTTTTAATAGCTTTGCGCTGTGTCAGCTTACTATTGAAGGCCTTCCTCACGCTAAGATATGCCTACTATGAAGTCTTTCCTCCCAAAATTATGTTTTTGGAAGTATTTCATTGCTTTCTGTTCTTAGGGATTCGTCCCTTGTTCGTTCTTTCATGTCAGCTTTTTTCTCTATTCTTTCAGGGGTTTTCCGCTAGTGGCATGATTCTCTTTCCGTGTCCTCTGGTCAGGATGTATCTGTTCACATTCCTTCTGATCAATCTTTTTCCTTTTCTGATTCTTTACAGTTTTCTTCTTTTCCAGCTTCTAAGAGGCCTTGCTCTCCTCTTTCCATTTGAACTGTTGATTCTATGGCCTCTGGTGATTCTTCTCATAATTTTTCTTCTCCATCTCCTAATCCTTCTTCTAATTTTTCTATTCCCAAGTCTGTCAGGGCTGAGGAGATTTTGTCCAGTCAGGGTCTCTTCGGATGACTGGTCCCCGGCTCACTGGTGGATTACTTAGACTCTTTCTCTTCCTTTTAAGGACGAGTTTTCTATAGACCTTCCTTCTTTTGTGTCGGCTCTTTCCTCTTCTAATTCTTCTTTCTTATCTCCTCTGGTCCTTCCAATTGACAATTTGGTCATTAACATGTTAGTTTTCTTTGTGAATGATGTTAATTCTAAGGAATTTATACATACATGAGAGCATTCAGCCTAGGGTAGGATTTCCTACCCTGTCATTAAATCTTAGAAAAATGATCTCTATTCACTCTGAAACATTCAAATCTGCATTAATCTTAACAAGGGGGTTTGTCATGATTAAATCTCATGATTCTTAATCCCAAGTCAAGATGGAGACCATCTCCCAGATCATTTCCAGTCTAGATCAGGGTATGTGGTAATTTTCCATCGACCAAAATGACGCCTTCTTTCATGTTCTCATTTACCCTTCCTTCAGAAAATTCCTGAGATTTGCTTACTAAGATCGAGTTTGGAAGTTTCGCTTCAGGCCTTTTGGCCTGACCACGGCTCCTTTTCTTTTTACTCGCCTAGTCTCAGCCGTGGCAGGAATCTTACACCGTCGTTCTATCCATCTACACGTTTATATAGATGATTGGTTAGTAAAGCAATGTCTTCCTCAGTTCTCTCAGGAATTCTTCCAGCGGTTTGCAGTTTGGCATGCAACCTAGGGTGGATATTAAATCTAAGAAATCAAGGCTAGGTCCCTCTCAAATGTTCACGCATCGAGGCGTTTCTTTCGATCTGGCCCAGGGTCTAGTCTTCCCCTCAGATCCAAGAATAGCAGGCCTCTCCACGAGAGGCGAGTGATTGCTCTCCTCTTGCCGCCACTCCCCTAAAATTAGTTTTAGGCGAGTATCTCATTGCTCGCCTCCATTGCTTAGTAACAATGGCAGCATATAGGCGAGTACTGATACAGCTCAGCTCACTGGGTTAAATTTAAATTCAGGAGAGCAAGTTATTGCTCGCCTTCAAAATTCTCATGGACAGCCTTGGAATATAGGCTTTATCAGGGGCAATGGAAATCCTGTCTTCTTCCATGGTCTGAGCAAGATTTCTGCTAAGAGTGATAGGTTTGATGGTCAGCGTAGAGAATGTTATTCCATGGGCGGCGCTGATGAGAGGACCCTTCCAAAGGTATTTAATGTCCCTTTGGAAGCTGTCGGTTCACTCTATTTACCATCAGATTCCCATCAGAGAACACTTGATTCCTCTTCTAGATTTTTGGAAAGATCATTCTCTGATTCTGATGGGTGTTCCACTGGTAAAGTCCTCCCTTCAGGCGATTATCTTCACAGGCGCTTCTCAGGAGGGATGGGGAGCGGTCTGGGACTCCCTGTCTGTTTCCGGTCTTTGGTCTCTGGAGGAGTCGACAGCTCATATCAACATTCTGGAATTGTGTGCTATCAAGAAGGCTCTCCTTTCATGGTCAGATCTTGTGATAGGTCTCAAAGTCTCGATTCGGTCAGACAATTCGACAGTGGTCTCATATCAACAAGCAGGGGGGTACACGGTCATCCCTCCTTTGTCTATAAGTGTGGAACCTTCTCTTATGGTGTCGCAAGAATCAGATTCTTCTAGTGTCTTCTCATGTCCCAGGCAGTCTGATTTTTCTTGCGGACCAACTGTCACGTCCCAGCAAATTCGGCCACACAGAGTGGCAGTTAAATGGGTCGGTTGTCAAAGCGATTTTCAGTCATGGATCGTCCTCTGGTAGATCTGTTTGTGACAACTTTGAATGCTTCTGTTACATGTCTCCTTTTCTGGACAGTCAGGCCCTGGTGGTGGATGCCCTGTCTCAGTCCTGGACAGGAATGTTCGTCTATGCATTCTCTCCAACGATTTTGATTCCGTTAGTGTCTAAGAAGGTCAAAGAACAAATCTGCGAGATTCTTTTAATAGCTCCTTTTAGGCCAAAGAGGATTTGGTTTGTAGACCTTCTAGATCTCCTGGTAGACTTCCCTCGTCTTCTTCCATTCTCCCAGGATCTTCTGTCTCAGGTAAGAGGTCTTTGTCTTTATCCAAACCCATAAATCTTCAGTCTGTGTGTTTGGAGAATATCGAAACTAGTCTACGAGAATAAAATTTCTTCAAGATCTCCAGTTATTATCGATTATCGATTTTTCCAGAAGAGAGTCGCCCTGCAGAGTTTACAAGTTTCGACTTAAAATTTTTGGAGAGTGGGGTTCAGACCAAGGTCTCTGTTTCTATTCCCCAAGTATTAGACTTTTTAACATATCTCTGATTCCTTACATTTATCAGCTAATACGGTTAGGGGATATAGATTTTCTCTGGCATCTTCTCTTCCTTGCCTTCTGTATGCCGATGTCAAGGGCACTAAGACCTTTAATAGTTTTTATTAGAGGTCTAGGCAATATTCATACTCCGATAGCTAAGCCTTTATTTTCATGGAACTTGCCTTTGGTTCGTCAAGTGCTGGCACGCCGTCATTTTGAACCTCTTTCCTCTATTAGTATTAACGGCCTCTGCTAGAAGGCGTTCAGAAATTCATGTTTTTTCTGCTGAACGGGAGAGATTTATACTTTCAGGAGACGGTTTAGTTTTTTATCCCAGAAGGGATTTTTTTTATCTAAAACTCAGTCTAACCGGTTTCCTGCCAGTCCGATCATTTTAAAATCATTGTCGTCTTTTTCGCCTTCTGACAAACTCTGGTGTCCTGTTAGGGCATTAAGAATGTACAAACAATGAACTGATTTCAAAACATTTGATCCGTCCCTTTTATGGTTTTCTTATGCGGAAGAGATAGCTAAGCCGGTCTCACGGTTTACGATATCCTGATGGATTTGGGAGTTGATTAAGCTTTGTTACGAGATGGCTTCTCCGGAACAAATTAATCTCTCCCATATTAAAGCTCACGATGTTAGAGGAATGGCTTCCTATGCGCTTTTTGCCGGTTCGTATTTAGATGAAGTCATGCAGGTTGCAGGATGGAAATCTGAATCCTCTTTTACAACCTTTTATCTGAAAGATCAGAGTGCAGCAGCCTCCTTTCGTAATATTACGATTTTAACCAAAATAGCCGAAGACCATTTACCAAGGACATCTCGCCATTTTCGTTAAGACTGCATCTGTAAGAAATGGTGAGAGGTTATTTTGGTTTTTATTTATCTCTAAGTTCAAGTTTTCCTTATTTGATAATCACGGTGTGATTGATTTAAATGCACTATTATGTTATGTTATTAACATTTGGATAAGATTGGTTTGATTTTTATCCTTGTTTGTAGATTCTCAAATCGCCTCCCACCTAATGTTTTAAGTGGGGCACTGACCAAATCTACGGGTTTAGCAAGTAGTGATTGAACGGTTGTGGATGTTTTTGTGGTGTAATAACAACCCCCACAGACCCCCCTTGCGGGTTAGTCTGTTGTTTTATTAACCACTATAAAACATACTTACCGTTCAATCACTACAACCCGGCCTCAGCCACCCTGCATGGAATTGATTTGAGAATTTGCCTATAATATTTGGCACTTAAATTCAGAAAAGTTACTCTGTTTCCTATTTGGGCTCCAGTGTGTGTGCGCAAGCGCGCTTAGTGACAGGCGTCACTATGGAGTGAGTACAGACTGGTGCCAGTCTATATCAGTTAATATACTGGAGATGGACCTAACCAGTAGCCTGGTTGAGGGTCCATATTTATAGGAACAGGCATGGGGAGGAGTGTATGCAAGCATAAAAACCTTATTCTGGTAGCTAAATGCAGATAATTGATTTAGCAAGTAGTGATTGAATGGTAAGTATGTTTTTATAGAGTTAATAAAACAACAGACCAACGCGCACGGGGGGGGGGGGGGGTCTGTGGGGTTGTTTTTTTTGGGTTTTTTCTAGCTTGAGTGTTAAAACGATTAAGAGATCATAATACCCCTGTTTCATGAAGGATGCTTAAATCCAGTAAGTTTGCAGTAAGGCATCTGTATAAAATATGGGAATGTGATTGGTCAGTTGTCTATTTTACGTTGGGGCATTGATTTATATTGATTATGCACCTTTATGAAACCAGCATCTGGTAACTTAAATTTAGCTACTTTATCTATTAGTGAATTAATCTTTGCCTGTACAATGTTTTCCCTAATTCCTGTTTGCGATAACTAGTATCGTGCCCAAGAAATATTTGACTATATTATAATATTGTTTATATTTAATGTAAAAATAATTTTATCAAAAAAAACGCCCATTGTGTACAGTCTACACTGGTTTGAAGTCAGTGGCACTAAGCAGCTCATCAAGGAACACTAGCATATTTACATGGACATATTACCAGTTATTATTGAACTGTTTAATTGTTAAATAATCTGCTGGGCTTACTACAGAGAGCCAGCTACTAAGTCATTAATTGACCCATTGTGTTTGAAGAAACATACAACCAGCACAAGAGAGTATTAACCCTTTGAGCCTTACGGCATACATATATGTATTGCAATTTATGATGTCATACTTATTCTGCTGAACATTTGGGAAATGATTTGATTGAAGGTTGTTGCTGCCAGAGGCAGCAAACATTTTCTGTTAAATTATTTGAAAAATATTCAATAGTTGCTTTGTATGAATGTTATAAAAAGTAAATACAATTAGTGCAGCATTGGAATGAAAGGGTAAATCCCCATACTATGGATATATTTTAAATATAGAGATTTAACCATTATACTGCTGAACCCAGATATTAACAATTTATAATTCTAAAATGGAATCTGTATTGCTGGCAGACCAGTCTGCCTGCAATAATAATTTAATTCAGTAAATTCAGCATTACAATGGTTAAGTAGCTACATGAGGTTTAAGCCTGATATTATTAAGGATTGTATTTAATTGAATATATTGCTGAAAATTCATGTTTTTACAAATTATTGAACAGACATGTTTGAATGGTGAAAGTTTGTTTGCCTGGAAACTAGTATGCTATATATGTGTGAAATTATTTTAAAAAAAGAAGAGTTGAGAGCTAGGAGAGCATGTCAGTGAGTAAGTTTGTTATGCAGAGAGTTATGTAGAATTTTGAATATATAAAGTTGCTATGTAAAGTTATTGAATTTGAATTTGAAAAACAAAGTACAAGTTAAGACTGCGTTGTTGTCGCTCTCTGGAATAATTATAGTCAACCTTCAGAATAGAGAAAATAACATCGGTCTATCCAGTAAATAGTTTAATAGACAATCAGTCTGTCCGTCTGTCACTCCATCCGACAGAAAGTATAGTCAGAGGCTCGCCCCAGAGCTACAATACAAACCCCGGTTACCTTAATTTGGTGGAGGACCGGTTGTGTTGAAGTAGATTTCTTCAACACACTTTTCCAACCTCTCGACAAGCCAAGCGAGTAGTCATCTAATGTGTCTTCTAGAGTACCAATCGAGTATAATCATCTAATATAGCCAAGCAAGTGTATCAGGATCGCAAACTTTAAAACTGTGTTAGATATGGATATACGGAACCCAGGATGTACTTGTTGTTGCCATACATCCGTAATAAATCCAGTGCCAGCAACGCCAAGTGTGATACCTGTGCAGAACCAGCATATGTCAGCGTCATTAGCTGTCCACATGAGTCAGCGGAATCCAGTGCAATCAGTGAGTAAAAGGAACACAAATTCAAATATGTATCATGGTGTTTTTCGTCAGCCAGGACCTTCAACCAGCAGCAGTGCCAGCCAGATGTCTCACCACAACAGGAAGAAACATGTTTGTGGGAGATGTGGAGGTAAGAAAAACAGGTCACATAGTGAAAACACTTGTCATTATCAAAATTTCAGATGCTGGTTTTGTTCTAAAATTGGTCACAAACAAAATATGTGCTACAGTAACCCCCTAAATGGTAGACTAAATCATCATAATTCTAATGCTAAGGTTAATGTTCACCATAGGCATAATATATATGTTAATAATAATGTACAGAAATTGAAATCTCCATGTAATAAGAATTCCTCTATTCAAATGGCTAACAAGCCAAGAAATAGTGTAGTGAAATCACGTAATCAACACACTACACCATATCAAATAGTGAACACTAAAACGAACTCGCAATCAGAACAAGACAATTTTGTATCATCTTTAAATGTAAAAGCAAGTCCATTTGAGACTTCTAAGAAAATCCTGTCGTGCCCTGTAAAGAAAAATTTCTCAAGCAATATAAATCAGTCTCTTGCTTGGAAATCACCACAAAGTGTAATTAATTGTGCTAAAAATGAACAACGATTGGATTCAAAGCCAATAATTAATCCTTCCAAATTTACAGAAACAAAACATGTGTCAAAATCAACTCAGACTGCTGCTAATGAAACTTACACTGCTACTGTTGCAACCGAAACCTGTAATCTTCCTTCAGCCATGTCCGCCACTTGTTCTGTAGATACGCACAATGCATCTACATGGACAGATTATTTATCTGATGAAAAGTCAGTCCAGACAACACCAACAGAAGAAAGTAATCTGTCATGCAATTGCATTGATAAGCAAGCACTGCTAATTAAGCAAGAAACAGAAATATATGCGTACAAGGACCAAATAAAAAAGGACAAGGAAGATTACAACAGCAAATTTACTGAATTTCAAAATACCTTTTCAGAGCTCCATAATATAAATCTGTCTCAGCGACAAAGAATTGAAAATCTTCAACTAGAAAATGTGCAACTTAAAGAACAGTATGAAAGATTAGTGAATGAAACTCAGAGGTCATCAAATTATAGTCAACATTCAGCCATTAAGTTCAATAACAAAGGTCAATATAATAGAAGGAATTAAATACATGTAATACATTAAATAATTTTGTTGACAAGTGCTCTCTGCTATGTTCCTGTGATTCTGACTGAAATATTTCCAGGTAAACATGTTTTGAAAAGTTGTGGTTGAATCAGTCAGAACCATTACATCACAGTCATCAGATGTGTTATTATTGTGACCTGTCATTTCAGCTGCTGAACCTGAATGATGTCCTGGAGCTACATGGGATAATTATATTGTGTGAAATTTCCATCATCGCATCAGCTAAATTGTGCTACATTCGCTAAATGAAATGGATTACAGATTTATAGTTTTATATTTTAAATAAAGATAACATATTTATATACATGCGTATGTAGGATATATGTGATGGAAATCTATAAGTGATGCGGTTATGGAAGTATTATACAGATGCCAGATTCTTGAGGAGCCATGACGTGACCAGCTTCAGGGACAGTCATTGACAGTGCCATGATTATAATTTTATTTATTTTTCTAATGCCAGGGACTGGCATTAGCGGGAGCGGAAGGAAATTATCGTGCCCAAGAAATATTTGACTATATTATAATATTGTTTATATTTAATGTAAAAATAATTTTATCCAAAAAAACCCCATTGTGTACACTCTACACTGGTTTGAAGTCAGTGGCACTAAGCAGCTCATCAAGGAACAATAGCATATTTACATGGACTTATTACCAGTTATTATTGAACTGTTTAATTGTTAAATAATCTGCTAGTTCTACAGACCACCAGCTACTAAGTCATTAATAGACCCATTGTGTTTGAAGAAACATACAACCAGCACAGGCGTGTATTAACCCTTTGAGCCTTACGGCATACATATATGTATTGCAATTTATGATGTTATACTTATTCTGCTGAACATTTGGGAAATGATTTGATTGAAAGTTGTTGCTGCCAGAGGCAGCAAACATTTTCTGTTAAATTATTTGAAAAATATTCAATAGTTGCTTTGTATGAATGTTATAAAAAGTAAATACAATTAGTGCAGCATTGGAATGAAAGGGTAAATCCTCATACTATGGATATATTTTAAATATAGAGATTTAACCATTATACTGCTGAACCCAGATATTAACAATTTATAATTCTAAAATGGAATCTGTATTGCTGGCAGACCAGTCTGCCTGCAATAATAATTTAATTCAGTAAATTCAGCATTACAATGGTTAAGTAGCTACATGAGGTTTAAGCCTGATATTATTAAGGATTGTATTTAATTGAATATATTGCTGAAAATTCATGTTTTTACAAATTATTGAACAGACATGTTTGAATGGTGAAAGTTTGTTTGCCTGGAAACTAGTATGCTATATATGTGTGAAATTATTTAAAAAAAAGAAGAGTTGAGAGCTAGGAGAGCATGTCAGTGAGTAAGTTTGTTATGCAGAGAGTTATGTAGAATTTTGAATATATAAAGTTGCTATGTAAAGTTATTGAATTTGTATTTGAAAAACAAAGTACAAGTTAAGACTGCGTTGTTGTCGCTCTCTGGAATAATTATAGTCAACCTTCAGAAGAGAGAGATTAAAATCGGTCTATCCAGTAAATAGTCTATTAGACAGACAATCAGTCTGTCCGTCTGTCACTCCATCCGACAGAACGTATAGTCACAGGCTCGCCCCCAGAGCCACGAGTAGACAGACAATCAGTCTGTCCGTCTGTCACTCCATCCGACAGAAAGTATAGTCAGAGGCTCGCTCTCAGAGCTGCAATACAAACCCTGGTTACCTTACTAGCTTACTTAAATCATATCCATGTTAGTTGTTCAGTACTGGCCAGTAGCTAACCTTAGCATGTACGCTAGCTAACAAACTACCTTTCAAACAGAAAAAAATCATTTTGTCAGTTAACGTTAATGTACCTATCAAGTTTAACTATGCCTCGCCCATCCCTAGTTAAGCTCCACCCACACTTCGCCCGTGTTGGGTTTGATCGATCCATTAACAGCCTGACTACCAATTTACAGAAAACTACAGGTAAGCTTTTCAATATTTTGAAACTAATTTGACTGGGTGCTTTGCTGCCTATGGCAGCAACAATGCCCAGTCAAATTAGTTTCAAAATATTCAACAGAATGTTTATTTAATAGTAAAAGCATACAATTCATACAACAGCGCTTAGTCCGTCATCAATTATGTGTTCGTGACATACTTATCTATGTCATTCATGACATCATTGATTCTGAGACCATCCTACACATCACGTAGTTGTCATGTCATATGATGGGTGGTGGACAAACTGGAATGTTCCATTGAAATGAGCTGCTAATATATAGTAATTCACCAAAGTAATGTGCATATAAAGAACATGGGCAATTAGTAATAATACAATAATTATTGCAGTTAAGAAGTATCTTACCATGTTTCCAAGACAAAATAAAATGTGCTGTTGAAGATTTGGAAAATAATTGAATTGCATACAATAAATAATATTCAAACTATTCAATTGAACATTTCTCACATCATGCTCAGAATTGTAGTAACTAACATGTTCATGTTTTTGTATTGGAAATATCAACTTATTTATGAGCTGTACTATAACAGCAGGGAATAATTTAGAATTTCATATTTGCATAGCGTGTATTGATATGCAAATTATAAATTGTATAGTTGTTGGCAGAAATGTATAGCAATTAACTCTTTCGTGGATAAATTCCCTATACAAGTGTATATCAATCTCGGAGAAAACAAGTAGGAAAGCTGTTGAATATTTTGAAATTAATATGACTAAGCCATTGCTGCCTCTATACATAGTAAAGAATTTACTTTTTCAGGGATTTGTCATTGAAAAGGTTAATAATATAATTTAAGAAAATCAATAATAAATTGCAATCACGTACATATTTTGCGTGGCAAATATAGCTATGCATGTTGCAAAATGTATAGCAATTGCTTAAATATGTGTAGGAAATTGAGATGCAATACCAGATAAATTATGCCCTGAACAGTGTTTTAAGTTGTGGTTTTGATTATTAAATGATCTTTCTGTAGCGATGGATGAATAAAACAAGAAATTTCATTGAGCACAGTTTGCATTTAAATTATAAAATACTGATAGATTGTAGTTGCGAAACAGCAAGAAGTAATTTGCGTGAGTGAATTATGCTTACACCCATGCTAGCTCAACCATTTAATCCTCTTGAGGAAAATTGAAAATTCTTTCTCGTAGACATTGTGCATTTGCACACCAATAGATGATTCATTTTTAAATCTACCTCAGGAATCAACCCAGTCATTCCAGTGTTAAAAGTCCATAAATATGGTCTAGCTGACTTAATCATGGTCAAGCATGGTCAGACCAAGAGGGCCATGGTCTCAAATTTGGTCTAGCGTGCTAATTCATGGTCAGCCGTGCTTTGTAATGACCAACTTGACCGTAACCACAACGATTGTCTAGCTGGTTCAATCATGGTCAACCATGGTATATGCAATTACCAACATGACGATTAGAAGACACAACCATAGTCTAGCTGGTTAAATCATAGTTAACCATGGTCTAGTTGACCAACTTGACCGTAACCACAACCGTATTCTAGCTGGTTCTGTCATGGTTAGCCATGGTCTGCATGACCAACATGACAATAGACACATGGTTCAATCATGGTTAACCGTGGTCTCCATGACCAACGTGACCATAGCCACAACCATAGTCTAGCTGGTTCAATCATGGTTAGCCATGGTCTGCATGACCAACGTGACCATAGCCACAACCATGGTCTATTCGGTACAATCATGGCCAATCATGATCTGCAATGACCAACTTCACCACAGGCACAACCATGGTCTAGCTGGTACTTTCATGGTCAACCATGGTCTGCATGACCAACTTGGCCATGGCTACAACCATGGTCTAGTAATGGTCAGAATGGCTGAGTCATGGTTGACTTAATTATATTTTATTTCCAACCATGAGCTGCAATCAAGTACCATATTGACATGGTTCAATTTCAGTGTGGATCACGCCACCTGTCTCGATCCTGTGGCATGTTGGCACACACTAACAATCATCTGCACCTGTCTCGATCCTGTGGCATGTTGGCACACACTAACAATCATCTGCACCTGTCTCGATCCTGTGGCATGTTGGCACACACTAACAATCATCTGCACCTGTCGGAAATGTTTGAACAGTATTTAGCAATATTAAATTGTTAATTAGTTAGTGATTGATCAGCGTCATAATTGTATGTGTTGTTGGACTAAATGGAAGGGGTCATTCTGACATCATAATCAAATAGGTCAACAAGTACACATATTGATGCAAGGCATCAATGGTAAATAGCGTGCCCGGAGGTTATTATAATTCTGATAATAAACTCAACTGTTTCATGAAAAAATGAAGTTATATAAAGGCATACAATAAACACAAAAGAAGGAATATTTCTTGCAAAAAGATATGGGCAGTATTAGCTATGGGCTAGGAAAAGCAGCTTATATCGTTGGTCAGTCCAACAATTTTTCCATCCATCCTTTTATCCAGGCCAAACTCCTTAACAGAGAGAGGAACAGACAAAATTAAGAGCAGCCAGTGATGAGAAAATTGCACTACTGCATCAACAGAGTGTAACAGATCAAATTTGGGTCATTAGGTATCAACAACTTGTAAAGATAAAGAAATCAACAGAGCTGGCAACCCAGTCAGTAGAAAATCAGCGCAAGACGCAGTACAGACCCTGACACCCATTCAAACATATTAAAGAAAAACTGTAAAGAATATTTTAAACCTAAATCTTGATACCTTCTTAAACAGACGTGAAGAGCTTATTACCCGGAAATGTATTGGTGAAATATACACTGCAATGCTAGTGAAATGCACAAAGCAAGTATATTTTTGATGCAATACAGGACCCCGATCTGTACCGACAGATAACCTTTTCAACAATGTTAAGTGGCCAGGATAGAACCAATACCGTGAACCTAGTTTTCTCCAACGAAAATGATATAGCAGAAAACAATCTGACTGAAGACCCAGTGGGAAACATCGTGATCTGTTTCATTTAGCTATCATATCTATGTCACCTATTAAACGATATCTTTACTGGAAACAGTGACAAAGCATTAAATCAAATATTTTTGCTAGACAAAAAGGCCAAAATTGGCCTCAACCGTTGTAATGATGACGATCTTGTTGACTATATTTGCAAATGTTAGGGTATTAGCCTGATAAGTCCATTTCTACCAGTACACGCGGCTAATAATATGGGATATATAGAAATATTTTAACATTACTAGAATATATATTTGGTGGTAGAATTATTACAATATTTCGCACAGGAGCCGAGACGGGAGCAGAGGTGATCGGAGATCTTAACACATTTCTGGCAATAGGGATCACTGAAAAAATGAACCTTAGCATGAGAAGAAAAATCGGAAGCTTCCGCCACCGATGCCATCGCCTGAGGGGTATGCGGACCCTCAAGACTAACATGGTCTTTAGTCTGGCTCCTACCAGAGGATGATTTACCAGACTTCTTTCTAGAATCGCTGTACTTTAATTTAGGAGACTTCATCTCTTGTCTGGACGTCAGCAACAGCTTCCAATCAAATAAGTTTCAAAATTTTCAACATGTTATTGGTATGGTTTCTTTGAATTAACATACTATCTCAGTTTTGAAAGAATTAATGTTTAAACTAAGGAGTAATACTATGTAGTTGTAACAATTAAATTTAATTTGTTTCTGTCGTTCTCTCTTTTGAGCTTGAGTTTCTAATTGTTGATTAGGGTCTGGTTTTCTCATTGTTTTCTGTTTTTAGGTATTCGTCCCGTGTTCATTCTTTCATGTCAGCTTTTTTCTCTATTCTTTCCATGTCCTCTGGTCAGGATGTTGTATCTGTTCACATTCCTTCTGATCAATCCTTTGCCTTTTCTGATTCTACAGTTTTCGTCTCTTCTAGCTTCCAAGAGGCCTTGCTCTCCTCTCCATTTGAACTGTTGATTCTATGGCCTATGGTGACTCTTCTCATCTTTTTTCTTCTCCATCTCCTAATCCTTCTTCTTATTCTTCTATTCTCTAGTCGGTCAGGGCTGAGGAGATTTTGTCCAGTCAGGGTCTCTTCGGATGTCTAGTCCCTGTCTCACTGGTGGTTTGCTTAGACTCTTTCTCTTCTTTTTAAGGACAAGTTTTCTATAGTCCTTCCTTCTTTTGTGTCGGCTCTTTTCTCTTCTAATTCTTCTTTCTTGTCTCCTCTGGTCTTTTCAATTGACAATTTGGTCATTAGCATGTTAATTTTCTTCGTGAATTATGTTAATTCTAAGGAATTTATACATACATGAGAGCGTTCAGCCTAGGGTAGGTTTTCCTACCCTGTCATTAAATCTTAGTAAAATGATCTCTATTCACTCTGAAACATTCAAATCTGCATTAATTTTAATTTAACAAGGTGTTATGTCATGGTTAAATCTCATGATTCTTACTCCAAATTCAAGATGGAGACCATCTCCCTGATCATTTCCAGTCTAGATCAGGCTATATGGTCGTTTCCATCGACCAAAATGACGCCTTCTTTCATGTTTTCATTTACCCTTCCTTCAGAAAATTCCTGAGATTTGCTTACAAAGATCGAGTTTGGCAGTTTCGCACCATGCCTTTTGGCCTGACCACGGCTCCTTTTCTTTTTCTCGCCTAGTCTCAACCGTGGCAGAAATTTTCACCGTCATACAGGTTGCAGGATGAAAATCTGAATCCTCTTTTACAACCTTTTATCTGAAAGATCAGAGTGCAGCAGCCTCCTTCTTTCGTAAAGTTACGATTTTGACCAAAATAGCTGAAGACCATTTACCAAGCACATCTCGCCATTTTCGTTAAGATGAACCTTTTACGGTCTGTAAGAAATGGTTAGAGTTTATTTTGGGTTTTAAGTATCTCTAAGTTCAAGTTTTCCTTATTTGATAATCACGGTGTGATTGATTTAAATGCACTATTATGTTATGTTATTAACATTTGGATAAGATTGGTTTGATTTTTATCCTTGTTTGTTGATTCTCAAATCTCCTCCCACACAATGTTTTAAGTGGGGCACTGACCAAATCTACAGGTTTAGCAAGTAGTGATTTAACTGTAATGGATGTTTTTGTGGTGTAATAACAACACACACCCCCCCCCCCCCCCCCACAGACCCCCCTTGCGGGTTGGTCTGTTGTTTTATTAACCACTATAAAAACATACTTACCGTTCAATCACTACGACCGGTCTCAGCCACCCCGCGTGAAATTAATTTGAGAATTTGCCTATAATATTTGGCACTTAAATTCTGAAAAGTGAATCTGTTTCCTATTTGGGCTACAGTGCGCATGCGCAAGCGCGCTTAGGGACAGGCGGCACTATGGAGTGAGTACAGACTGGTGCCAGTCTATATCAGTTAATATACTGGAGATGGACCTAACCAGTAGCCTGGTTGCGGGTCCATATTTATAGGAATAGGCATGGGGAGGAGTGTATGCAAGCTTAAAAATCTTATTCTGGTAGCTAAATGCAGATAATTGATTTAGCAAGTAGTGATTGAACGGTAAGTATGTTTTTATAGTGGTTAATAAAACAACAGACCAACCCGCAAGGGGTTTCTGTGGGGGGGTTTCATTGGTCAGTACATTTTGCCATACAGTAGTCTTAAGGATAAGAAATTTCTTAAAAGTTAGGAAAATCCTTAGCTATGGAAACTCTTAAGAGTGTTTATGCAACATACTTAAAAGTCATCCCTAGCTAAGGATTTTCTTAACCGTTTAAGAAAAAGAATTCACTTAAGTTAAGGAAGTTTTATGCATACGACCCCTGGAGTTTTAAGCTGTAAACGTGTTAATGAAATAATAAGCTGATTAATGAGTCAAACACCAGTTAGAATTCCTACTGTACTAAAATTTATTTATTTAAGTGAAAAGGACTTTCTGAAATAGTGCAGTTTCTCATCATACAAAACACATACATGTAGAGAGGTCCCAGGTTCTCGCTTTAGTGTTTCTATTTTTATGCGTGCCGGGCCACCTTACAGATATCTCTCTTGTAACCTGCACCAGCCTTGGCTGGGAAGTGAGCAGAGAAATTTTGCCTAAGGCCCAAATTCAGGAATGACCCGTAGGTCCTAAGTTTGACCTTATGGAAGACCTTATCTGCTAAGACCTTATGTCATCCAAGCACAGACATTAAATTTGACTTACGGAATTCCTTTAGACCGTTTCCTAAGGTTAAGGCGAGGTGATTTCAAGAACATTTTTAACTGTTAGGATTTCCATTATTAGCTCACCTGGCCAGAATGGTCAAGTGAGTTTATGCCATGGCAACCGTCCATCGTCTGTCCGGTGTCCGCCTGTCCGTCAACTTTTTCTTTAAACGACCTCTTCTCAAGAACCACTAGGCTGATTTCAATTATATTTGGCAGGAAGCATCCTTAGGGCATAGGGATCCAGGTTTGTTCAAAGAAGCTGATCGGCCAATTTGGCCGGTGGCCATCTTGGATTTCAGCCAATTTTAGGGAACTACTAAAAATCTTCTCCGAAACCGCTGTGGGGATTGATGCAAAATTCATGAAATTTGATCTATGGCGAGTGCTGAACCAAGTCTGTTCAAGGGAACTTGATTGGTCAAATGGTTCGGCGGCCATGTTGGTTGACCTAGTTTTAGTGAAAACGACGTCTCCAGAACTGCTGAA
>CM067360.1:82534454-82727407 GCA_034401795.1 Chaetoderma sp. LZ-2023a
TGGGAAAGTGCGATTTGCGGTCCAAGAAGAATATTTTTGCAATTGTTATCACTGCAATGACTGGCTCGATAACTGACCCAGTCATTCCAGTGGTAAATTTTCAAAAAAAAAGTTTTATCATGGCCTACAAACGGACATTCAGTAAACAAGTATTTTGATTTTCTGGATCAAATTTAGCCATTAACCCTTTCACACTCATTAACACAAACAGCTTCTACAGTGGTCTTGAGAAATGGCCATTTGCAGACCAAGAGAAGCCTATTTTAGAAAATTTACCACTGGAATGACTGGCTCGATAACCGAGCCAGTCATTCCAGTGGTTAATTTTCAAAAATAGGCTTCTCTTGTTCTGCAAATGGGCATTTTATGAGAAAATTGAAATTGAACAAATTTGAGCATCAAAGGGGTAAAAGACTATTTAAAGTGTGTCTTGGCTAAGTAATAAGTGATGGTGGAGGTCTTGTTCCCCTAGTAATCATTTAATGGCCAAATTTGGACTCATCGATTATCGAGCCAGTCATTCCAGTGGTAAGATTAAAAAAATACTTCTCTTGGCCAGCAAATATGGACATTTCTCATGACCACTGCAATGTCCAGTTTTGGCCGACTTGACCAGTAAATGGTTAAGTAGAAACATTGTTTTCAGAATTACTTCTTTTGGAAACTGAGGCGCGCAACCGTATATATATATATATATATGTAATACATACATTAAATAAATATAATGGATGGATATGATCTGTCGCTCCAGTCTATGATGTGATATCATAATCAATCACATCACACTATTAGAATGCATAATGAATGCCTTATCTAGCACTGTCAAGAATGTTGAATATTACGTGAAGTGTACGAAAAGTATGTCTTTGTTGCATTTACTATTTAATATGCATTCTGTTGAATATTTTGAAACTAATTTGACTGGGTGATATGGCAACAACCCACGGTTGCTGCTATAGAGTAGCAACAGCGGGTTACTGCCATAGCACCCAGTCAAATTAGTTTCAAAATATTCAACAACTTATTTGCTTGGTTGGTTTGAAATTGGGATTCTGTGAATTCATGGTTCAAAGTATATAAATTGATCTTAACACATGCAAAATGTGGGCGGAGTTTAACTAGAAATGGCCGGAACATAGCTAGAAATGGATCCCTCTATTGACAAGTATGCCACAAAAGGTCCTAGAATGGAATCATTAAAGCTAACAGAATGTCCTGATCAATATCCCTGCTGGCAACCTCGCGATGTTGTCAGACTTCAAAAGATCCATGATGTTACCTTCAGTACAACGAACCTGTGTTGAACAGTTATTTGAGCCACCTGAGGGTGGTTGTTCAGAGAAGGTGGTCTTTCTAGCAAGGTTGACCGTCTAATATGCATTGTAAGGCAGAGATTGAAGTAGTAATGATCGTCACTGATGAACAATTATCTCTGGCACAAAATGATGTTTCAAAATCATCTGAAAATGAGGAATTAAATCACATTTAAATTGATTGAGGGAACAGACTAGAAATTAATATGTTATGTGTTTAACTAGATTTAATAAAACAGAACTCTTCATCTATGGCACGGTTTGTTATTTCTGGATGGATTGAGACCAAAATATGTCTTGACAAATTTCATCATACTTAGAGCTATTGGCTTCTGACTTTGTGGGTGGGTACCTTTCGGCATAAGCTTCTAGTCATATTAAAACTACAACGTAGGTCAGTCTGATAATATAGATCAAACTTTCCAATTGGAATCAATAATGAACTAGATTGCCCAGTTGATGCGTCATCATAAATCCCCACGGTCACCACTTTTCACCAAATGTAAATGCCCTCTAGGACTACCCGCTCATATAATTTGGTTGAATTCAGTACAACAGTTTTGGAAGAGTTGCATTACAATCGATTACTGCACACCCGCACGCACACGCACACGCACACACACAACACACACACACACAACACACACACACACACAACACACACACACACAACACACACACACACAACACACAACACACACAACACACACACACACACACACACACACACACACACACACACACAGGGACGGTATAATCCCCACTTTTCACCGAAAAATGGGGTAATTATTTAGGCAGCATATTTTGTTATATTTCTGTCAAGACTGTAGTTTCCCGGCTGTACAGTGTGAGGGGTGTCTGGGGGAAGCTCCCCATGTTAAGATTTTTTAATTCTGAAAGTAAAATGGTGCATTTTCCCACATTCTAGGCATACAAATCAGCAAAATAGATGATAGCAACATAGTCATATCTGACTCATATTTATATCAAATACAGGCAAATTCAATACACAGATATTAAAAAAAATTGATAAATTCCCCTCAACCCCACCGTATGGGCCTGAGTTTCAATAGTTAATCATATGACGTAACCAAGCTTGCATATGCCAAATGTCAGCAAAGGAATAGGATATTGTGACCCACCTTTCATGATTCACTGAACATCATATAAAACATTGGTCTTGGATGTAGCTTCAAGTTTATAGACAATAGTGAAACTATAAGGATGCCTCATTGGCTACAGGTATATCATTTACTATGGTTAGGTCACTGTAACCTACTTTTCATAGATAAATGAACATTCAATAATCGATATTCTCAAAACTCTTCCAACTAGATGGTCACTAAACTTAGGGGAGTGGAGGCTAAATGTGTACGGTCTATCAAAAGTGTTGTACGCTTCATGGCTCATGAAACTGTATGGGGATATTTAATTCATTGTGGTGCATGTATATCCTCTTAAAATCCTAGTCTCCTTATAAGAACCAATAATAAAACTTTTAGCATTCTGCATGATTTTTTAGCTATTTAGTCCAAATATGTGGATATATATCTTTTGTATTAAGTACATGTCTATGATATACATCTAGGCTGTGTGTGAAGCAACTGAGAGTCAAGGCCTTGGACCTCTTGTTCAATACAAGTTTGACAGTTCATGGATATATATATATATGCTGCACATATCCATCACATTCCAGATTAACCATGTCACTGATAAATTCCCCATATCTCACTTCAAGGCGATCATACAGGAAGACTGCTGAATATTTTGAAATTAATATGCCTGGAAGTCGTTGCTGCCTTAAGGCAGCAATGACTTCCAGTCAAATTAATTTCAAAATATTCAACAGAATAAGTTTTATATCGTAAAGAATATACTTTTTTGGGGATTTGTCAATGAAATGGTTAATATTGACATTTCATCTTACCAGTAAGAATAATCTAATCTCTGCTCTTCCAGCTGTTTCAGATACTCAGCATGGCCGCTAGCATTTGCCTGGTACATGCCTTTCAAATTCATCGACATCAAATCTCGTCGATCATGTGTCGCTTGCGTGTTTCTATCGTAGGATGATGACACACTTCGAAGGTGTGATGTCTGAATGTTTCGATTATGTGATGACGATAAGCTACGATCATACAATGACTGTATGTTTCGATCATGTGATGACGACGAAGTTCGAACATGTGATGATGGCATGCTTCGATCGTGTGATGATTTCACGCTTCGGCCCCATGTTGACTGCATGCTGCGATCTGGTATTAGTGGGGTGGCTCTAGTATGAGTGCTTTTGTATGAATATTCCCTCACATTTATTGTTCTGAATAAATAACATATTTTTATTACCAAGTTAGTACTAGGCTTGCGCGATTATTGCTTTGCGTGATCACGATCGATTATTTAGGAATAATCACGATTACAAGCTTGGGTACAAATTACCCAGACATAACACCAAAAGCATATCAATGACAAAAGCTGCAATGGTGTTTAGAAAAGTCCATTTGCAGGCCAAGAGAAGACTATTCTTGAAAATGTATCACTGGAATGTCTGGCTCGAGAACATTCCAGTGATACATTTTCAAAAAATTGACATATTTTATGCAGTAGAAATCATTCACGATTATTTGATTATAATTTTAATCATAGAAATTCAAGCTTTTAGAAATAATAGCGATTTTCGATTTAATCATGTAATCGCACAAGCTTAGTTAGCAGTCATCTAGGTGACAAGCTAATTCAAACACGTACAATTGATTAATGGCACAGAAATCATTTGTCAGAAATTAACACCTTTACCGTTTATTCCTCAAATTTGTTCAAGAAAATTATAATTCTCTCATAGAAAATGTCTATTTGCAGACCAAGAGGAGACTATTTTTTCAAATTTACCAATCGCTCAGTTATAGAGGCAGTTATTCCAGTCATAATTTCTACTTCTCCTGCTCTGCAAATGGACATTTCTCATGATCACTGTATGAGCCACATTTGACCAGCTTGAATGTTAAAGGAAAGGATCAGGGGACTAACATATGCTCTTGAATGACAGCTTTATATAACAAGCATTCTGTAAGTATTGGGGGGGGGGGGTATGTGATAACAACGTACTGGGTTTGTCTGCTTATTGTCTGCGAGTTGACCCAGGGAAGCCGGTGACCCTTACCCTGCTAGGTTGATGCCTATTGGCGCCTTTGTGTGGAGCTGGTGGATCCCATGGCATGCCTTCTGTCTCCTCCATTTAGTGGAGGCTTCATCCTCAGGATCTGAGGATAGGACCTGGATTATTCTGAATTGCATGTCTATTCTGGAATGTCCAGATCTTTTGAAATGCCTTGAAACAGGGGTGTCATATCTGTCGTTTTGGTAGAGATTGGTGATGGAGTGTAGGTGCTCCTGGATGCGAATTTTAAAAGTGCGTAGAGTTTCTCCCACATACTGTTTCTTGCATTTAGAGCATGTCAGTAGGTAGACTATGTTTCTAGTCTGACAATTGCCGATGATTTTGGACCTGTAGGATAGTCCCGTGTGGGAGCTGCAGAAGTCAGTCAACTGGTAAAAACATCAACCGGCAAAAAATAGACCACAACCGTTAAAAATGGCGTCCTTATAAACCGGCAAACCAATATAATCATGCCCATATATACCGTGATTTCTCGACTAAAGGCCGCCCTCGAATATAGGACGCTGTCCCAAATTTGACCAAAATCTGCCCAAAAAACATGTATTCAAGTATAAGACGCTGTTAAATTTAGAAAAAACGTACCTTTAAAAAATCGAAAATTGGTATCAAAAATAACCATCCTCAGCGCTATGTTTAATGCATGACTAAAAATTATCAAGGTGGAAGAGAAATTATTAAATAGGACCGCTTAAATATCGTGTATCTTCAATAAAGATTGTTTATTACATCAAAATCAATCTAATTTTGGCATGAAATGTCTCTTGAAAACATAGAAATCGTGTGATAGAAACAGATTGTAATGGCTCTTTTGCGTTTGGAGGCGCTGTGTGATCTTATGCACTAACAGGAGTTGGTTATCTGGCTCTTTTATGATTGGAGGCGCTGTGTAATCTTATGCGTTAACGGGAGTTGGTTATAAAATGGGTATGGGAAAATTCTGGATTAATTTTGATGTAATAAGTGATATTTATTAAAGGATAAGCAATATTTAAGCGCCCCAATTTAATAATTTCACTTCCGCTTGGTGTTTTTGGAGTATACATTAAACATAGTCGTCAGGCGGCGCGAATTGTCTAGGATAACATTTAGTTCAATTTCCGTGGTATAATCTGTCTTTTTAAGAAAAATTTTGACCCAAAAATGTACGGAAGGAATGTTCTCGATTATAGGATGCAACCCCCCCCCCCCTTTCTAGTACATGTATTTTGACAAAAAAACTGCGTCCTTTAGTCGAATTTTAATGGTAGGCAATTCAGAGCCAATCCCCAGGCTCAACCCATAAGGGTATAAAAGGAGCTGAAAAAACAGCTTCTGACCATTCAGACTTCTGGATTCACAACGCATCCAAGCGTCAGGCTTTATAACCTATCTTTGGTTTTAAATTTTCTGACTACATTGTTATCACGATTCTGTAAGTATTGCTTTGCGATACATGTCCGCTACCTGGTGATATAAATCCTTAGAGATCGAGTCAAAAACTCCATTAAAAATTGACAGAAGCAGCTGAAACTTGAACTTGATTCTGTAACTTCACACAGCAAAGCAATATATTATCTTATCAAGTGTCAGTTATATATCGTGAAGGAGAACGAGTCTTGAAAGCTGACATGTTTGTATTTAATTAGTCGAAACGGGACATAACGCCATCAAAAATTGATGCAAACGCCTGAGACTCGAACTTGGTCTGTAATTTCTCATAACAAAGCAATGTACCAATTCTCAGTTGAATATCTTGAAAGACTGCGAGAAAAAGTGAGGAAAACTAATATTTTTCGTATTTCATAAGTCGAAAGAGGGCATAACTCCATGAAAAACTGATGAAAATGTCAGAAACTCAAACTTGCTCTGTAACTCCTTATACTAAAGCGATGTACTGATTTTACCGCGAAAAAAAGTGCGGAAAGCTTATATTTTTCGAAAGTAACGCCATCCAAAATTGACGCATACGACTAAAACACGAACTTGATCTGTAACTTCTCATAACAAAGCAATGTGGTAATTCTCATTAGAATATCTTGGAAAACTGTGACTAAAGTGTGGAAAATTAATATTTTTCCTATTTCATAAAGCCGAAAGGGGGCATAACTTCATGAAAAGTTTCCAAAAATTTCTGAAACTCGAACTTGCTCTGTAACTCTTTATACTAAAGCGATGTACTTATTTTCGCTTAAATGTCTTGAACGAGAGCGAAAAAAGTGCGGAAAGCTGATATTTTTCATATTTCTAAAGTCGAAAGGGGCATAACACTCACACATACACACGCACGCACACTACCCCTAGGGGAAAAACCCCAGAAAGAAATCAGAATAATTAGAAAAGAGCAGCTAAATACCATTTATGTCACTCTGGCGGGAACCAATTAGTGGCACAGCTGGACCTATGCGCTCTGGTGTATGCCGAGCGAATAAATAATACCCGCTACAGCTGGTCATATAAGCTCCGTTATAGTCACGTTAAGCTGATTAGCCACTATGTCCCACAGATAAAATACTGTCTAGTTTTAAAGCAATTTGACTGAAAGCTCTTGTTTCCAGACAGGATCTACGAATTTCAAAATATTCAGTAGGCATCATATTGCACCCTTGGAAACCAGCAGTGTATTTTGAAATCATTTTGACCGAAACTTGTTGCTTCCACCAGAAAAAGTGACGTTCAAATATCACGTTTTCAAAAGGATCAATAGTGAATTAGCAGTAGTGAATTAATCACTCTACATCGGCACCTATAGAGAATACGCTTACAAAACTATATTCAGGTGTGCTTTCGTTATATTCAGGTAGGCCTACGCAGCATACCTGCACACACAGTTGACACACGGCGGAGGGAAAAGCACCAGCGAAGTCACTAATTGGCTCTAAGTTAAGCGCTCCTAGATTTAGTAAATGCCTTTCTCAAATAATCCTGATTCATTTCCATTTTTTACCGATGGTAGTTGATTGTATGAAAGCACCAATAAACATCATTTGTTATTTCCCTTTTCCCTTCCTTTAAAAGGTAAATTGTCAAAATGGAAAACATCTATTTATAGATCAAGAGAATGTTTTTGAAAGCTTACCACTAGGATAACTGTTAGGAAATTTTTTACAATTATTTCTTTATGATGGAGACTGAATGCAATGCAGAACCGCTCTGTAAAGTTTTATTGAAATCGGACACACCTTGATGAATTAAATTGAATAACCTTAAAATACATAGAATTTTGGTTCAAAGTCCAAACCACAGAAAAATTGGTATAAATTTGAAAACTAGAATGTGCAGTTCGATGGTATGCCATCGGAAATGCCTATACTTTTGCATTCCATACACGCACGCACACACACACACACACACATCCACAGATGATGTCATGTCATCGCAACACCACCCGCTTTCACCAACATTGACATTCTCACCCCCACCCTATCAGACACTGTGGGGGTAGAGACTAATGTACACTGTCTAGCAATAATATAGGTAACTAACATACCAAATTCAGTTGATATTCTGCCAACTTCACTTTCTACCGCCAACCACCCCCTTCCCCACGGTCCCCCATGGGGGGGGGGGGAAGAGGCCAATGTAAAATGTAAATGTCATCTTACAGTCACCAATCATATGGGTAGCTCACATAAAACATTTGCTTAAGTGATCTCTCCACCAAATAGTTTGGTTAACTAACTACTCCATCACTGAAATCCTGGTGGCTCCATTTCAAAGCAACTGCACTGGAAACAGCTAAATATTTTTTAACAAGAGTCAGCTGGAGGCAGACATACCCCCTTCCTCCAACGTGACTAAATCAGATTATTGGGACGGACATACAGATGAATGGACAGGATGGACCTATGAACAAAATTTTAACACTAGGCACATCTTTGGGTGGTGTACAATGATCCTGTCAAGTTTCCAACAATTCTCTCTCAAACTGGAGGAGTTGCAGCGACAAGATTTTCGGGATGTACAGACGGACGGACCTCTGGATGGATGGGATGGACCGATGACAATATTTTAACATTAAGCACATCTTTAAGTGGTGTACAATCATTCTCTATCAAACTGTAGGAGCTGCAGTGACAAGATTTTCAGGACGCATAGATGAATGTACATCAGACGGACAGGATGAAACAATGAAAAAATTGTTAACATTAGACACATCTTTGGCTGGTGTATTATCATCCTGTCAAATTTCAAACAATTCTCACTCAAACTGTACGACTTGCAACGACAACATTTTCAGGATGTACACACAGACGGATGTATGGTCGCATGGGCGGGACAAAAAAATGCACCTGGGGTATAATTAATTTGGCACCAAGCTGTTGGTGCATTAGACACATGAAAGGGATATACGAAATTAAGACCTAGCCATAGATATAGTATATATGTGGATGACTTACCGGCCTTGTTGCTGCTGTTGTTGTTGTTGCTGGTATTGTTGTTGTTTGTATTGCTGTCGTTGCCTATCTAGGAGTAAAGCTTTCTTTTGTTCTACATAGAATTTGTTTTGAGTAGTTGTGGCTGAAACACAGTACAATATTTATATAGAGAAATTTATCTTGACATTTTAACCCTTTACCCTTAAATTTGGTCACGTTTTCTCACAGAATATGTCAATTTGCCGTCTAAAACAGAAACATTGCCACCAAAATGTACATCCGTCTTTATTTTTTACTCTGTAACAATTCTTTTTTACATCAATCTAACAATTGGTACATGCATTATATGTTAATTGCTTTATTTTAGTCAAGGTCACAATATGGTGTGAGCTTGGAATGATATATCCGGCGACCGCAACTAGCTTACATCTTCAATGGCCAAGCTGGTCAAAACCTGCATTGCAGTGGTCTTGAGGAATGTCCATTAGAAGGACAAGATTATTTTTGAAATCTTACTACTAGAATGACTATCTGAAAGGCATAGCCAGTAAACCTAGTTTTAAAAAATACCATTCTCTAGCCAGGCAAATGGTTATTCAATAAGTAAAATGTTGAATTTTCTTGACAAAGTGTAGCATTCACCATCTGACTGCTGTAACAATAATTTCAATGGGCAATAAACGTTTGGACTACCTGAATATTTTGAAAACAATTTGACTGAGTTGTTGGTGGCTTAGCCACCAACAACATTCAGTGAAACTGTTTTCAAGATATTCAGCATATCCCTAGTTAAACCCCATGCAACATGCAGTCTGCAGAAATTCAGCAAACAGACAGTTAAAGGATTCAAATAGCAGCATCTGTCGCTGTCTCCTTGATTATCACACCAGGTATTCCAGTGGTAAATTTTCAAAAATAGTCTTCTCTTAGCCTGCAAATGGACATTCCTTAAGACCACTGCAACGTCCAATTTTGGCCCTCATGACTATTAAAGGGTAACACAGACAGTCACAGTTTTCTGAGCTTTTTAGTTTAATTTTATTATCAATACCATGGTCATCATAAACATCTGTCGTTGTCTGTCTTCTAGTCTTCGGCCGGGACTCATGGCGAGTAGATGTTTGAGGAGTAAAGCGGTGACCGAGTTGAGAAATCACATTCTTCATGATTTTATCCTTCATGCGAGTCATCTGAAAGGATAACACATAAAATATCAACACTTACCTTAGGGAGACATTTTTAACCCTTTAATGGTGATATATGATAAAGAAAATCAAACAAGAGAAATCAGAGATTGCAGACACTTGTGGCGGAATTTAGGAATCCGGGTGTATTGTCGTCACACCCTGTCGTGTGTTAAAATTTGAGCAAAATGAAACCAGTAGTTTCTGAGATACAGCTTTTGATTTTTCTTTAGAGTGGGGTGGTGGTGGTGGTGGGGGGGGGGGGATGATTGTCATCTGAGCTAAACAATCAAGCATATGAAATGATGGATAGACAGCCAATCACCGATAGCAGTATCACAATTTGTCAATTCTAAGTAAACAATTCTTACACGCTGTACACACAAACCCACCTGGCGTTCTTTGTTTTCGACCTTGGATAAATCATAGGCTATTTGTCCTGCATGAGGCGGGGAACGACGCATCTGGCGCTGGCGGTGAGGCGAACGTTCACGCTCATCTAGAACCAACGACATACGACATTAATACATTTCATTATACATGGTTAAGCCTTATCCCCTTTCCCTTATCTCAATCTCATGGCAAGCAAACATGATTGTTGAAAATTTTGAAATTAATATGACTGGAAGCAAGAATGGCTTCCAGTTATATTAATTTCAAAATACTCAACGAAATATGCTATATATAACATATATAGTAAATAATTTACCTTTAAGGCAACAACAGTTTCTAGTCAAATTAATTTCAAAATATTCAACAGAATAAGTTTTATTTTGCAAAGAATTTACTTTTTCAGGTATTTGTCAGTGAAAGGGTTAATGTTACACTCGAGTGAGATGCCAATTCACGCCTTTACACTCTCACTTAACAATGCACTGAGTGACCCACATGACCTAGTTAGTTGCTATGTTGACCTCAAACTCAAAGCAATCATTAGGTGATGCAATATGAAGGGGTGTGGTATATCTGGTGATTCTACCTTCTGGCATTCCAGAGCATGCACTTTGTGACCCAGTGACCTAGATACTTGATGCTTTGTCGTGAGAATCAGAAAACTTCTAGCCACCTGGCACCTATAACATGAAAGGATGTGCTAAATTTGGTGATTCTACTTAATTGCATTCCAAATTTACGGCTAAAAATGTGTATTTTAGGATGCATTTAATGACCCTGTGACCTAGATATTTGAACTTTTGAACTGAAACAAGATGTTAGTTCTAGCCAACTGCAATATGAATGTATGTTACTAATTTGGTGATTCTACCGTCTTGAATTGCAGTTATTTATGAAAATGTGTTCCGGTATACACTATTTTTCTGTACCAAATTTGATTATATCTACTTGCGTTCCTGATTTATGGATACAAATTTATATTTCAGGATGCACTAAATGACCCCATAGCCTAGATATTTTACCTTTTGATCCGCTGCAAAACTTTTTTCTAGACATTCATAATATCAATGTATGTGCCAAATTGGGTGATCCTACCTCATCGGATTCCCGAGCTATGCCGCAGATAAACAGACAGACAGACACAGCCAGCCAGCCAGAGACAGACAGACAGAGAAAGACAGACAGACACACAAATGGATAAAGGTCGAGACAGAATAATGATGTTGACAAGTTTCATAGTGTGTCATAAAATGATACAACTTTGAAGATCTTTTAAGTCATCAAATCATCCTTGGGATCTTTCAAGCTGAGCTTCATTGCAAAAGATTTACAGAGGAATGGATAATGGACATTCACAATGACATAAGCTCTTTTGAAAAGTTTGGCAGCAGGAGCTTCCAGTTAAATTAGTTTCAAAATATTCAACATTGTCAAGAATTTCTCTCTACCTGTGCATGTAGGCCATTCAACAATACTCAGGAAAACATAACAATACTCAGGAAAACATAAAAATACTTGGGAAAACAAAGATACTTGGGAAAACAAAACAATACTCGGTGAAACATAACACTACTCAGGGATACTTAACAATACTCAGGGAAACGTAACAATACTCAGGACAACACAACAATACTCAGGAAAACACAACAATACTCTGAAGGGAAACATAACAATACTCAGGAAAACATAACAATACTTAGGAAAACACAACAATACTCAGGGAAACATAACAATACTCAGGAAAACATAGCAATGCTCAGGAAAACATAAAAATACTCGGGAAAACTTAACAATACTCGGGAAAACATAGCAATACTCTGGAAAACAAACAATGCTCAGGAAAACATAACTATACTCAGGAAAACATAACAATACCCAGGAAAACATACATATTAACCCGTTAACCCTTGAAAGTCCAGTATGGCAGCAACCGTTCCCAGTTAAATTAGTTTCAAAATATTCGACAGAATGTTCCTTCCATCATGAAGAATGTCATTTCTGACATGTAACTGTTAAATGGACAGCTTAAAACACTATTCCTTAATTCTTAACACTCTGATGTGAAAATTTAAAATTTTCAAATGAAATTAAAAGATGAGCTGGTGTTCATTTTGAAACAAATTTGTTGGAACATCATCCACCAAAATTGTGTAAAAGTGTACACCAGTTTCTTCGCTACTGGCAGCACAAAAAGACAGAATGTTGACACCGGAGTGGTAAAAGCGTTAAGGAAACTGATTGGTCATTAAGTCCACCTGTTTTACAAGACAATCTCTGGTGGACTTAGATGTGTTTTTTCTCTAAAGTTAGGACTGTTGGCAGTAATCAGTCAAAGTAGCGTACCACTGAATATTTTGAAAGCTTGATGGAAAAGTGATTAGCATTAAAATTCAGGCAAATATTTTTCAAAATGTTGTTTGCAGCAAGGCCTCAACAGAATGTGTGGTGTAAAATCCCGGCCTAGTTTACACCCATAACAATGAGAATCTCGATTCTGTCCTGATTTATCAAATGCCCATGAAAAAGATGGTTTACTTACTGTTTCTTGCCTTTTTCTTTGCTAATTCACGTCCACGAGCAACAGCTGAACTTGTTTGGGGACTCCTGCGGCGGTGTTCATGTTCCGGCAGGCCAACATGCGGATGGCGTTTGGGAGGCGATTTTCTCCTATCAACAACTATTTAAATAAAATCAAGAATGAAATAGATTAAGGTATATGAATTAAACATCCATTCAATTGTGATATTTAACAAGAGCACCACAATAGCGCACTGAGTGGAGGTAACAGGTCAAAGAACAAGAGGTCTACAGGCCTTAATGCTCGGCAAATACTGAGCCTACATGTTCTGTAGGTTGCTTAAGATAATTTCTTTCTCGAATTGTCTAATAATAACAAGAGGCCCAAGGGGCCTGTATCGCTCACCTGGACCATAGGCATTTCATCTATACACCTGTGCAAAAGTTAAGCACCAGCAAAAACAATAGAACGTAGAAACATGATGGTACAACTAGGCTGCCAAACTTTTTGTCCCCGCGTTAGCTGACATAATTCCAAGTACGAAATGCACATGCATGCATGACTTCACGCCGCTTGATGTCCGTGCGTGGCGGGAAACAGCACACGTGTTCAGTTATGTAAAAGTCCAGTTTGCGGTGTAGAACATTACATACAGATTTAGGCGACAAGATTAGGAATTTTGTGTTCATGACCGTGGTTTATTTGTACCGAGAGAATTAGCTCTTGATTGTGAACCGCTATGGCAAGACGAAGGTTAAGTGATCGTGTGAAATGGCAAATCATAGGCATGCATACCACTGGTATGTCATGCAGAGAGATTGGCAGACAGCTGAACATTAACCATACTGTAATCAGTCGTTTGATTGCAAAACATGGGCAAACTAACGAGGTGAAGGACAGGCCTAGATCTGGAAGACCGAAGAAGACTACTGCCCGTGATGATCGAGCCCTAGTACGCCTTGTTAGGAGATCTCCATTCACCAACAGCAGAGTGCTCAGCCAGCAATGGGAAACGCGCAATAGAGTGTCAATGTCTACCGTCAAAAGGAGACTGTATGCTGCTGGCATGAAAGCTAGGAGACCTGTCAGACGTCCTCTCCTCACTGCACACGACAAAGAGGAGCGTCTGAGGTGGTGCAACGAAAGAAGACACTGGAACATGAGATCCTGGAGACGGGTACACTGGTCCGATGAAAGTCGGTTCCTGCTTCATGCCACAGATGGTCGAACTCGTGTATGGAGGTCCAGACGCACGGCGTACGACCAACGTAACATCATGGAAGAAGTTCCATTTGGTGGAGGTTCCGTTATGATATGGGGGTACATCTCATTTGATTGTAAGCTGGATCTGTTGACTGTACCTGGAACACTAAATGGACAAAGATATCAAGATTCCATACTGGATAGAGTTGTGGTCCCTCATTTTGTAAATCATGCACCTGGAACCCACCCTATATTCATGGATGACAACGCCCGACCACATCGTGCTAGAGCTGTGCATGAATACCTCCGCCAGAATGCCATCGAAACCCTACCATGGCCAGCAAGGAGCCCTGACATGAACCCTATTGAGCATATCTGGGACATTCTGGGAAACATGGTGAGGAGGGATCCTCCTGTGCAGAACCTACAGGAATTAACAGACGCACTCCATCTTGAATGGCAACGAATACCACAATGGCGTATCAGTCGGTTGGTGACCAGCATGAGACGTCGTGTCCAGGCCGTCATCCAGGCACAAGGTGGATATACCCGGTATTAATAATGACAGTCTCAAACTCGTGCACAGATGTTAAACTTCGTTTTCAGACACCATTAATGACAATCTAGCCACGTGTGTCAACTGTAGGGCAATAGTTGTCAGTTGTGTCAACGTAACCATATTCAGGCCTCGTTTTCAAGTTCAAACAAAAACATACAGTGTTTCCCCACCATCATAATCAGCATTCCTCTAGTTGCATTATTACCTCTTGCACTAAGATGGATGGGTACATAAATGTTTATGCTATTGCTTTCTTCATAGCACATGAATATACCCTCGCATGTGCGTAAAAATAGGGTGGTGCTTAACTTTTGCACAGGTGTATAGAATGGTCATTAACAAGAAGTAGAACTCTAATGAGTTGAGCAGACTTGTAACAAGAAAACAGGCCATGTTTCTTTATGTATCAACTTCTCTTGAACAAACCTTAATGGCCCTTAGTCATCAATATCATATCGCCCAAATTTCAGCACAATCCGTTCAGTGGCTCTGGAGATGAAGTTGCTTTCATGAAGACCAGGCCATCCAAGATGGCCGCCCATCCATTTGGCAAATCAAGTTCCCGTGTACAAACTTGGTTCAGCTCATGCCATAAATGATATTTTATGAGTTTTGAATCAATCGCTCAGTTTCGGCGAAGATTTTTAAAGACATTTCTATGACAAAATCCATGATGGCCATCGGCCAAATTGGCCGATCGGCTTCGTTTGAATAAACTTAAATTTTCATGCTCTACAGATGTTTCATGCCAAATATAATTGAAATCGGCCCAGTAGTTCTCGAAAAGACATTTTAAATTTCCCATTGCTTTAGTATGGGAGCTTTTTGCTGGAAAATTATCCAAGATGGTCGGCAACCCGTTTATCCGACAGTTTCGAAAATTGCAAATTTGAAATCAGAATACCCAAAAAACCTGTATAAAACCAATTTCGGCCTCAAAATCCATCAAATAAAAAAATCCACTATGGCCGCCAAACACGCTATATTTTGATTGACCCATGGTGGCCATGTTTTTTACAGATCAATTTCCCTTGAATAAACTTTAATGGCCCTTATTCTATAATCATATGTCCCTTCAACGGTTCTGGAGAACTTTTCTGGAAAAAAAATAGGTCGTCCAAGATGGCCGCCAAACTGTTTGGTCAATCAAGTTCTTTTGAACAAATTTGGTTCAGCTTGTGCCCTAGATATTTCATGAGTTATGAATCGATCTCTCAAACCGTTTCGGAGATTTTTCGAGACATTTCTAAAAATTGGCCCAAATCCAAGATAGCCGCCATTTGAACAAACTTGGATCCCTATGCCCTAAGGATACTTCCTGCTAGATATAATTGAAATCAGCCGAATAGTTCTCCAAAAGACATTTTAAATTTCCCATTGCTTTAGTATGGGCGCATTTGGCAGGAAAATAATCCAAGATGGTTTATCCGACAGTTTAGAAACTCAGAATACCCAAAAACATGTACAGAACCAATTTTGGCATCAAAATCCATCAAATTAAAAAATCCAATATGGCCACCAAACATTTCTGGCTACATTTTAATTGGCCCACGGCGGCCATGTTTTTTAAACTTCCCTTGAACAATCTTTAATTGCCCTTAGTCCCTAATCATATCTCCCAAATTTCGGCCTGATCCCTTCAGCAGTTCTGGAGAAGTCGTTTTCAGGAAAATTATATCATCCAAGATGACCGCCGAACCATTCGGTCAAATCAAGTCTTCTTGAACAAACTTGGCTTACCTCTTTCCATAGATGATGTTTCATGAGTTTAGAATCAATTCCCAAAGCGGTTTCGGAGAAGATTTTTAAAGACGTTACCTAAAATAGGCCAAAATCCTAGATGGCCACTGGCCAAATTGGCTTCATTTAAACAAATTTGGATCACTATGCCCTAAGGATGCTTCCTGCCATATCTAATTGAAATCAGCCCAGTGGTTTTTGAGGTCGTTTAGAGGAAAAGTTGACAGACGGATGACAGGCCAGATGAGCTAATAATGCTCACCTAGCTGATGAGGAACTGTAAACATGTTAATATTAATTAATGCACAACAAGCATCCTTGGTTCCTCAGGCATGCATAACTTTTGCCATAGACCAATGGTCTTTATCATTATTGACCAATGCGACAATCATTCTTACCACTAATACACTAAGATCTCCGCAAACAGTGAATAATACCCTGCCATGATGACAAAGCAATGAATGAGAGCTTTCAGCCGCAGACCAGTCTTCCTATCAACTTTCAATGCCTTCCACTACACAGTAATGGAGTTATCGTCTGGAAATCAATTTCCAAGATGGCCGCCGATGGTGGGCGGCAACATTGGATTTCGGATCATATACAATTTCATAAGATGTTTCCCCAGACCTAGTCCAGTCATCCCATGAAGTTTCGAAGCGATCCGCAAAACAGAAATGGATATATCAATTTTCAAGATGGCCACCAGTCACCGGTGGCCATCTTGGATTTAGGACCACAATCGATTTCAATAGGTTTCTTCTCCAAAGCTAGTCCAACCACCCTATGAAGTATCAAAGCAATCCGATAAACGGTTATGGAGTTATAGTCTGGAGAACAATATTCAAGATGGCCACCCTTGGCTGGCAGCCATCTTGGATTTTGGATCATCATCAATTTTGATCAGTTTCTTCTGCAGACCTAGTCCAATCACCATATACCAGTGGCTGGCGGCAATCTTGGATTTTGAATCATTGTCATCGGATCATTGTCAATTTCGAAAGGTTTCACCCTATGAAGTTTCAGTTTGACACGTAGATACTTAGTATGTCCAATTTTGCTACTACCTCTACCTAATTGTTAATTATTATTAATTATTGTTAATTGTTGATGACAAAAAAAAGGTTATTTGGATAAAGGGAGTAATCTGATAATCAGCGCAGTGATAGTTCCACAAGGGCAGAACGCTATAATGAATAATAGGACACACTTATGCATGTTAATGCGGTTCTCCTACAAAGGAGGTTATGATCTGGTACAAGTTACAAGATCCAATATTAATGGTAACAGAGTTATCCTCCGGAAACCATTCAACTGACTGCCTGCATTTCCCGGATGGTGCCATCACATAATACCTCACCAAAATATTGGTGTCCTTGACACTATGGACCAATTGGGAAAGTACCACTGACCGACGAAGCAGCCATCCCTGACATTGGCCCAGCAGATGACATTTACCAACTGGATAATGGTCACAGTAAAAAATGGAATGAGGAAATGCAAGAATATTGGTGTCATTGACATTATTGACCAATGGTAAATGTACCATTGATCAATGGGGCAGCCATCTCTGACATTATTGAACCAACATTTACCAACTGGGTGATGGTCTCAGTAAACAATTTGGATGAAGAAATGCACGAATATTGGTGTCACTGGCATTATTTACCAACGGGAAAAGGACCATTGATCAATGGGCCAGCCATCACTAACACCATTGATCAATAGTTCAATTGTCACAACACTGACAATTACCAAAGGGGCAATAGTGAGGTCACAGTAACAAATTTGGATGGGAAAATGCAAGAATCTTGGTATGATTGACGAACAGAAAGAGTACCATTAATCATTGGGGCAGCCATTACCACATTACACTATCGCTAAATGATTAAAGGAATATTTCTGACAAATCTTGTTTTAGTCCATTAACAATTTACGAAATGTGACTCAGATTATTTTCCCCGTAGGGTTCAATAAGAGCCAGAGCTATGGCCCTTATTTCAAAACATGGCTTCTTCATATTCATAGGGCAAATAGATATTTACTGAAGGAACACATCTGCTAAATTTGTTTTTAATCCATCGACAATTGACAAAACAAATGTATTTTAACCAAAGGGTTCAATAATGAACCAGAGTTATGGCACTTGTTTAAAGGTGCAGCCTCTTTATATTCATAGTCCAAATAGACATTTGTTTGAAGAAACATATCTGCTAAATTTGGTTTTAATCCATCAACAATGGATGAAACAAAAGGATTTTCACCAAAGTGTGGCCCTTTTTTAAAGATGCAGACTATTTATATCAAATAATTCAAATAGCGATTTGACTTTAGGAAATTTAAGCTAAATTTGGTTGTAATCTATCAACAATTGGCAAAAATGTATTTTCCCCATAGGGCTCAATACTTAACAACAGCTACACAAATGGCCCATAATACCCCGCCATGATGACAAACTCATGAATGACAGCTATCAGAAAATATTTATTTCTTCCTCAGACCCAACAGACCAGTAATCCATATGAAGTGTCAAAGTGATCCGCTAAACGGTCAAGGAGGTATCGTCCGGAAACAAATTTTCAAGATGGCTGCCGCTGACTGGCGGTCATATTGGATTTCGGATTATCGTAAATTTAGATAGGTTTCTTCACCAGACATATTCCAACAACCCTACGAAGTGATCCGATAAATGGTATCAGAGGTATCATCCAGAAACCAACTTTCAAGATGGCAGCCCATGGCTGGTGGCCATCTTGGATTTCGGATCAGTGTCGATTTTGATATGGTTCTTCCTCAGACCTAGTCCAACCACTCTATGAAGTTTCAAAGCGATCCGATAAACGGTAACGGGTTACAATCCGGAAAACAATTTTCAAGATGGACGCCGGTGGCTGGTGGCCATCTTGGATTTTGGTTCATTGTCGATTTCGATAGGTTTCTTCCCCAGACCTAGTCCAACCACCCTATGAAGTTTCAATACGATCAGACAAACGGCAATGGAGTTATCATCCGGAAACAAATTTTCAAGATGACCGCCGGTGGCTGGAAGCCATCTTGGATTTTGGATCATCGTCAATTTCGATAGGTTACTTCCCAAGACCTAGTCCAACCACCCTATGAAGTTTCAATGCGATCCAACAAACGGTAGTGGAGTTATCATCCGGAAACCGCTCTGCCGTCGGCACACCCGCCCGGACAGACGGCGCCATTACATAATAGCCGGCCAAATTTTTTGGCGGGGTATAAAAATGACTTAACGAACCTGAGTTATAGCCCTTCTTTAAGAGTGTGGTCACTTCATATCCATAGCTCCAATAGATGTTGCCTAAAGGAACATAGATCTATCAAGTTTAGTTGTAATCCATCAATAAATGACAAAAAGTGCAACAAACGTATTTTCCCCCCCACAGGCGTCTGAAAATATAGCAAGGGACATAACTCTGCTTTTTGTGGGAGTGTCCTCTTCATCTTCACAAATATTGTCTAAATGAACATATTTGCCAGGTTTCGTTTCAATCCGTCGATAGATGGTGAAATGTGCCACAAATGCATTTTCCCCATAGGCTTCAGTACTTTTAAAATATAGCAAGCGACATAACTCTGCTTTTTGTGGGCATGTCCACTTCATCTTCATAGCCCAAATAGAGATTGCCAAGAGGAACATATCTGGCAAATTTGGTTTTAATCCATCAACAAATGGCGAAACATGCCACAATCGTTGACAGACGAGACAGACAAATCGTGATTGTATAAGCTCACCTAGGTGCGCTAATAATACATAATGCGCTGTCTGAATGGTCTATTATTCGTTCTAATAAGAATAACTTTTGCCCTAAACTCTTAACAAGTTGATTCATGGAGCTTTAAATGCGTTTCTAAAACTAGTAAATAATGAATCGACCAACCAGGTACTCTTGAAAAAACTTCATTCAGCTATTTCCCTAAATGAAGGTACTCAAGTTTCAATCTGACATTCAGTTTCGGAAAAGGTTTATAATTGGGTTCCTAAAAATAGAACAAAAATACAAAAATATCGGGTGTTCCTGACACTATTGGCCAATGAGAAAAGTACCACTGGCCAACCATCCCAGACAATGATTCAAATCTCCCAACAGATGACATTTACCAAAGGGATAATCGTCACAGTAAAAAATTTGGATGAGAAAATCCAAAAATATTGGCGTGCTTGACATTATTGACAAATGAAAAATGTAACATTTATCAATGTGGCAGTCATCCCGGAAACTATTGTCAAATGTGTCAAGTGTATCGAGAGATTTACCAATGAGACAATGGTGACAAGCATAAATTTGAGTGGAAAATGCAAAACTATTGGTGTCCTTGAGACTATTGACCAACTAAAAAAGTAATATTGGCCAATGCGTCATCCATTCCTGACACTATTGACCAATGGTTCAAGCGTCCCAACACTGACATTTACCAAAGGTCACCATCACCGTAAAAAATTTGGATGAGGAAATGCAAGAATATCGGTATCCTTAACATTATTGGCCAATGGGAAAAGCACCAATGATCAATGAGGCAGCCATCCCTGACACTATTGTCAAATGGGTTAAGTAAGTGTACTAAAGGAACATTTCTGCCAAATCTTGTTTCAATCCATTAACAATTGTGCCACAGATGTTTTTTCCATATAGGGTTCAATATTTAGCAAGAGCCCCGCAAACAGCACATAATACCGGGCCGCCATGATGATAAACCAATGAATGAGAGCTATTAGTAAATAGAGATTTATTTCTCAGATCCAGACCAGTCACCACTGATGAAGTTTCAAAGCGATTCCTTAAACGGGTACAGAGTTATCGTCTGGAAACCAATTTTCAAGATGGCTGCTGGTGACTGGCAGTCATATTGGATTTCGGATTATCGTAAGTTTCTTCACCAAATGTAGTCCAACCACCCTATGAATTTTCAAATCGATCCGATACAGGTAACGGAGTTATCATCTGGAAAACAAATTTCGAAGATGGCTGCCAGTGGCTGGCGGTCATCTTGGATTTCTGATCATTGTAAATTTTGATAGGTTTCTTCCATAGAGCTAGTCCAACCACGCTATGAAGTTTCAAATCGATCTTATAAACGGTAACAGTGTTATCATCCAGAAATCAATTTTCAAGATGGCCGCCATCTTGGATTTCGGATCATCGTCAATTTTGATAGGTTTCTTCAGCAGACATAGTTCAACTACCCTATTAAGCTTCAAAGCGATGGAAATATCATCCAGAAACCAATTTTCAAGATGGCAGCGGCCATCTTAAATTTCGGATCATTGTCAATTTCGATAGGTTTCTTCTCTACACCTAGTCCAACCACCCTATGGAGTTTCAAAGCGATCTGATAGACGGCTAAGGAGTTATCATCCAGAAACCAATTATCAAGATGGCTGCCAGTGGCTGGTGGCCATCTTGGAGTTGGGATCATCGTCAATTCCGATAGGTTTCTTCCCAAGACCTAGTCCAACCACCCTCTGGAATTTCAAAGCAATCCAATAAATCATCCTGAAACCAATTTTCAAGATGGCCAATGGTTGCTGGTCGCCATCTTGAATTTCAGATCATTGTCAATTTCCATAAGATTCTTCACCAGAGCTAGTCCAACCATGCTATGAAAGTTCAACGCGATCCGATAGACAGTTCAGGAATTATCATCCGGAAACTGATTTTCAAGATCTGGTGGCCATCTTGGATTTCGGATCATTGTCGATTTTGATAGGTTTCTTCCCTAGACCGAGTCCAACCGCCCCTAGGAAGTTTTAGAGCGATCCGATAAAAGGTTCAGGAGTTATCATTCGAAAACCAATTTTCAAGACAGCCACCGGTGACTGGCTGCCATCTTGAAATTCACATTATTGTAATTTCGATATGTTTCTTCTTCAGACATAGTCCAAGCATGCCATGAAGTTTCAAAGCGATCCGATAAACAGTTAAGGAGTTATCATACGGAAACCCATATTCAAGATGGCTGTCAGTGGCTGGTGGCCATCTTAGATATCGAATCATTGTCGATTTCCATAGGTTTCTTCCCCAGGCCTAGTTCAACCAGGCTCTCAAGTTTCAAAGCGATCTGATAGATCAGAGTTATCATACGGAAACCAATTTTCAAGATGGCCGCCGGTGGCTGGCTGCTGTCTTGAATTTCGGATCACTGTCGATTTCGATAGGTTTCTTCCCCAGACCTAGTCCAACCATGCACAGAAGTTTCAAAGTGATCCGATAGACGGTAACAGAGTTATCATCCAGAAACCAACTTTCAAGACGGCAGCCGGTGGATGGTGGCCATCTTGGATTTTGGATCATCTTCATTTTCGATAGGTTTCTTCCGCAGACTTAGTCCAACCACCCTATGAGGTTTCAAAGCGATCTGATAAACGGTAACAGAGTTATTATCTGAAAACAAATTTTCAAGATGGCCCTCGGTGGCTGGTGGCCATCTTGGATTTCGTGTTGAATAATTACACAACACAAAGCGCTATGATAAACAAGCTAACAATAGAGGTAACACCTTTGTCATTGAGAAAACCCGTCAGTTTCGAATTGCCATATAATTTTCTTTCTTTCGCTGTAGACCACGAGTCTGTCATGAAATACCAAGTATATACTTAGCTGCGTTGTGTTAGGCAATAATCAGCAAACATAATTCTTTTTAATTCTAGAGTTAGCCATTTGAATTAATAACAAGGTCAGGCAGTGTAATAATTTTTCTCTTTTGATTTGATTGTCATGTCTAATTAAAGATAATAAAGCAACAACATTCCAGATTGTTGTATTTTGAACTTTGCGTTCTGTTGATTTTTCTTACATTGTACATGTAAATCTTACATTCTGAAAGCAACATTACTATAAACTGTGCATGCTTATACAATAATTATTTACATACCTCTCGGCACAGGTTCGATCTGCTAAATGTAGTGATGAATAGTTGAGTATTTATCAGTTGAGCACAACATTTTTGGATTAGGTAATTGTAGTTGTTTGACTGGCAGATAGTCATTAGTCAACTATAGTAAACTACGGCTCGCACGTTGAACGTCACTGTATTCTGTTATCGCTATCTTTACCAAAACCATGGTCAAGTAAGCTTTTAAATTACAGCTCAAATGTCATAAGTTTACCCACCCCAACAGCAATGCAGATATCAATGTGTATTTCCAATGGCATATGCCTTTATTTAAGCAATATAGAACCTGCATATTTGTGTGTTAAACCCAACCGACGGTGGCCATTACATCATCTTTGACAATTCCTAGTCCCATTTTTCATGATTTGTCACCTTACTCCGGTTTATATTTTTGGGAATTTAGACCTACGATTTAATCGAAAATCTTCTTTTTTTTAAAATTCTTTTTAATCACATCGATTGCAATGTTTCAAAGCAAAAATTGCATAAAGCCTACCACAGAGGGACAATGAGATTGATCTCCTAGACTTTATTCAATACCCGTAAAACTAGAAAGATGGAGGGAAGGCAAACACTAACATCTAAGACCAGAAATATAGTTTCAATGCGACCATGAAGCTCAACTTTACAATGATCTATGAAGTTTGACTTCAAACATAAAATAAATATAGAAGGCTTATCAATACACTTATCAACAAGAGGCCCAATGGCCTGTGACGCTCACCTGTGATGCACATTTAAATAGACAAGATGGATAATTTCCAGAAAATACAAGATGACCGCCAAAAAAAGTGACCAAACGAAATTCTCATTTGATTTCCTGGAGCTTATCATCATAGGAGCATCCACCCAAGTTTGGTTGAAATCTAGTCAGTGATTAAGTAGGAGTAGTGATTTAAACTCTACTGGAAAATGTCTGGAAAATCCAAGATCCCTGCCAAAAAAATTGGCTTATCAAAATTCTCATTACAACTCTTGAAGTTGATCATGATATGAGCATTCACTCAAATTTCATTGAAATCAGGCCATTGGTTAAGGAAGAGTAGTGTTTTAAAGGATTTCTGGAAAATCCAAAATGGTCCGCAGAAAAAGTGACCAATCAAAATTTTGTATACAAGTTCTGAAGCCTAGACCCATCGGGTCATTCCAAACCAATTAAGTTGAAATCCGCCACGCCATTAATGAACAGTAGCGTTTTGACAATTTCTATGATTTTCATTTAAAAAATTGACAAGTTAAAATTCTATAGACAAATTCTGAAGCCTACCCACATAAGGTCGTTCCTGCCAAATTCAATTTAAATCTGTCCAGTTAATGAAGAGTAGTGTTTTGACCATTTCTGGTAAATTTTTCATAAAATCTAAGATTTTCACAAAAAAATTTGATTCTGGAGTTTACCACGATAGGGTCTGTCTGTCCAAATTTGGCTGAAATATGTCAAGCAACTAAGGAGAAGTAGCGTTTTGATAATTTCTGTTACATCTTTCATAAAAACTAAGATTTTCACCCAAATAAGAGGCCCAAGGGCCTGTGGTGCTCCCTTGGAAGAATCCTACCATCATAGGATCATTCCACCCAAGTTTTGTTGAAATAGGGCTATTGATTGAAGGAGTACCATTTTTAAATGGTTTCGTAAAACTTTCAGAAAATCAGAGATTGCTGCCAAAACATTGACCTATCAAAATTCTGAATAGAATTTCTTGACACTATGACAATAGAATCCTTCCAGCCAAATTTGGTTGAAATTGCCCAAGCGATTAATGGGGAGTAGCATTTTATATGAATTCCCATCTTTCTGAAAATCCAAGAAAAATTTTCTTGACGATATACCAGTATTAACTCATTCGATCCCAGAGACTTGGCGCTAAAAAGCTCAGTTTTTCCCAGAAGTTATTTTATAAATAATAGGAAAATAGGGTAGTGTTACTCATTCTCCCATAACTTTAAAAGTATTGCGTCTATCAAAAAAAGAAAATAAGATAAATTTTAGACAATTAATAGGGGAATTAAATGATATAAAATTTATAAATATGTGTGCAATAATCTTCTAATTACCTAATTAATTAATTAATAAAATGGCAAAAAATATTTTAGTAACATTTGATGACATTTTTCTCAGAAAATTAGAAATCTTTCCTCTGGAAAGACAGTGTATGAAATCTGTAGAATTTTATCCACTTTTAGATAGTATGCTCATATTTGAAATCAAATAACGCGATCCGTCACTATATAGGAAAGAATAGACATACATCACGATCTCCAAGTCAAAGATTCCGCCGATAAACAAGCGGTCTATAAGCAGGTAGCGAGTCCTGTTAACAGCCAATATGCGGGTACCCCGATAATAAAGTACAAAACTCGGTTCTTTTCGATGACATTTCCTGGTTTGCAATGGAAAGATCGGCGTATTTATGCTGCACATTTTGAGATTCTAAAACGCTTTAAACGGTTATATTCAGTCAGTATAATTGACTATAGCTATGCTAAAGGCTAATTTTCTCCTGTGTGCGTAATACACCACGCCAGTAGGAAGCAAAGGAATTATTCCCCATTTATGATATGCAATGGACTGGCTGTAGCTAGATAGTAGATTAAATGTCAAACGCTGGGCGATCATCTCTACGGTTTTATCCAAAAGATGCCGACTTATTACAGGCCTCCAGTTTTCTGGACATCCTGTGAAATACCATGATTTTTTTCATCCACCTATCAAAAATGATTTTATTTAACAAAATAGCTAATAATATTAATTCCTAACTGTGAATAAATATGTTGGATGATATTTATGCCTTTGCAATTTGTAATAGATAAGTTATGGCTTAAATTGATGATGTGTATGCATTTCTGCATGCTCGCATATGCAAACATTGGACGGGATAAGTCGCAAGTGCGCAATATCCGAAAAGGGCAAACCGTGCGCTCCAAACATATTTTCCGGACAAAAGATTGACAAGCTCGTCGCCCTTCAAACGATGAAAACAACACAAACACTTACACATTGGCAGCATAACATCTCTTTTCATCTCCAGTGTTAAGATACATCCTTCAATCTCAATCTCTGTATCCTCCTTGAGGCACTTCTCAGCCTCATCACGCTCATCAAACAACAGCATAACATTCCTACAACAAGATAGCAGCATGCTAGAATTAGCCGCAGTCAGGTAGATAACAGAGGCATCCACTTCTAGTCATGCCACACCCATACTTTCCAGCTAAGCTCACCGCATTTTGTACATTCATTCGTTTGTTCAGTTGGTTTTATTGGCCACTCAGATCTAGGTCTATTTGAGCCATGACACTATCACAGAGGTGCTTCCCCGAAGGGTTGCAAAATAAAGGTAAAAATTGAATAATTAAAACTTAAGATGTTGGTGGGGTGTATGTATAGCCTGTTGCTGCCTAATGAGCTGTTGTTGGTGGGTGTCAATGTTGTATGCTGTGCTGTATTTGAATTCATTTAAATACTTTGAATCCTAAATTCCGGGAATTGTAATTTTCTGGCAACTATACTGTAGGTAAGCTGTTTAATAGTTTTCAGTTTTTAAAAACTAATTTAACTGGGAGCTGTTGTTGCCTATGACAGCAACAGCTTCCAATTAAATTAGTTTTAAATACTCTGGCTGAGCCACCAACAACTTTCAGTCAAATTGTTTTAAAACTATTATGCATATCCAGAGTTAAGCTCCATGGAAAGTTTAGTCTGCAGAAATTCAGCAGCCAAACAGTTAAATTAGAAATTCATGAAGACATACAGTTCAGATGGTTACGGTCTGACCTTTACACCTTTAGTGTCGGACCTACATCATATTGATTGCGATGGCAGCTAAGAAGCTGATTATGCTATCAGATACATGTACTAGAGTGACAGACAGAATCCCTCCATTTCTATTCTAAGCTTTATATGAATACGATATAATAACATAGGCTTGTGCAATTGCTGCTTTGGTTGATCACGATCAATTATTTAAGAATAATCGCGATTGCTCGATTAATCAGCCTGGTTATAAATTACCCAGATATAACAACAAAATGCATATTATGATGAAAGCTGCAATGGTGTTTAGAAACACCCATTTGAGGCAAGGAGTTCTAGGACTATTTTTGAAATTGTACCACTGGGATGCCTGCCTTGATGCTCGATTCAGTCATTCCAGTGACACGTTTTCAAAAATAGCCTTCTCTTGGGCTGCAAAGTGGACATACATTCACTGAGCAAAATGTCAATTTTCCTGACCGATCGCATCAAAGAGTAATTAAAAAGTATCGTTCGAAATATTTAATGCAATAGAAATTATTTACGATTATTTGATTATTTAACTTTTAATCATGCATTTACGATTTAAAAAACAACAACAATTTTATATTTAATCACGTAATCGCGAAAACCTATAAAAGCAGCACTTATACATCAAACATAGACGTGATATTCAGCAAGAGCGGCTATATGAACGGAAACTGTATAATTTTGAAAACAACTCATTCTTGTGATGATATCAGTATCCAACAAAAATATTGCAGTATCACGGTGCATTGTCTATTGGTACTAGTCCATGCGGTTTGTCAATACAGAAATAAGCACAGGAAAATTACTATAGGCCTAAAGTTCAATCCCACCTATTGAACAAATTCCATCGTGAGATAATCAGCAATATCAACTTGTTGGTCAATGTCAGATTTATACAATCTGTGCGTTACAATATACAGTCAGGTAAATTTGTCTTGTTCCGTCACTGTGCATCTGTAGAGCCATATATCCAATGTGCCACGTCGATTTCCAGTCTGCAAATAAGCAGCGTAAGTCACATGTCTGTCTCTGACAAAGTCAGGTCTGCAAAGATAGTATGTTGCTGGTCATAATAATTTGAGCTGGGACACGTTTAATTGTCATTATTCTCTTATGAATTGACTTATAATAAGAAGCTAAGAGATTAAACGGGACCATTGGGGGGAGGGTTGGAGGGCGGGGATATTTACTCCCAATCTTATGGTTGAATTAGTTTTCCTCTTATGTACATAAAGTAAACCTCCAGCAAACCAGACTTGATGAGATGATCAAATGTCGTCCAGTTCCGAGGATGATCTCAGTGCCACTTTGATCCCTTGAACTTTACATGAGGCCTTTAGCAATAGTGACGGCTAGCAGAATTTGCAACAATAAAAGCAGATGAATTGTGGATCCCTCCTTGTACAGGATGTCCAAACATTCAGCTGGGCTGTTTACCCTTTGGTCTTGATATTCTTGTCATCCGCGAGAATTATTCTGTTGGCCGTGGGGAAGAGCATCTTGAGTACCTCCTGGGTTATGTCCTCTGGAACATTCTTCACAATAACCTGTGTTCTTGGTTGGACTGGAATATATGTAAGAAAGGTCCATGTGACAATATCATAGATCACTGTATGTAGGCTGGTTAAAATAGGACAACATAAAATCAATCAAGTATAATAACTATCTAAGCATCTACCTGGCAAAGCAAATGGTCATATGTTATCCATTTGTGTATGGTATGGTAAATGTAACTATAATATGCCAATATTAGTGGACAGCAACCCATATCTGCATGACATTTGTAACAATTTACCCAAGTTGCTCTCCATTAGGCTAAAACAATCCTGAAATTTAAACCATTAAGATTGGCTAGACGTAACAATATAGCGTTGAAATATAACATAATTTTGTAGAGGACACAGTGACCTTGACCTTCGAAGTTGGGACCTCAATCTCAACATGCTGCTTCCTAACATTATAGGTAACAATGTATCCAAGTTTATTTCCAATAGGATTAACCAATCCTGAAACGTAAGCTGATAAGTTTTGCTAAACGCAAACACATAATATTGTTGACGCCTCGTCGTTGTCGGAAAAGTGAATCATTTTCACCCTTTCTGTTTCACAGGTGAGACAAAAATTGACGATCCTACATGAACATATTTCAATTTTTCATACCTGTTAGAAGGGTTTAGAACAAAACGAATGTTTTTCCATACTTCTTACATTCTTAATGCCTAGAAAGTAATTTCTTAAATTTCCATACATTTTCCAGACTAAAATCTGCGTCCGAATCCCTATCAATCCTTTTAACCATTTAACACTCATATCAGCCAAAAACGCCTTCTACAGTGGTCCTGAGAAATGTCAATTTGCAGACCAAGAAGACTATTTTTGAAAATTTACCACTGGAATGACTGGCTTGATAACCGAACCAGTCATTCCAGTGCTAAACTTTCAAAAATAGTCTTCTCTTGGTCTGCAAATTGACATTTTCTTTGCAAAAATTAAAATTTTCTTGAACAAATTTTACCTTTGGCATGATGACCACCCGTCACCATATTGCATCCTCTTGTTCAAAATATTCAACAGTATGCTTTATTTTGTCTTGGAAACACTGTACATTATTTCTGAGCGGTATTGTAGTTTAACCATAGCAAAGGTAAATACAAACCTATATGATTCATAGAAAACATTCATTTCTGGCAATGAAATGCATGGTGACCGATACTGCCAATGTTATATAGGCTTGTTAAGTGATGACGTATTTCCGGGTTCAGCTCGATTGTTAAATACACTAAACAATGTTTTTGCTTAACAACAAACGATGACATCATAAACATATACTTATGATCTAATAAAACAAAATACACACTTTCGGGTTGCGACATCATACTTAATAAGACCATACTGACTGAGCATCACATTAGCAATGATGGTGATTATGTTGCCTCAATGAAGGGATACATCTGTAACAATACTATGCCCATTTCTATCGAAGCCACACACATGTTGGAATCGATTTGAAACATTGAAACCTGAATTTACAGAATCTAAATTGACAATAACTATATTGTAAGCTGTTGAACATTTTGAAACTAATTTGATTGGTGGATGTCGCTGCAATAGGCAGCAACAACTCGTTATCAAATTAGTTTCAAAATATTCAGCATAATGTTTAATAACCATTTACAGGTCAAATTTGCTCAAGAAAATCAAAATATTTCCTTATTGAATGTCCATCCGATGGTAGACATTATTTTTTAATATTTACCACTGGAACAACTGGCTCGCTTATCGAGCCAGCCATTCCAGTGGTAAATTTCTAAAGCACTCTTTTTACCTGCAGATGGACATTCATCAAGACTCAAAAAAGCATCCGCTTTTGTTTCTACGAGAATTCTTAATACTTACCATATGTACTATTATGATAATGTCTATTATCTAGTCTAGCTCAAAATTATCAATTAAAACTCCGCACTCTCCTGGTCCTGCCCATACTGTGTCCGGGAATACCATAGCCGCAGGTACCGAGTCAATTCCCAATCACAGTCAGATTCGTCTTATATTTGCCTTGGCAAACTGCGAAAGCAGCTCAGCCTCACCTCAGCGGGGCGGCTGAGGCAGGGCCATAGTACATCTGGTAAGTATTAAGAATTCTCGTAGAAACAAAAGCGGATGCTTTTTTGATTCTACTTCGAATAATACTTACCAGATGTACTATTATGATAAACTCCGGATTTCGACAGCCAGGAAATGCCGGTGGGAGGAGGTGAGGCTCGAACCAGCACTCAACTACCATCCAACAGAGAAGGTTGTAAAGAGACTAGAACCCTGGCATACGCTTGGGTTCTGCTATCTGACTCATAAAGTGCTAAACTTCCATGGTCTAGACCGCGCTCCCCCCCCCCCCCCCCCCTCTTTTGTCCGCACAAAATTCAGAGGGCTGTCACTGGGGATGCAACACCCACCAGACCCGTGTCAGCCCCAAGCCTCAGCTAGGGCAGTCCAGTAGAGTGCAAAGAAGCTACTACAACTTCTAACTTTGAAAAAATATCAGTATATCGACTAGATTTTCAAATTGGAATGAGTCTAATGTCTGGTTGATAGGATAAGAATACTCTTGTACCAGACTATTTACCTAAACAGTCTGGTATTTCGACTGTAAGTAAACATATTTATAGTCACTTAATTAATGTAAACACTCACCATTTTGAGTGCTTGATCTTTTCTTGATCATCACAGGAGCTCGGCCCAATCCACGGTCGTACTCAGTCATGTGCATAGCGTTTGTTCAGTGTAGGAGGAAGACTTTAGTGATGTGTGCGAAGTAGTGGTCGGAAGTGGCTTAGTTCAGATTCGATAAATTGGCGACGGCTACCGAATTAAGTGCGCTGGCGATGTCGTTAAGGTAGAAATCAGTGAATGACAACTCGGCATGCCATTGTGCTACAGACATCACCTCCTCTAATAAGACACCCTTATAAAGGTCTGATGATGCTGCTAGTGCTCGGACCTGATGGGCATTCGCACGATCAATCTGCTTTCCTGTAGCGATTTTGTGCGACACCTTAATAGCGTCAACTATCCAACGAGAAATAGTATCTTTCGAGGCACGTAAATGGGGAGCTTTGAGACATAACCACAGAGATTTCGGGTCGTCTCTCCACTCATTAGTACGTTTCTTATACATTTTAAGACATCTGACAGGACACCAAACAGAAGAGTTTGGGTCATGTCTAGTTAAACTTGGCAAATTGATCGGCTGTCCTGGATATTTAAGTGACTGATTCTTTGCCAGGAAACAAAGACGTAGAAGTAGTCTTAAACCTTCACCCGTGACGACAAAACGGTCTTGTTCGGCAGAAAGCGCATGAATTTCGCTTCTCCTTCTCGCCGACGCTGCTGCAACCAAGAAAACTGATTTAATAGTTAACAGTTTAATATCAATAGATCTAATCGGTTCAAAAGGAGCCTGGCCTAAAACCTGTAGAACAAGATATAGATTCCATGACGGGATAGGAACTGGCTGTCTAGGTCGCAGATTGCTCATTCCTTTGATAACTTCATTCAAGGTGTCATTCTCCACTCCTTCAATAGTGAGACTGGGAATGACTGAAGCTAATGCAGACTTATATGCTGCTAGGGTAGAAGGTACAAGTTTGTCAACTTCGTATAAATGACAGATAAAATCTGCTACGTGTTGAACAGATGCAGAAAAGGGATCAATATCTCCTCTCTCACACCACTGTGCAAATTTGTTGATTCTATAATTATATGTCTTTGTGGTTGAAACTCTTCTGGCTGAAGCAACAAACTTCGCTGCTTGCTCAGAAAAGCCACCCTCAATTGCACGCTGCTTGATAACATCCATGCAGTCAATCTGAACATTTCTGGTCTGTCGTGAAGGTACAGACCCTTGTTCTGAGAGATTAGATCTCTTGCGTCCGGAAGAGATTGGATTGCAGACCAGAAGGTCCAGCAGATCCGTAAACCATGATCGGCCTGGCCAATACGGGGCGATCAGTAGTACTTGGCACATCCCCTCTCTTATCTTTGCCAGAACTTTCGGGATGAGAATTGTTGGAGGGTACGCATACGCGTACATTCCCTCCCAACTTATCGCCAGTGCGTCTACTGCTAAGGCTAGCGGGTCCGGGATCGGTGACACGTAAGTGACCATCTTTGCGTTTTGATTCATTGCAAACAGGTCGACATTTGGCTTGCCCCATTGTTTGAATAGAACCTCCGCTACCGATTGGTTGAGCTGCCATTCCGTCGGACGACAAACCGTCCTTCGACTGAGAGCATCCGCTAGGATGTTCAATCTTCCTGGAATGTGTGCTGCCCGAAGAATAATATTCCTCTCTTGGCACCACAGCAGAAGGTTCCAAACCATCATACACAACTCTGGTGATCTCGTCCCGCCCTGGCGGTTCAAATAAGACACCACTGTTGAGTTGTCTGTCCTTATTAGGACAACTTTGTCTTGAATTAGACTCTCGAATTTTGAAGTGCAAATACCACCGCTAATAGTTCGAGCACATTGATATGTTTCTGCGCACTGGTCCGATCCCATTCCCCTGACACTGACTGATTGTCCAATACCGCTCCCCAACCCATCAACGATGCATCCGTGAAGATGGACATCTGAGGTTGAGGGGGTTGTAGAGGAACACCTCGCAGGAGATTCTGTTCCGATAACCACCACTGAAGGTGGAATATCAATGGTTCTTTTACTGGTATCCTCAGAGATAACGGATCCGTTTTCTGAGACCAGAATGACATTAGATACATCTGAATTGGCCTGCGCCTGAGTGACCACCTTCTTCAGAGATACTAGTAACCCCAGTATCCTGAGAAACTGGCGCGCCATCAGATAGGCTCCTAGAGAAACCGACTCCAAAACTGCAATCAGGCTTTTGACTCTGCTCTCCGCCGGAAAAGCTACGCCATCCCTGAGATTGAAAAAACTTCCCAGATAAACAAACTCCTGGGATGGAGTCAGTTCTGATTTCTCTAGATTCACAATCCACCCTAGATCCTTTAATAAGGCTAGGACTACCTGCAGATTGCTGCGCAGAGTGACTGGATTCCCCGCCTTTAGCAGCCAGTCGTCTATGTACGTGTGAACAGCTATGTTTCTCCTGCGAAGTAAAGAAGTCATGGCGAGAACCACCTTGGTGAAGACCCACGGAGCTGTGGTCAGGCCGAACGGGAGAGCATTGAATTCCCAAACATTGTCTTGGAATGCAAAACGAAGGTACTTCTGAAAAGGAATTGACATTGGAATATGAAAATATGCATCCTTCAGATCTATCGACACTCCCCACATGCCTTTCCTCAGCCCTGTTATTACCGCTGCTACTGTCTCCATCTGAAATTTGTGAGAAAGAATAAATTTGTTCAACGGTTTGAGATTGAGAATTGGTCTCCATCCTCCGGTACGCTTCAGAACGAGGAACATGATCGAATAGAAGCCCAGTGAAGACTGATCGTTGACTAGATGAATCGCCTTCTTCTGACGAAGAGATTCTATTTCTGATCGAATGGCGTCTAGACGATCTGATTCCCTTGGAACAGGAGTCCATATTGGAGTCGAGGTTAACGGAACTAACGATTGATGGATGAGCCAGTCCGGATCGTAGCCGTTTCTTATCCACTGACAAACTAAACAGTCGCGCACGACCTGTTCCCATTGGCTTAGGAATAACTGAAGTCTGCCTCCGACGGAAGGAATCTGCACACAGCTGTCGGTCAAGATTGGCCGATAAGACGCTAAATCGCTTGGGTGAAGATTCTCGACTCCATTCGCCTCCAAATCCACCGGTACTGGTTCCGCCGGAAACCCGTCAGGAACGAGCCCCACGGCCGCCCCGCGGCTTCTTGTAGTACGACGGTCCGGAACCGCCGCCACGGCCATCCTTACGGTAGCCGCTGCGGCCCGAACCGCCACCCTTCCTGTCTTCCTCATACGGCCTCTTATTAGAGGACTTGTATGAGGATGAACGGCCAGGTCCTTGTAATCCGGATGGCCTATGGGCATCACGGCCAGAAGGACGGAAGGGCGATCTAGGACGCTGTCGCTGCTGCTGCTCCTGGCGATGTTGCCTGTAGGACTGCTGCGGCTGTGTCCTCTTAGTCGACTTCCACGACTTGCCGACTACCTCCTGCTCTGCAACCATTGACGCGACCTTGGAGAGAGCTTGTCGTGCCAAGCCGCCGAACAAGCCTGGACCTATGAATGGTGCAGAAGATAATGCAGCCCTCATCTCTGGTCCTGGTTCTACACAATCGAGAACCATTCTCCGTCGCTCTGCCAATGTCCTAGTGATCACCCTGGCCAGGCAATCCTGAGACAGGCGCATGGTGTCCCGAACAACGCCGGGAGCAGCCTCTGGCACCTGTCCACCCTCCGCCGTGCAGTCCAGCATACCCTGCAGGACGGTACACCCGTGCGACAGCGCAGCCATGGCTGCCCTCGCCGCATCCTCAATGAGCGTGAGCTCATTGAACGGGTCTTTGTTGGTCTGAGAAACCAAAGGACGAGACCGCCCCTTAGCCTTCCCAGCCAACGGCCTATTCAGAGCCTCTCGTTCCGCAACGGAAAGCCGTGGAACACGGGCATACTGATGGTAGGCCAGCTCCGGAAAACGGACCCTACTCCTTATCCCCTTCGGGGCCTTTGGCAATGCATAGTCTGGCTGAACCAGACGGTATGCCGCAACCTCCAGCATGTCGGAAGTCTGCGTGTCCAAAGGGAGTGTGGGCATGGCAGAAGAGCCACTTGACAGAGCGCTAGCCGCTCGCTCTGACATCCGCTCCATCGCCAGATCGCGCTGAGATCCCAGATCAGATGCCAACCCGAGACGATTGGTCATCCATCCAAGGACCTGCACCCATTCAGCTTCGGTGCAGAAAACGGACTCGTCCATCAATGAACTCCCGTTTTCATCCTCCCTCTTAGATGAGAGGGCCACCGACGATCCATGCTGAGCGCTATGAGAGACGTCTCTGCCAAGACAGAGCGCCTCCATAGCGCGACTACCAGCGGCACTGGTGTCTAACGAATCGCCAGACCCGGATTCTCCGCAGTCCATCGGCTCCAGCACGGGAGTCGGGACCACGACCGCTTTACTTATGGCAGGTGACGGCATTCCGATAGGAGCCACACCTAACGCCGCCGGAATACCAGCAGGAACCGCAAAACACGGCTCTGCTGACCCCTCCGGTTGCACAAATAGCCGATGGAAAATGCCAGACGGAACGTCGACATCACTGTCCGCCTGGCAAACCCGTACCAATCCCGAGAGCGACCCCTGGGACGTACCGGGCATTGCCGTCACAGAAATATCTGGCATGCCGGAATCTTCCATCAGCACAGATCTTCCTCCTCTATCGTCGGCTCTTGAGCCAAGGACAGAGAAGGGGCAGGTGCATGATCCTCAGCAGAACTAGCCGGACCACCTAATGGTTGTCCTGCACCAGCTTGCGTCACCGCGACCGTGGACTGCAATGACTCAAACATTGCCTTGAACTGGGCTGCCCATACGCCCAGAGCTGAATCCATCCTGTCATTCAGCCGACCTTCCAGTCCCATCAACGACGCCTGCTGCAACTTCGCTGCCGTGTCCTTCGCGATCCTCTCTAGTCTCGCACGCCGATCCCTGTCGAACTCTGCCACTATTGCCGATGACCACTTCACACACACATCACAAGGGCTCCCGACCTTACACTGAGCGCACGCCACGCAGTGATGTCCCAAATACATCCGTTTCATGAACCGGTTGCACTTCTGGCACAACGTATCCGGATTTTTAGGTTTCTGCGAACACAGAGACAAATTAAAACGCTGCACATGACAAATGATGACGAGCAATACGCACAATCGACTTGATAGTTAAGATTTCTTAAACACATTAACTTTCTCTTAAATTAATGATAATCAAGTTCTTAGGCAGGAGATATTTGAAACTTTTTTGAGTGAAAATACTTTAAAAACACAACTCAGCCTTTAACTAACGTTAAATAACCAAGACTACATCGCTGATCGCTACAAACACCCTCGACAATGAATTGAAGGCTAAAATCGGCGATAAACAGAGTGCATAGACACACCAAGCCAAGAACGACATAATTCATGGGCGCCGCCATCTTGGTTAAGTGCGCATCCATATTTAGAGGAACCGAGTCGCAAGAGAAATTAACCGAGTACCCGACTTAAACTAAAAGTTAACGGGTACAGAAGTGACTCCAACAATGGCTAACATTTTAAAATAATGTGCCAATTTAAGGAAATTTCAAACAGTCATTATGGCACGAATGTATAAATTCTAGATTGATACAACCTGCCCCTGTGATGATTTCCCTTTTTCTTCCATGATGCCAACAGTAACACACTCCAACAACACTTAATTCAGTTAAAATTGAAAATTTTAAGAGCTCTGACAAAACGTGACTTTCTCAAGTCACAAAATAGACGAATCTGACTGTATTGGGAATTGACTCGGTACCTGCGGCTATGGTATTCCCGGACACAGTATGGGCAGGACCAGGAGAGTGTGGAGTTTTAATTGTTTATTTTGAGCTAGACTAGATAATAGACATTATCATAATAGTACATCTGGTAAGTATTATTCGAAGTAGAATACTGCAGACGCCGGATTTGGCCGTCTTGAAATTAAAGGGTTAAATTGAAAATTCATCATTAAAGAAATACAATTCATACAGTAACCATAGTGACAGACTTTGGCAACACCCCCCAACCTCAAACCCCACACCCAATATGTCATTATGCCTTGGACGCCAGCTAACGTGTGGTGTATTTGATTATGACATCAGGTACTTGAGTGACAGATACAACCCATACATAATAATAGTTTTCAGTATTTATATCATTGTAGTGTAATGACTGGTGAATATATTGTGAATACTGTTGAATAACATTGAAGGCCAGTTAAATTAATTTAAAAAATGTTTAAATGATTTTTTTATCACTAAGGCCCTATAATAAGAAATTTAATAATAAAAAACTTAAAACATAACGGATGAATCCACTTTTAGCTATGCCTCACCAATCTCTAGCGAAGCTCCGCCCACGTTTTGCCAGTGATGGAATTGAGACATTGAGACCCTGCACCAAACTAAACTACATTGTGGTAAGTTGTTAAATATTCGAAACTAATTTGACTGGGTGCTGTTGCCCAGTCAAATTTGTTTCAAAATAGTCAACATTATGTTTATTAAATAGTAAAGACATACAATTTGTACAACTGAAACTTTTTTAAAGGTCCTGACAGACTTAGGTACATCATTCATTACTTCATTGATTGTGATGTCAGCCTACATGTGATGTAATTGACTATTACGTCATACACTTGAACGACAGATTGGTTTCATCTTTTGATCAACTACATGTGATTAAATTGGGCAAAAATCGCAGTGAATAAATTCTTAAACAAAATTGCATAGGTATCTGGACTAAGTGTGTTATAGCTATATTACTTGGCACACTTGGTTCTCCACGAATGCGTAAGTTCTCTATCATCTTCCCTTGTGCCTCAAGCTCTCGTAGTACTTTCACATCATCCTTGTAATGCTGCGTCTCATAGTAAATGCTCGTTCGTCTGTAAACATATATTTTTCTAGCATTATTTATGATATGTACATGTAGCTCTATACATAATACATAAATTAACCCTACCTGAAGCCGGCTACATCTGTAGAAACAGATTCTGCAGTACTCATAGAAAATGTCCATTTGCAAGCCAAGAAGTGACTATTTTCGAAAATCTACCACTGGGTTGCCTGGCTCGATAACTGAGCCAGTCATTCCAGTGATAAATTTTCAAAAATAGTCTTACCTTGGTCCGCAAATGGACATTTTCTACGAGAAAATTGAAATTTCTGTGTATCAATTTGAGGAGTTAAAGCTATTTTATCATGTATAGGTGTTCATGTACATGTTCTAAATCCAGTTAACACTTTAACACTCATATCATCCAAAAATAGCTTCTGCCATGGTCTTGAGAAATCTTCATTTGCAGACCAAGAGGGGACTATTTTTGAAAATTTATCATTGGAATGACTGGCTCGATAACCGAGCCAGACATTCCAGTGATAAATTTTCAAAAATATTCTTCTCTTGGTCTGATATTTGGAGATTTTCTATGACAAAAATGAAATTTTCTTGAACAAATTCAAGGGTTAAAGGGTTAATATTAGCAGTGTTATGCTGGTGTAACACTACAATCCATTGATTGATGCCACGAGACAGGTATATCACTATGCTGAATGCGTTTATCTGCATCTTGAACTCAATAGAATATTTACTAATAGGGTTTGTTAATAGAGGGATCAATTTCTGCCCCACCCATTTCTAGCTATGCCCCACCCATTTCTAGCTATGCTCGCCCATTTCTAGCTATGCCATGCCTATTTATAGATATTTCTAGTATAATCTTTGTCCACTGTGCACGCATGTGTGAATAAATTGTCAAAAGTACTCGTTTTACCTGCAGATGGACATTGCTCAAAACTACTGTAGACGCCGGTTTTGCACCATCAATTCCAAGAAGCTCAATTTCATGTTAACAATACAAGTATGCTCTTTAATATTTTGAAAATAATTTGACTTAAAGCTTTTGATGCCTATTTCAGCAACAGATTCACATCAAATTAGTTTCAAAGTATTCAACAAAAGATATATTAAATTGTAAATTTCTCAGACATACTATTCAGATGGTTACTGAGACCTTTGCCACGTTCGTGTTCGAGCTACATTGATTGTGATGTCAGCTAACAAGTGATGTATTTTGATTCTACCATCAGATACCAGAGCGCCAGATCACATCCCTACATTCTTATAGTAAATGGGAACAAACTTGTGTGATATTTTACTTTAACCCTTTAATGGTCGAATTTGGTCAAGAAAATCAAAAAATTTGATTATCGAATGTCCATTTGCAGGCCAAGAGAAGACGATTTGTGGAAATGTATCACTGGAATGACTGGCTCGGTTATCGAGCCAGTCATTCCAGTTATAAATTTTCAAAAATACTCTTTTCTTGGCCTGCAAATGGACATATATTTCTCAAGACAACTGCAGAGGCCGGTTTTGGCTGGCTTGGCCATTAAAGAGTTAAATGAAAATGCATACTCGTTCTTAATTAACATCAAAATAATATTAGGTTATTTTACATTGGTGAGTCCAATATGGATTGTAATTGTACTCGTCGTCCATGTTGTGTTGTAAAATCTGTATTGGACTCGACGCCCCATATTGGACTGAACATTGTAAAATGACCTATTTATTATGCACCTATTACAATTATCAGCAAATAAACACCAAAAATCAAACACAATTTACTTTAATCTCAGAAATACAATGAACTTTTTTCATCAGGAAATGTAGGCTGGATATTATGAGTGGCTACTGTTTCCAATATTTACAGTTATATTGAACGTACTGCCGCTAATATTTGAGGAATGGAATAATGGGTTTATTATCGATGATACCAAATTTCTTTTTTTGGCTACGCCCGTATGTTCAGAACCGCCCTACTTGATCCAAACTCATCTCTGCGGAGTATGCTGGAATCATAATGGTGCATTCAGTGTCTCGCTCATACTCATTTCCATCAGCCTTTCCCACTGTCAGGTAAAATGACCGTACGTAGTAGGTAGGTAGGTAGGTAGGTATGTAGGTTGGTTGGTTGGTTGGTTTATTGGCCACTCACACTTAGATGTATTTGGGCCATGACTCACTCTGAGAGGTGCTTCCCCGAAGGGTTGCTATAAACAAGCGTTAAAACTGAAAAAAGTTGAAAAAATAAGTTGTTGCTGGGTGTGTGTTACCTGATGTTGCCTAATGAATTGTTGTTGGCAGGTATCTATGTTTTATGCCGTGTTGAGGAAGGGTGGGAGGGGGAATTACTTTATTTATCATGGAGGTGGGATGAGGCTGGAGGGCAGTCTGTAAAATAAAATCTCAAAACGGGAATAAGGAAATTTTTTAATAAAAGATATTAAGATGAAACTGAATAGAAACAATTAAAAATAATGGCCTGTGATTAAATAAACAAGAAACGGGGAAAATAAACTTAAAATCCAGTGTTTGTAAACTAAATATCCAAATTTAACTTAGAATTATAACCTGTCGCTATTAAAAATAATAAGTTGAATGCATGTGGCGCTATTTGGGAGTTAAATGGGCCTAACAGTCACGGCGTCAAGTCACTAAAAATCCTTTCATACTTATGATAAAATGTTGATCCCGCGACGGGCGAGAGAAGAGAGCGACAGCATCTACATCAAAAGCAAAGCAACGCCAATCACGACATCCGTGTCCAGTTTTCGTGCCTCCAACACCATACACCAACGTCTTCGACTGCTATTGCTCTATATTCCACAATTCCCGTTCTTCTTGAGGTAAAGACACTGACAACCAATGTCTGAACAAACGCACATCTTTTTCTGTCTTCTTTTTTGTATTTTCTGGCACTTGCTGATCAATAAAGGTATCGATTTCTTCTTCGGATAGTATCGTTAATATTAATAGTGAAAACTTCTACTTGCAGCAGATGAACTTTATCAATGCAATAGAAGTTACCTCCCTTGACAACGCAATATGAAGAAATTAATGAGGAAAGAGTTATCGTTCTTTACCGTCCAATACAGGTTTTAAGGAGCGTCCAATACAGATTTTATTGTCCAATACAGGTTTCGCATCGTCCAATATGGAAAAATTATTGGATGGTCATGTGGTACAATTGGAAGCGTTTCATTGGATAAACACATGCAGGTGTATAATAACCTATGATGTAAACATATTTACTGCCACCTTCTATGTATCCATGTATGTTAACACTATAACCAGAGATGAGAGTAGCAACTGAAGAAAAACACTGAAAAAGTTTGAAAAACACTGAAAAACACATACCCTTCCACCCCCACCTTTGAAAAATGTTAGATTTAAAGATATTTAATTAAAAGCAGAAGCTTTTGAAATCCAAAATTTTTCAAAAAACACTGAAATCAGTGTCTCCGCTGAAGACTATGTATGTAGAACATTCAAACCCGGCAAAAATGGCTTTGACAGTGGTCTTGAGAAATGTCCATTTGCGCATCAAGATAAGATTAGGTTTGAAAATCTATCACTGCAATGATTGGCTCGATAACCGAGCCAGGCATTCCAGTGATAAATTTTCAAAAACTAATTTCTTGGCGGCCTGCAAATGAACATTTTCTATGACAAAATTTTTATTTCCTTGAAAAAATTAACTTGTTAAGTGGTTAATACTCACACTAGCTTATCCTCGCCAACGTCTCCACAAACACTTATGGTCAAGCGAGTACAACTTTTCGCAAATGGAGCCATGGTTAAAATATCATTAAGATCTTTCAATTCGAAGAGAGCGGAAACTGCAAGAAAGAAGCAATACATTTACAACAATATCAAATCCAGTCTCCATATGCTGTCGATGTACTAAGGTAGAAACAGAGATAATAATTAGGGGTGTCACAATCCGCACTACATATTGTGATACTAACATGACTAAAGCTTGACAATATATGTATTGTATCGCCACCTGTGTATCACAATACGGAGGTATACCTTGGTCAGCCATTAGATTTTAAAATTAAAACTGACATGACTTAATAGCACACATTTCTGCATTATACCATATTATTTTAGCACAAATTTTAGTTCATACCGAAATATCTTGGCGAATGCATGGAGATGAGATTTTGCTTGCCAGTATTTTATCACCATGTTAAATATGACAAAATATTTACAAAATGATTTGTTTCACATTTTCCTTTGCTGGAAGTGATTACAGACATAACATTTACTATGCACATATTTTGTGTTTAATACAAGCCATTACCATATCACTTTTTCAGGACAGACAAGATGTAAGTCATCACTACTCACTAGGTTGTGCCATTTTAGTCATTTTATGATCTGTATTGTAATGCACATTGTATCGCGTGTATCACGCTATGTATCGTATTGCGATGTCCCTGGCAATACACACCCCTATTAATAATAAACAAATCGCTATGTCATGGTCAGTAGACATGCGCACTAGGGCTGGGCGGTATACTGGTTTCTCAGCATCTAACGGGTTTTTTTATGACAACGCTTTAAAAACCATTATGAAAATTAAACCAGAAATGTGGTTGAATGCAACCGTGAAGCTCAACATTACGACTTTGCAATGAACTAAAAAGCTTGCCTTTAAACAAAATAAATATAGATGGCTTATCAATACCCTTATCAACAGGAGGCCCAAGGGCCTGTAACGCTCTGCTCACATGGCTCATTAGCATTTGACCCATTTGCATTTAAATATCAGTAGACATGATGGATAATTCTCGAAAAATCCAAGATGGCCATCAAAGAAATTGAGCAATCAAAATGTTCGTTTGATATGTTGAAGTCTTCCGCCATTGGGTTATTGCACCCAATTTTCTTCAAAATTGGGCCAGTAATTAAGGAGTAGCTTTTTAAAAGGTTCTGGAAATTTAAAAAATACAAATGGCCACTTGCAAAAAATCGACCAAACTAAATTGTGAATAGAAGTTCTAGAGCCTACCACCAGAGAATCCTTTTTGCCAAATTTGGATAAAATCAACCAAGCGATTATGGAGATGCATTTTATTATGTTCACCAAAAAAATCGACCCATTTTGAACAACTGTTCTGGAGTCTACCATGACAGGGTCTGTCCGGCCAACGATAGTTGAAATTTGTCAAGCGGTTAATGATGAGTAGAGTTTTGACAATTTATGGTAAATTTTTCATAAAATTCAAGATTTTCATCCAAAAAATTGCCCAATCAAAATTCTGTATACAAGTTCTGCCGCCTAGCCCCTTAGGATCATCCAGCTAAAGTAAATTGAAATCCACCAAGCGGTTACTGAGTAGCCTTTTTAAAATTTCCAGACATTTTTCATAAAATCTAAGGCTTTCACGAAAAAACGTGACCAATCAAAATTCTCAATATAACTTCTATAGGGTCCTTCCAGCCAAAGTTAGTTGAAAATCGCCAAGCGGTTAATGAGAGGTAGCATTTTGACAATTCCTTGGAAATTTTTCATAAAATCCAAGATTTTCACCCCAAAACTTGACCAATCAAAATTCTGTATAAAAGTTCTGAAGCATATCCCCATAGGGTCCTTCCAGCCGTATTAAGTTGAAATCTGCCAAGTGGCTAATGAGGAGTATCGCTTTGACAATTTCTGGTAAATTTTTCATAAAATCTCAGATTTTCACCGCAAAAATTTACCAATCAAGATTCTGTATAAAAGTTCTGAAACTGAAACCATTAGGGTGCTTCCAGCCAAATTAGGTTGAAATCCGCCAAGCGGTTAATGAGGAGTAACCTTTTTAAACAAAAGTTGATGGATGAAGGACGGATGAAGGACGGCCGTCATGCGCATCAGTGACATTGACCTGTGACCTTGCCCTTTTGACGCTAACATCATTGTATGATGTCGTCTCATTATAAGTAGGCATTGGTCCAACTTTGGGTCCAGTATAATTAACCCGTTAATGGTCAAGCCAGCCGAAACCGCCCTTCACATTGGTCTTGAGGAATGTCCATTTGCAGGTGAAAATAAGATTTGTTTTAATTTCACCACTGGAATGACTGGCTCAGTCATTCCAGTATAATAGCCAGTCATTCCAGTGAAAAATTTTCAAAAATTGTCTTATCTCAGCCTGCAAATGGGCATAGTGAGCCAAAATTAAAATTTTTACAAAGAATCTTGACCATTAAAGGGTTAATCAAACATAAGATATAAACAGAAAATTTGAGCTAAACCGAAAATGTTAATGTAAAAAAAACCCAGTTTTTACCACGGTCAGTGACCTTGACCGTTGACCTTTTTACACCACGATTCTGTGATCCTGTCATATAATAAGGAAGCATCTGCCCAAGTTTGGGTCTAGTATGATTAACCAAGCATGAGATATAAACAGAAAAGTTGAGCTAAACGGAAGATGTTAAAGCAAATATAACCCCAAGGTTTTTACCACGATCACAGTGACCTTGACCTTTGACCTTCTTACCTCAAGGTCATTGTGTGATGCTGTGTTATTATACGGAAGTATTTGCCCAAGGTTGGGTACAGCATGATTAAGCAAACATGAGATATAAACAGAAAAGTTGAGCTAAACGCAAATTGGTCGACGACGTCGCCGCCGCCACCGGACGACGTGCAGGGGGGGGTATCACAATAGCTCATTTTACCTCGTAAAGTCGAGCTAAAAGCTGAAAAACCATGAAATCTGTACTGTCCTAAACTTGTCGCTTTTTGATTCGACTTTATTATCATCTAGTGGGTAAACATTCGCTAATAGTATAATAAAATACAGACATCTATAACTATTAGCCATGGGAAAGCAAGGGTGTTGGTGAAATCCCAACAAATCAGCCGAGAACGGCACTCGACAAATATGATTTGAAAGCAGTGAAATTTACATAATCTAAGCCTTGCGAAATGAAGGTAATTTTGAAGTTTTAAAATCAAAATTTCTGCTTTGTACCAAATAATCCGTTTGTCAATTCGAGTTTGTACTATGTTTAATTAGAATTCCAAATGTGACACCACTGACACTGTAAGAAAATTCAAGAAACGCTGTATAAAAACAACCACGCTATACAATGAACTCACAATCCAAACATCGTCATCATTCCCAATCAACTGCGACCAACATAAAATGATCCAACACGGAATAAGACGTACAAAACAAATTGCTTGAATGACTGAGAAATGAACATGATTACGGCCGTTTCTTATGTTGGCGGGAAAGTTGTAAAATAAACCTCCTTTGGCCTCTCAGATACGAGCAGGCGTAACCATGCCAATAGTCGACAATGCATCTATACACCAAATTTGGTTACGGTATACTGTACAAAAAACTTGAAATGACAGCCCAAATATTTTACTATTGGTTCCAATGGTAACATTGATCTTTGACCTATGTGATTAATAAACTAAGTCAGACTGACCTAGTTCTTATACGGGTGGTAACATATGCCTATAGGCACCCACTCACAAAGTTAGAAGACAATAGTACTAATAAGAGTTTTAGTGAAACTCAACATACGGCCGCAAGCATACTTGTTTGAGGAATGCTAAATATTAATAGTTAGTCTTTGATAATTGTCTGGAAAAAAAAAGGGGGGAGGGGGCGCAACTTCTATTAGGTACACATTTGGAATTCACAGCAAAGACATCAATAAAACCTTGAAAGTCTTCACAGGTGCATTGATCATTACAATTACAAAAATTGTGAATGTAGTTTCACAACTCTCCGCGATGTGACCCGCACAAGAAAAATGTAGTTTCATAACTCTCTGCAATATGAAGTTTGTCTTTCATATACATCTGGACAATCGCACAAGAAAATTGTGAAATAATTTAGCATTTCAAGGGAGATAACTCTGGGGAATATGGGCAGATTTCGCTGAAACGAAATCATGTCACTTCATCACGTCACGTCCATCCCTAACACATCTGCGACAAAAAATTGTTGACAAAATTTTAGCTTTTCAAGGTAGACAACTCTTGCAAATATAGGCAGATTTTGACAAAACAAAATTATGACACTTCGTCTATCGCTAACAGATCTGCTGAAAAACAATTGTGCGTGTGGGTTCAAAACTCTTCAAGATCTGGCTCGGACAGGAAATCAGACGAATGGATGGACGGACGGACTCACACACAGACGGCGAGCGCCATCACATAATACGAACCCTCTTTGCGCGGGCGTATAAAAATTGCTAAAATGTCATGCATGTGACAGAATCTACTACTACTAAACCCCTTTTATTCCTAGAGTTCCTAGAAGAAATTATTCAAACGGAGTAAATATGCAAACCACAGAAAATTTAAAAAGATATATTTAACTGACACATAGAATAAAAATCTTTCTAGAAATAAGTGTCGATATAATATTCTGTTCAAAATGTGTTAAACTGAGTGGCACCTGCCCAAATGATGTACTGCATTGACCTTGGCAGTCGACCACCAGTCCATTAACCCGTTATCCATTTAGTGATCAGGATTTGTCCAGAAACTGGAAATTTTTAGCGTGTTGAATGCAGACCAAGAAGTGTATTTTTGACAATTTACCACTGGAATGACTGGCTCGGTCTGAAAATGGACATATCCAAAGACCACTGCACTGCCAGTTTTGGGCCGTTTTACAATTAAAGGGTCAACGATTAAGACTGCTAAAACCAGCATCTGCTGTCATCTTGTGGAATAGCCCAGCCAGTCAGCTCAGTTGTAAATTTTCCAAATTTTCTCTTGGCCTGCAAATGGGCATTTCTCAAGACCACTAGAGAAAGCATTTTGGATGACTTGAGTGTTAATTGGTCAAAGAGTAAACACATATTAAAGAAAATTTCATTTCTTTAACAGAAAATATACATTTGCAGGACAAAATTATTTATAAAAATTTACCACTGCAATGATTGGCTCAGTTATCCAGCCAGTTATCCCAGTGCTAAATTTTCAAAAAGTAGTTTTCCCTTGTTCTTCAAATGGACATTTCGCAAGACCACTGCAGAAACCGCCAGGCATTCTAGTAATACATTTTCAAAAATAGTCTTCTCTTGCCCTGCAAATGGACATACATTCACTAAGCAAAATGTAATTTTTCATGACGATCGCATTAAAGAGCAATTGAAAGTTAGGTTTTGAAATAGTTCATGCAAAATATTCACGATTATTCGATTATTTCATTTTTAATTATATAAATTCACGATTTAAAACATAATCGCGATTATCGATTTAATCACGTAATCATACAAGCCTAAGTGACCAGTTGTTCACACGCCTTAATGAGATCACTTCTTATAATCTTTAATCATGTACTTACCTTTACAAGTCTCATTTCCTAGCGTGCCATCAGATTTGGTTTCAGCTTGAATAAAAGTAACAGAAAACATATCAAATGTGGGTACATGTGATAATTGGAACACCTCATGAATGAATACGAACAAGAGTAAGAGATTTCTAGAATCGATGCACTACCCCTTCACACCCTAATAATCATCAAATGGATCAATGCAACTTGAATTGTCTAGCAGTGACGTGTTAAAGGAAATCGATATCACAGAATGTGTTCATGATTATTTATGTATACAAATATGTAATGCACTGCTGAGTGATGACATTCACTCAAACATTAGACCTTTCCATTTTTAGCTATGCCCCACCAATCACTAGCTAAGCTCCACCCACACCTCGCTGTGTTGGGATTGATTGATCCCTGAATGCTCTAGCTTTCAATTTCCTGAAAACTATACAGGGAAGCTGTTGAATATTTTGTAACTAATTTGACTGGGTGCTGTTGCTGCCTATGGCAGCAACAGTGCCCAGTCAAATTAGTTTCAAAATATTCAACAGAATATTTATTAAATAGTAAAAGCAAACAATTTGTACAACAACGCATAGACCGTCTTCAAATATGCGTTCGTGACGTACTTATTGAAGTCATTCATTATGATGTCCTTCTACACATCACACAGTTCATTATTACGTCACATGATGGGTGGGTACTCTGGAAAGGTGAATTAGGGCTTATTTTTAGCTGCGGGTAGCAGCTCAATAGACTGTCAGTCAGTCACAACTCACAAAAGTTTTTCTGCGCTTTATTTTCAAGAGTTTTTCATACACAATAATCAAACTTTGGAGAATGGTTGCCTGTGTAGTCCTGAAGATGGGTGACAAAGTTTTGGCTAAAAATTCAAAGATCAAGGCCACAGCAACTAGATTAAAAATTATTTTGAAAAATATGTGCCCGACAGAAACAATTTGTCAATACCTCTGGTTCTACCAAAGAGATCTTGACCAGACTTGGCTGGAAGCTTGTCTGTGGGATCCTGAAAACGTGTAATAAATTTGGGGTCAAAGGTAAAATATCACGGTCATAGTGATACAATTAAAGCCTTCCAAATGCGATCAACGTGATTATTGCACAAATTTGTGCTTGTTTACATAGGAATAGAAGTCGCTGGTTGTGTTAGGTGGTCATGCCAGTAACAGGTCCAAAGACTGTACTGTCCCTTAGTAGTTAATCAGTCAATCAGTCACAAAAGCTTATTTCTGCTGTTGTTTCAAGGCTTTTTCATAGAATGTAATCAAACATGAATTGCACGCATGAGGTATGTAGCCTTTCAGAAGTAGGTCAGTATGATCTACTTTTTCACACTTCAGCCGCAGCTACCAAAATTTAGTTTGATCTTGTTTAGAATTAAAAGTAATAACAATTTCCTTGATTGGGTCACTGTGATTTTGACCGTATTTACATATCTACCACAAAATTAATACAGTTCTTTGGATAATTAAAGTAGGAACATACCAGATTTGTCTTTCTCTGTCCCATTTTCTTCTTCTCTGTCCTTTGATTCAGCATTATTCTGCAATATATAAATTTTGTAAAACTCATGATTTGGGTCGGATTAAGCAATTCACCTTTACAAAGTACCCACCCATCATATAACGTCATAATGAACTGCGTTGTGTGTACAATGACATCATAATGAATGACATCATGAATGACGTCGATAAGTACGTCACGAACGCATATTTGATGACGGTCTATGGGCTGTTGTACAAATTGTTTGCTTTTACTATTTAATAAATATTCTGTTGAATATTTTGAAACTAATTTGACTGGGCGCTGTTGCTGCCTATGGCAGCAACAGCGCCCAGTCTAATTAGTTACAAAATATTCAACAGCTTCCCTGTATAGTTTTCAGGAAATTGATAGCTAGGGCATTCGGGGATCGATCAATCCAAACACGGCGAGGTGTGGGTGGAGCTTAGCTAGTGATGGGCGGGGTATAGCTAAAAATGGAAAGGTCCATTCTTTAAGGGTGTGGCCCCTGGAGAAGTTCTAGAAAGAGTATGCCCTATCTCATTCTTTTAAAGACAAATGAGTTATTTTTTAAATTGTTTTACATTTTTAAGTTGCAAAAGAAGCGAGATTCATATCCTATGACATGTAGCCTTGAACCTTCAAGCATGTCAAGAACCAGTCAGTAAGTCAGTACCTCAGTTTTAGTCATAACGAAAGTTGAATATTTTGAAACCAATTTAACTCACAGATACCAGTCAACTTAGGTTTCAAAATATTCACCAGAATATTTATTACGACTTAAAGCTATTATATCTGGTCTGTCTGATCAAAATGTTATCAAAAAAGTTATCAACTGCTACAGAAATTTCTTGGATCAAAAGGGGATGCCCTAACCCTGCCACACACCATTACATACATGTGCCTGGTGATATTCAAATCAGATAAAAACATAAGAAGATTCAGAGCCAGGTACTGGCTAATGTTTATGAATATTTCTATTGATTTCGACAAGCTCGCGTAAAAATACTATTAAACGTTTGACTCAGAGGGCCCGAAATCATGAAAAATACCTTTCTCTATGTACATATAGTAGGTAGCAACTTTATTCAAAGCCTTCATATTATTAATAAGAGGCCCAATAGCCTGCGGCGCTCACCTGGACCATTGCCATTTAAACTAAAAATCCAGGATGGCCACCAAAATATTGACTAATCAAGATTCTCGTTTAATATGTCGAAGCCTACTGTCATAGGATCGTTCCACCCACGTTTTGTTGGAATCGGGCTATTAATTGAAGAGTACCATTTTTAAATGGTTCTGGAAAATTTTCAGAAAATCAAAGATCGCTGCCAATACATTTTTAACCTATTAAAATTCAAAATAGATTTTCTAGAGGCTACCGCTATATGATCCTTCCAGCCAAATTTGTTTGAAATTGCCAAAGCGGTTACTGATTAGTGTTTTAAACGAATTCCCCTTTCTCTGAAAATCCAAGATGGCCACCCAAAATGTTTTGAAGCATACCAGCCTAGAGCCCTTCCTCAGTTTGGTTGAAATCGACTTTTAACTGATTTCCCACAATTTTTCTGAAAATTTAAGATGGTTACCGAAAAAATTGATGAATCAAAATTCTGTACACATTTTCTGAAACCTACCAGCCTAATATCTTTCCAGCCAAGTCTGGTTGAAATTGCCCAAGCAGTTGATGAGTAGCGTTTTAAACGATTTCGTGCCATTTTTCAGAAAATTGAAGATGGCCGCCAAACCAATTAAAAGTTAAACAATCAAAATTCTCCATATAAATTCTGAACCAGAAATCTTCAGAAAATCAGAGATGGCCACCACAAAAATTGACCAATCAAAATTTGGAAGACGCTCTGGAGCCTAGCACCATAGGATCCTTCCATCCAAATTTGGTTGAAATTGGCCAAAACAGTTAAGATGTGATCTGACGGATGGAGGGCCGCCATTTGGGCCAGGTTGAGCCAAAAATTGTTACAATTCGATCACTTTGAAGGTGTATTTTAAAACATGGCTCACAAGAATTTGACTGATTCATTCAACCACTTTTCAAGGCTCTATATCTCTCATTTTCAAGGACTCTAAAACTGGGCTATCTTAAGGGGGTGCAGAAAATTTGGTAAATTAGATGATCTGAAACGCCATCTCCTACAGTGCTGAATGAGATCTGCAGCCTTATATTGTATTCAACTTTTCCCTATATTGAGAAAAATTACTGCCATTTTCAAGAATCTTTCGAGGCAAATTTCAAATGCAAGCACTTTCAAGGACTGATGCCAAACCCTATGAAAGGTTTCTGAAAAATTTCGGAAAATCCAAACTGACAACTGGAAAAATTAACCAATCAAATTTCTTGTTTTTTTTAAGTCTACCACACTACGCCGAAATCAGTCAAGCAGTTAATGGTGAGTGGTTTTTGAACACGTTTAACCCTTAAAATGGCTAAATTAAAATATTTACTCATTGAAAGTCCATTTGTATGCCAAGAGAAGACCATTTTGAAAACATTTACCACTGCAATGACTGGCTTGGTTATCGAGACAGTCATTCATTTGTGGTCAAATCTAAAAAATAGAGTTCTCTTGGCCGGTAAATGGACATTTCTCAAGACCAATAAAGAGCCCTGCTTTGGCTAGCTTGACCTAGAAAAAGTTGATAGATGTGACGGGCAGACAACAGACAAACCGACAGGATTAACGGTTAGCGTGGCATTTGGGCCAGGTCAGCTAATAATACAGTTTTTAAACCTCTTCAGTTTTGCCACCGTTCTCAGCCGCATCTGCTGCAAACATTTCTGTTTCTTCAGTTTCGTCACCCGCATAGACAATATCATGGTCGGCAGCATCACCATCAGCATGTGCTGCCTCATCGACAGGTGCTTCATCTTCAACTATTATAGTCTGATCACGGTCCGCTTCAATCACTTCAATGCTACAATCTGACATTATCTCCTAAAACAAATGACGAAAATAAAATCGTACTACAGTACAGTTCAGAAATAACTTTAATTGTTTCCCAGACAAAAACAGAAATAAGTTTGTTAGTATTTACACGATGTAAAAAATGTTCAGTTGAATATTTTAAACATTAACCCTTTAACACTTACCGCATTGTTGTTAATATTCTATGTGTTACTGTGTCAATAGCAAAAAAAACTGGTTTATATTTTTTAAGTTTTGGTGGACGGTGTTGTTGAAAAATGATCACCAGTTCATCTTCTAATTTGAAAATTTTGACATCAGAGTATTAACAGATAACACTCATATAAGCCAAAAACAGCTTCTGCCGTGGCCTTGAGAAATCACACACACACACACACACACACACACACACACACACACACACACACACACACACACACACACACACACATTTTCATTTCCTCAACAATCTGACCCACAAACTGGACCCCTAGTCAATATTTTTTTGAGAGCTTATTAACTCAGATGACTATTAGCGATCACACCCTGTCTGACCAGCTGTGTCATGTCAAGGATGGAGGGATCAATTTTCTAGTTCCGTCCCATCCCCTGAGTGAGTGAGTGAGTGAGTGAGTGAGTGAGTGAGTGAGCAAGCACCTGCCCTGCCTGCCTTTATAGGAGTGATTCATCGAAGAGAGTTCAGTTCAATAGGTTCAAAACTCTTTTGAGGAATACGGCGAAAGATCTGCTATGTGCTTTTTAGTGTAAGAGGTCTAGAAAAGGACAATAGTATATCATGTAACTATGTAGCTCATGTGTACTGTGTACACTGTCAGTGTCAGTGTCATGTAATCTCTGACATCACATGGACTTAAATAAGCATATTGCTATTGTACTTTTAACTCATTAACACTGATATCAGCCAAAATGACTTCCGCAGTGGTCTTGAGAGATGCACATTTTCTTGAACGAATTTGAGGGTTAAATACATATAACTACTACATTTATATATTGAATTTAGGGCAAATACACTAACTTGTGTGAATTCACTCATAATCGTAAAAGCGAAATAATGGGGTGAATTGACACCGGGGCGAATGCGCTCAACCGCATTGTTTTCAGCCTCCACTTGTGTAAATATTGTTTGATTTTCTAATTTTGCTGCATAAATATCTTGATATGATTCCATTTGACATATAAGAATACCCAACAAGAGCTTTACTGAAACTCAACATACGGCCGCAAACATACTTGTTTGAGGAATGATAAATGCGAATAATTAGGCTGTTTGAATCTTAAGCTTTGTAGAGGAGATAACACCAGTTGGTGTATGCGAATATATCTCACTGAAACTGATCACATCTTGAAACATGTTTATCTTTATACCAAATTTTCCAGCGGAAACAATATTTCTAATGAATTTTATTTTTTTCAAAGGAGATATCATTAGAGAACTAGAAATGGTCAGATGGGGAGTGCTATCATATGATGTCCACCCTTAGCGCGGACGTATAAATATATTTTGGGAGCAGGTGTACAAGTTTGAGATAAGAGGCTAATATGCCATCCACCATAATTGTACACTTGTTTGCTTCCACGGCAGCTAGATGTCTATGTGCATTCAGCCATGAGCTTATATGTGAACAGAGTGTATCCAAGGCAAATCTCTGGTAGTGTCTGATCTATAAACAAAGCAAAAAATCAGCAAAGCTCTACAACATGGAAAATAAGTTTTCCGGTTTATGTGTATTACATGCCCTATACTGTAAAGATGCCGTGAATAAAATTGTTATTTTAACATGGGAAAAAAATTGCGAGGGTAGGTTCAAAACTCTTCAAGAAAATTTGGACGAATTTTAATCATTCAAGGGAGATAACTCCCGCAAATATACGAGGATTTTGCCGAAATGAAATCATGACTCCCGCGAATATGGGCGGATCATGCCAAAATAAAATCATGACACTTCGGCTATATGTACCACATCTTTTGAAAACAAATTTGTGAGTGTGGGTTCAAAACTTCGAGATTTGGCCTGGACAAGACAGTTTTGACAAATTTTAATCTTTCAAGGGAGATAACTCTGGCGAATATGGGCAGATCTTGCCGAACTGAAATTATGACACTTCGCCTATACATAACCCATCACTTTACATGTAACTGTACAATTTCAAATTAAATTCAATCAATTTCTGTATTTCTGTATTTTCTGTATTTAATCCGCAATCTATCGCAGATTATTGTTTTTACCCAGGATCTTTCTTTTTATTATTATTCTTCTCCCAATAGTTTATGAGCTATCTCCTCCTACAGTTTTCATCCGATCAACTCCAAACTTGGTCACCATGCCACAATCGATGGCTATTACTTTTATTTTGGATCCTCCCAATAGTTTTCAAGCTACCCACCTTTGAGTGGGAAAAAAGTCCCATAAGAAATGTATGGGGAATATCAAAATTGATCTTTGAAGTGCTACTACAGCTCGAATTTTCAACGGATCACTACCATACTTGCTGAAGATGTTACCACTGGCCATTTGTTTTTGAAAATCTTTTTCAAAATGGCTGCCAGACCTTTGAACCCACAATGCATAGAAAAAAAGTCCCATAAGAAATGTATGGGGATTTCATATAATAATAATAATAATAATAATAATAATAATAATAATAATAATCTTTATTTATCGAGGGTATATCATCAGTAAACTGATCTTCCTGAGGCCCTCCCAAACACAATAAACTATATACAGTTAAATAAGCAGCAAACACATACATACAAACACACTCATAAATGCACTTATACATATACGCACACACTGGCTCAGTCAGTCACTCACTCCTTCACTCACTCACTCACTCATGACTCACTCCCTCACACATTTTATATTACATATATACATTAATATGAACAAGTTTCACTAACTCACTGGATATGTCCAGGGAAGAAATGACTCAAAATATAATTTTCATCAGTTCATCATCCATAATACTGAGTATTCAGTTATTTAGTATATTAACCATTTTATGACGAAGCCGACCCAAACTGATCCCTGCAGTGGTCTTGAGAAATGTGCAGACTATTTCCGAAAATTTACTACCGGAATGACTGACTCGGTAACCGAACCAGCCATTCCAGGAGTCAATTTTCAGAAACAGTCTTCACCCGACCTGCAAATAGACAGTCACGATTTATTTTGACCAAATTTTTCATTAAAGGGTTAATGTGAATTCATATACTTCTGAATATTATGATAGAATGATGATAGAGTCGGAGATTGTGTAATGCTTTGAGGTAATGCGTTCCAGAGTTGAACTGCTTTATATGTGTAACTCTTTTTTCCATAGCAAGATTTAAATTTTGGAAGATGTAGATGACCAAAGGTTTTTGAACGTAAATTAAGGGAATGTGTATCTTCTACATATTTGAACAAGTTCTTAATATAACTTGGAGTAAGGTCATTTAAGGCTTTATAAGTCATGCTATTTGTTTTGAAGTTTATTCTCTTAGCCAATGTAGTCCAATTCAATTGTTTATACAGTTGTTCAGTTGGTTCTCTAAAAGGGGCATCTAGTATTATACGAGCTGCTCTCTTTTGTAGTTTTTCCAGCTGGTATACTAATGTATCAGTTGAATGATAGTAGATGAGAGAGCAGTAATCTATATGTGAAAGGATGTAAGCTTTATAGAATAGATTCCTTTGTTCAACATTCATATAATTCTTGTTCTTTTTCAACATGTATATTAAGGAAGACTTTTTTTACAGATTTTACTTATGTGTTCTTGCCATGAGAGTGTACTATCAATGTGTAGGCCAAGGAGTTTATCCGATTTTACAGTATTTAAGTTTCCATTTTCAGTAGGTATTACAATATCTGTTGTTATGCTCTTCAATTTGTGATTAGTGCCAAGCATCATCAGTTTAGTTTTATCCTCATTAAGCAGCATTTTGTTATTTAAACATATGGATGTTTGAAGTGCTATTACACCTAGTTTTGATCGGATCACTCCCATATATTGGTAGGATGTTGGCACTGATGATTATTTTTTTGAAAATGGCCGCCATGAAAAGATTTTGGGCAAAAATACCAGTTTTTAAAATTTTGAATAATTTTTTTCACATATTTTTGGAAAATCTTTTTTTTGGAAAAAACCATGACCAGGTACACCATTTTGGGTCAAAATGCCAAAAAAACTTTTTGGCAGAAATAAAATTGTGGTTGAAATTTTTTTTTTTAAAATGGCCATCAAAATGCTCCGATCAACTTAAAATCTATTTACTCATTTGGTATCAAATTTAAAGCTGATCCGACCAACAGTTTCAGAGAAAATCAGCTTTTGGTTGCCACACATCCTCATAGTAAACCTATGGGAGCAATATTGGAACAGTGTATTCTCCTATAGTTTTCTTCCGATTCTCTTCAAACCTGGCCAGATTCTAGAACATTGAGAGATCTAAAAAATTTCCAATGAAAATTTTAATATCTCCCTTGGGGTCAAGGTCGTTCACAGGTAAAGCTTTCCAGTTTTCATGTTTGGCATCCCTTACCTGCCTTTCATCATGCAACTTCAAAGATCATGTTAGAAGACACATTTTATTTTATCCTTAGGGTCACGGTAACCTTTTAGTTAAAACCTATGGGCATTTCCAGCATGGATCTTTGAGCTGTGACTACACAGAGTTTGTATTACATCCTCATCAGACATATTCAATGGTCTTAGAAGAGCCCGTATACTATTTCTTCATGGCCAAACATCGCAGATTTACAGTTACTTCAGTAAATGTTCTCTAGTTATTTATTAAAATTCAATTTGACAGACGATCTTACAGAATGTAAACAAAAATCCCTCTGAAGATTGACAACTTTCGGCGTTATACTGTATAAAATAGTGAATCCGACAACAATCGAATGCGACGACCTACGTCAGTAGATACGTTCAACGGGTGCACTCTAAATAGCTGTTGTCAATTATTTACCCGCTGAACACGAGTTTTTCACTAGATAATCTGAAAATTGTGCGCTCGACAAGAAAACTCTCAACGGCAATATGTTTTACAAGTTGAACCCAGTGTTTCTCATGGCATCTAAATTTTGGAGGTCCCAGGGACCCCACACCTAGAAATCTAGGGGTTCCAACCTGAAATCTGGGGGTCCCAAACTGAAATTTAGGAGCATATGCAGTTTTTCTCATCCATGCTAAGATTAGAGAGTATCATGGGTGCACAGCTATGAATTATGGGCTCCAATACTCAATTTTATGGGTGTCTTTGTGCAAAAACCTATAAATCTAATTAATATTTAACAATCATGCAAGATTTTCAGGGGTCCCATGGGACCCACCACAACTTTTGGGTGTCCCCAATTACATTTTGGGGGTCTCTACCCTCAAAAGGACCCCTATGAGAAACCCTGGTTGATCACCAGTTTCCTGGCCCTTCAATTTTTGCAAGCCATGAAATTATGAAATATTGAGTAATATCGTTTAACCGATGGTATACCAAATTCAGCAGTCTATGGACTATTTGGTACACTACCAGGGTCAGCAGAGATTCATAAAAAAAAGCGTTCAGCTTGTTGAAAAATCTAGTTGCCGATCCATCACGTAGGGAATATTCCATCATACTAAGACAACTTGAATTGAATTCGATGTCGAGCAGCACATGGCCGTCAAAATCAGCATGGAAACGCCAAACACGAAGCAGTCTTTAGGTTCTGGGAGGTTAAGACCTGGAATGCAGCATCCAGCATGTCATCTATATGCAGTGTATAGACATTTCGGCAGCCAAACATTTTTGGCAGCTTGGAGTACATTTTCGGCAGCCCGTTTTCAGCAGCCTATATTAGTGTGTTTTATTATTATCCCTGTGTTACCTATATGTTACCCTATACCTATGTCCCTTTAACAGAGTCGATATAACAGTATTATATACTAATACTATACATGTGTATTACATAGTAATAGTATATATTTCTGTTATATCGACTCAGATAGACTGAAATCCATATTTAATTACCACTAATTGCTGGTTGACAAATTTTATTATGTTTGTTTTTTCAGCCATGCCGACTCTAAGAGCAAACCGAACTAAGAGCCAGTTGCTGCGATGAAAGTCAAGCGCCGTGACGAAGATTAGGCACTGTTGTGACGCTGTGAAATATAATTTCATATTATTTTGAAATAAAGACGTAGGCCTATATCGATCATTCTTTAACACAGTGGTTGGCCTCCAATTGTTACAAATTTAAGTTCAATTGGAATGCAAAAAATTGTAAAAGAAAAAACTAGAATATTTATGGCGTAACATAATATTTGAAAAGCAGCGACAATTTGGAAAATCTATGTGTCATGTAATTCATGTATCACATGAAAATGAATTTTGAAAATAATTTTTCGGGTTGAGACTTGGAGTAGATTAGAGCCAATGATTTTCCGTTTCAAAATAACATGTTTTCCGTTTCAGGATATATTAAATTCCGTTTCGTCACCGGTTTCCTAATTTTTCAGCTTCAAATGCATCATAATGTGTTGCTATCTCCCCATGGTTACCACCAACCCTTGTAGGTATGCTTCTCCAGAGGCCAAAAGTATAATGAGGCATTGGTAATTCAATAAATATGATATTTCAGTGAGATAACAAGCAATATTAGATAGAATTTAAATCCAGAACTTATCACCCTTAAAATTCAAGCCCATTAAATTACCAATGAAACATCACAATTCTGGACTCAGTCAATTGTCACTAGTGCAAATTGTGACCATGATAACATGATTACTATATGTACAACATTATTTTATTTTAATAAAACATACACATGTAAAAATACATGTAGAACAGTTTGTTTTGTTTTTCTGACAACTGAAAACTGTTTGACAACAATGCAAGCATAACATCAACATAGTTCAGAATACCAACAAGTATGAACTAAAAGACAAGAACAACATTTCTATGAAAGAAATTCAAGCAGGTAAGTAAACTTAATAAACAACTTCAGAACTTAACTCTACTCAGTTTACTGATCATGACATATGCTCAAGGGAGGTAATTCAGTCACACAATTTCACTTGCTATTTCAAACAAATAGGGGGAATTATCTCCCTTTGCCATGTGGGCCGACAAGGATTAACAGAAAGCTTCAAACACCCGCTTTTTTGGAAATCGATGACATAGATGTCTGCTGCTGCTACACAATTCATGTCATCTGGAAGCCATTTGCTAGTGTTGTGAATTAGTTAGACTGTTAGAATCTCCCTTCCAAATCTCCATTATAGTACAACATAATGAGTTGTTTAGTGTTAGTCTCTGTAAGGCTTTCACGCCTGTCATTGAGAATATGTTTATATTGTGAGAAGGAGCGCTCAACATCCACACTAGCAACTGGCATCCACATGGCATTAAGAGTAATGGCCGCGAGCCATGGAAATCTCTCTGCCATTGATTTCCAAAAGGGAACAATGTGAAATGGTTCTGGTATTTCACGATGATCATAGACAGTATAAATCTGGAATTCTTGCAGCACATCATTGGATGGAATGGCTTGATAGTCTTCAATGTTTACTGAAAGTTTGCCAATAAGTCGTGGATCAAAAATCCTCACTGCTTTGTACAGGAGATATGCTGGATGAGCATCAATGTGTAACTGTACCTTTTTAAGTGCATTGTTGAAGGCACTGTGAAATGATTTCGTCACCTTTGACTTTTCATCAGTTTTGAGCTTTCCAAGCAGTCGATCAGTTTCTTCACCAAAGGAAGTCTTAGTTGTGCCCACAGACAGAACCTGGCATAAGTCCTCTAATCTGTCATAAGGCTGTAGTGCGAGAGGTTGGCTTGTACCTTCAAGGAAAGTCAGTGTAGTGATCAAACGCATACAGCTTTCAGATATAAAGTGAAGTTGTAACACCATTTGTGGATAGATGGTCTTATGTGTACACAGTTCCAAAAGTCTGTCAATTGCCTGAGAATGATTTTTTTCACCTTTGAAGAAACCCTCATACAAGTGAACATGGGTGCCATGGTACCTGACTGCTTCGAACCACGAGTTCCAGCGTGTTTGTGATGGCAGTGGCGGTAATTTCACACTTTCTTTGGGCAAATATTCGGAAATGTATTCTATGTATCGGGCCTTCCTGCCAGGTTTCTTGTACAATGCAGATGTCACCATGGTTACAAGTGTAGAGACGTGCACAAAATCACCCCAATGTTGGATAGTTTCCCCTGCAAGGTTTACTATGTGGGCTAGACAGAGAACATGACATGAGTTTGGGAAGACAGGATATAGAACCTCTTTGTATGCCTTCTCGCAATATGCAGCCGAGTCTGAAACGATAGCATGTACATCTGCAAGCTGGATGCCTGCTCCAGTAACAGCTTGGATAAGGGCCTGACTGACAGTTGCATGATTACATGCATCCAAAAATTTGACGTCTATCGGAAAATATGACCCTTGAACACCAACAACAATGTTCAGTACACTTTTGTCTCTAATGTCTGTCGTTTCATCCATGACAATGCACACCTTCTTGCCAACCAGAAGCGTTTTCAGTGCAGAAAAATGTCCTTCGAATAGACATGGTACATAAAGCTGGCTAAGTGTTTATGGCTGTGGCAGGGCACCACCTTGCTTACAATGCTTAACAATGAATGGTTTCATCTTATTTGCTTTTTCTAATGGAATATCAGTCATAGTACACATCTTAACAAAGTCCAGAATGAATTCTTTGCGTAAATCCTTCGACTTAAATGCACTGAACAATGTGACTTGTTTCGGCTGACCACTCAAACTAGCATTTGCTACAGGCCCAGTTGCTAATAGTTTGTTATGCAAGTGTTTTTTACTTTGGAGTATATGATCCTTTATGGTGTCTAATCTTTCAAAATCAAGTGAATGTTGACAAAACTTGCAAAACAGTACATTCCCATCCTCATATATAAGTCTTCAGGAAATTGTCGCACACGAGACTTAGAATTCACCACACAAACAGCTGCTATTCTTTTCACTTTCTTGGCCGGCACACTCTCTGCCATATTTATTACATGTATAATCCCTATTACAATGTTAAAGAAATATATAGTAGCTGGTAGTAAGATTCAATAACTGATTCTAGCATGAGGCATGGAGGGGGTTTGAGTGTGTGCGTGACCTTAAATATTTGTGACGCATAGGGTTTAACAGGTGCAATATGGCAAATGTTTCTACACTTGCTTTATAATACATATACCGGGAACTAGTGACTGCTAATCACGCGTGACCGGGCACATGCTCGAAATGCTAAAAAGTCAATTAGAATTAAGTCTGTGTAACAGTCTATCCAGCTTGTCAGATTGCGCCCGGAACACGTTTGTGTACCGGGAACGTGTCAGATTGAGCAATGGTCCACCATTTTATACTTTAGATTTGCCGCTTCAATAGTTTTAAAAAGGCGTGAAAATGACAAAATATTGAATGTTGATGTTCTCTAACATTATATATGAATGTTTTATCAAGTTTCTTGGTTATGCGTCATCGTAATTTAACTCTAAACGTCCAGAAAGGGCTTCTATAGGTTTTAATTTCGCGTAAAATTTTGGAATTATGTACAGGAAAGATATCATCTCTGTGTACCGGAAAGACATCTCCGTGTACCGGAAAGACACGAAACAAAGTCTTGCGCATTGGAGTAAATGGATGTAATACGTTTGTCGGGATTTGGGAATATTTTGACATAAACGAACTCTACTACTTTGCGATAGACATCAAATAACACCAATTTTAATGATAATAAGCGAGAAATTTAAATAAAATTAATATTTTCACCGAGATGGTCAATTATTTAATGCCATTATATCTAGTTTTTGTGGAAAACATTTAATTGTCACCAAGATACCAGATTCCGTTTCACTATGTCCATTCCGCAAATTCCGTCCGTTTACCGCGACCACGGAAAATCATTGCCTCTAGAGTAGATTTCCTCCAATTTTCGTTAAGATCTACCAACTACCTAATGTTTGAAGCAAATTTGGAAATGCTCATTAGAAAATATAAATAATTTCAAAAATCTGCAAGAAACTCTTATACTGCTACGTCTGTAATGGTCTAAAGATTAATACAGACTGACTAACTATCTGAATCACAAGTACGACCAGCAATTGCGCGTGCATTTTGATTTATTGACGTTGTTCCTGAAAGCTGGTTGGTTAGAGTCATCTCTATTGTATTTGTAATCCATGTCTGTGTGTATTCCGACCATTGTAATGGTTTCCTGCAATTAAAGCCCATGTTAGCTAGACTCGGCGGGTGATAACAATGTCCTCAGTTTATAATCCCTGCTGTTATCTTAACGCCAAAAATGTTAAGATGCGATCTCTTGCGCGAATGAACAACACATTTCGCTTGCACAGCAACTACTTTCAGTATGACGTACATACCTTGTAACCAAATAACTTTTAACAAACAAATTCATTTCAAAGTATTCAACATTTTAATTAATTGTAACAAAATTAATTTTCACGCACCTTGTACACGCTGTCACTCTGTACGCAACCAACCACATATAAATCTAAAGGAATTGTGGATATTTTTGAAAATAATTTGACTGGAACCTGTTGCTCGTATTGGCAGCAACAGCGTCCGGTCAAAATATTTACATAAATATTCAACCTATTCCAAAAAATCGACTTAGTCAATAAGTGAACAGCTATCTAAAGAAAAGAAAATCAATTTGACAAATGTAAATCCTGCTAGATTTTTAGGAAATAATTTGACTGGAACCGGTATTCAACACTCTGGTGCATATTCTGGAGTGAATGTGACCTTTAATACAAGTTTACACACACGCACGCTACTTATTACCAAGGAATTTATTTTCAAAATATTCAAATATAACATATTTCACGATATTACAAGTGCAACATATTTCACCATATTACATGGCGACGAACGTGTAGGCACGTAGACACCCACGTATTCATTAAATGACCACTTATCTAAATAAAGGTTCTGGACAATATTTTGAAAATAATTTGACTGGAACCTATTGCGGACATTTGCATCAACAGCTTCTGTTAAAAAATAACTACACAAATATTCACCAGATCCCGACAAATGCATACTCATTAACCCCTCGGGCTGGACTGTATAAAAAAAATTAATTTGACTGGAACATGTTGATTATGTTTGCAGCAACGTCTACGCAAAAAAAATATTTACAGATATTCAACAGGTGCCCTTTCGTGCAGGTTTTAAATATGTATATAAGGTAGCGCCAGCTTCCAGTCAAATTGGTTTCAAAATATTCACAAACTTAACTATAATATAACCGTAAAAGTGAGTGAAATATTGCTTTTGAGCTGTTACAAAATAATATATTCATTACGTATGTGTCAATGTCTGTTGAGTATCTTGAAACTAAATTGACGGGAAGCTGTTTCTGCCTAAGGTAGCGCCAAAAACTGTACTGTATAATTTGAAGCCGTAGCATGTGCACACCTACACAGGCTATAACCGCCAATAATGTTTTGAGAGATTTATTATAAATGATAGCAAAAATATACAAGAACCTACTGAGACGCATACCTCAGCAACATATTTCACCATATTACTAAGCTCATCATTACCACTGCCATAAATCACACAAATAAAAACAGAAAAAGAACACTGTGTTGTGAAAGTTACGTTCCGATTTCTAATTAACAAGGGAGGTAAATCGTATAGGTAATTAGCTAACAATATCCTCACGCAGTTACTTCCCTTGAACAATATAAAATGAACGCGCAGGTCCGAATATGTATTTTTATTTTAGGAATTTTCTGGTAGTAATTTTTGTTAGATGTTTGTTGGGCACACGCAATTTATTCACCTTATTTTTTCAATTCACAGATGTAGAGCAGGTGTATGCAAATGTTGCAGAAGCAACATCAATTAAAATGAGGTCTATGAATTTCAGATCTATGGTTCCTTAATCACGGTATTAACCTGAAAAAAAAGGAAATATTATTAGCTACGGACTTATACAGATCGCCGGTAAAACAATTTTAATAACATTCATAACATTACAATATTTTACAACAATATTTACGATGTTGAACATGCTGCCGAAAATGTAATAATGTGAGAGGCTGCCGAAAATGTATGTTTTTATACACCATGTTTGCGTTTAGGTAGGCTGCCGAAAACGAATTAACATCTGCGGCTGCCGAAATTACATGGCTGCTGAAACTACCCGAGACCATCTATGCGACACATGTCGGATGAAATGTTCAAGCTACAAGGCAATCCTGCACGCATATGGTTGGAATCAGTTGGGACACTGCGAGAAACAGAGAAGGCTGTTAGCAAAGTAAAGCTCTTAACTGGTACCTATGGACTCCAAACAGTACTTGCGAAACGTGATAGACGTGGAACCACTTCAACAATCTGTCCATTCTGCAACCTCAACCTTTCTTGCCGCCTGTACATCACTTAATACGGCCAGACAGTTCCATGTAGATGCCATGTGCGACATACTTGGTGGCAAACTGGAGAACGACACCACGGTCCTCCTGCTCTTAAATCATATACATCCAGACCTGCCAGACCTGCCCTGTTCTCTTCCAAATCACATTATCTCGAATATGGAGCATATCAGCAGACTGGATTTATTTCTGTCACAAAGAGAGAATGCGTCTACTCTTCATACAATGACCACATATAAAGGACTCTTGTTAACCTTCACAGTTTTGTCTTTATACCATTGTCTATATACTCCAGGAGGTGCTTCTTATAGTGGGGGGATCTGCATGTACAAGAAGATGATTACGAAAATAGGTGACGAATTGGAAGACAATGTAAAAAAATGAAGTGTATAAACAACCAAAAGCATACATATATTTTCTCAAAAGTGTGTACTAGCTGTATTCAGTAAATAATAATTTACTGACTACTTACGACCAAATGTAGACTAAATGTGAGACGATAAAATATTTTTAAAATTTTTTTCAAGAGCTCCTTCTTCTTGATGTGTAGATACCGCCTCTAGGTTACAATCCTTTAAGCGATCCTCCGTGATGGAGTAGTCCCTATCAATCAATCAATTACTGAGACGTGGCTAAAAGCAACTTCACCTACTAACCTTGTAGATAATGTGAAAATAGGCGTTGCTTATAAGCGAATGCAGACACCATTTATTGCTTAAATAATTGGGACGAATTTGTAAATGGTCGAAATGTCCTAAATACGTATGCCCATGTATAGTACATTTGAAGCTAATTTTTCATCATGCATGGTGGGGGTTCTGGTAAATCCTGTCTACGATATTCACGCCAATGCGTATGCCCATTGTCAGTGATGTCCACCAGCATCGTTGCATCTTTTACCGGGGTCTACACCATTAAATATTGTTGCACCAGTCCAATGATGTTATAAAATGTGTACCAACGTGTCGCGGTGCTCCTCTCTATTTGGGGAAATACAAAACAAGTTCATAGTAACTATGACGTCATAATGAAATGTCGTCCCCTAGAATTTTTAAATCGTGTTTATCCAGACATAAACTACAAAAAAAACGGGAGTTATATAATGCATGTCTGCAAGTAAATACACGAATGTACATTCGACGCGGGTGTGAATGGCGCAGTACATGGGCCTACATTTCCTCCTATCAGCACTAAACACACGACATTCACAAGAATGACCTTCCATGGCCATGGATGTTAAAAATAATACGAGACAGTCAACCAAACCTCATACTGCATTTACAGACACATAAATAGGAATAAATAATGCTTTTATCTGGTCTGTGTCAGACTATTTAATCTTTTAACATTCTGAAGTAAATATACGCTATTTCGTGATAACAATATCATGCAAATTTTGGACATTGGCAATACCGAGTAGGTTTCCCTAAAACAACTAGGGGAACATACCAGTAATGACGAACCATATCCCATAATGCAACGGGGCCCTATGAAGAAACCACGAAAGCTATATCATAAGCCGAAACCGGAACCAAAAATATCTCATGACTGGAAACGAAGCTTTCTCAGTCGCATGGTATATGTATTTTGGCCTGGTTCCCTGTCTCATTTTCAGCTGCTCATTACACGTACGTACATGTTATCTATATATGCTCACTTCGTTCGCTATAAAAAATTACACATTTATCGAAAAGCATAGAAAAATTTAAAAGGGGTGTGGTGTCGGAATGTGCATTAAGGATAATATTCAGTACACCGAGTGTGAGGATCTTTCCATTCTGGACCCAAATTTTGAATCATTGTTTATAGAAATCCCAAAAGAAAAAGATAAAAAATAAAATAATAGGCACTAGTGCACAAAACAGCGACAAAAGAAAATTTATTGACCTATTAGGAGCAACATTAGATGATATTAAAAAAGAAACAAAACAGTCTATCTCATGGGTGAATTCAATTTTGGCATGATGGAACAAAACTGCCCTCACTCACAAAGTTTTACAAATTTGCCAAATGCACATTCCTTTTATCCAAACATAACTAAGCCAACCAGAATTACTGAGAGTTCGGAAAGAACTATTGATATAATACATTCAGTAATAATATCAGTTTCATCAACTAAACACATTCAGGAAGTTTCGTAACAGACACATCAGATCACCTACCAATTTTTATCCTTGAAAAAACCGTCAAGCTACAGTAGACCAATTAAGTGTAGATAAATGAATCAGGTCAACATTGAAAAGTGTTAAAAGGCCATGTCTGAGGTAGACTGGAACCAGTAGACTGTGATGATGCCTACACCAAGCGCCACAACATATGCACTAACATCTTTGCGCACAGTTTCCTCATGAAAGAAAATAAATTATTCAAGCACAACCCTACTAAACCATGGCTGGCAAGAGGATTGATAGCTACCTTTCATAAAAACAGCAACTTTATTTGACATTTATAAAATGTCAAGCAAAGCATATTGAGACAAAGTTTTAAAAATATAGAAATAAGCTGGACCAAATAATAAACACATAAAAAGGAACTATTATCAGAGCAAATTTGAACAATCCAAAAATGATATACATGAAACATCGAAAATCATAAAATCACTTTTGATTAAAAACAATAGAAAAGCACAACAGACCCATGCAGTTTCTCTACAATAATAAGGTAATCACAGATAACAACAAAATTGCAAACAGTTTCAATGAATATTGTGTTAACATAAGTCTAAATCGCTTAAAGAAAATCACAAAACATCAAGAATTAAATATAGTAATTACCTCACAGATATGCCAGCTTATTAATCCCCTTCATTTTTTGCTTATCCTGTTAACAATGAAGAAAATTTCAATATACTTTAGGTACTGTGTCACACCAAGTAGTCTTAGATGAAAAATAGTAGCAAACATACAATATTCCAACCATATTTAGCATATGCTTATGCAATCTAATGGAATATGAAATGATTTTCCACATTGTGCACCTTATCATTGAAACTGAATTGTGCATTAAAACTATGTAACGTGGATGAGTTTTATTTCAAATGTGCAGCTTTGTGCCTCGTGAAATGATGGAACAGCCATTCAATAAGAAGAAGGGCTTCCCCGGTCGCAAAGTACATCACAACACATAAACAAATCTCTCATGACAGCGACCAGTTTACGGTACCTATTTTTCTTTTCATAGTCGCGTGTTTTAGTGTATTGTCTTGTAGCAACTTCTTGGTGACAGCTTGATATTGAATCATGTAAAGATATTTCTGCGCTAGAATATGAAAATTCAGCAATATTTACGCAATTGGAAGCGAAAAACAATCCCTTGAAGGGGCATTCAGCCCTCTGCCAATTCGCCACATTGTACCATTATTATGATACAATTGTAATACGCCGCAGGCTTATTTTAAAGTCCATGTAATTTCAGCGATTTTACGTGATATTGTACACACTTACACACGCCAGTTCCATATGCCTATTCTATGTATTTGGCGAAAGAAAATGTAGGATATAGGTCGTCTATTCATGCTTTGCGTGTAAGATATGCATACACGAGTCTTACAGCTTCATTCGTTGCTAAGTCAGTCATCCACACAGTCAGTTGGTCAGTCAGATGGTTGGTCAATCGGTGAATGAGTGGTTTGGTCTGTCAGCCTGTCTATCCGTCTGTCACTCATGCAGTCATCTGACCCATCACCCATGCAGTCTGTCAGTCTGTCACTCATGCAGTCATCCGATCTGTCACCCATGCAGTCTAGACTGTCAGTCTCCATTTCACATGCAGTCATCCGATCTGTCACTCATTCAGTCTTTCACTCATCTGAACTGTTGCTCATGCAGTCATTTGACCCCTCACTCATGCAGTCATCCGATCTGTCACTCATGCAGTCATCTGATCTGTAATGCGGCCGGTCAGTCAGTGGGTTTGTCAGTCGGTGGGTGGGTGGTTTGGTCCGTCAGTCTATCACTCATGCAGTCATCCGGTCTGTTACTCATGCAATCATCTGATCTGTCACACGTGTAGCCCATCAGTCGGTCACTCATGCAGTCATCCTATCTGTCACTCATGCAGTCCATCAGTCTGTCACTCATGCAGTCATCCGATCTGTCACTCATGCAGTCATCCTATCATTACCTCATGCAGTCATCCGATCTGTCGGTTATTTGGTCCCTCGGATGGTCAGTTAGTGGGTTACTCAGTCGATGGGTGGGCGGTTTGGTCCATCAGTCTGTCACTCATTCAGCCATCGGATCTGTCACTCATGCAGTCCGTGAGTCTGTCGCCCATGCAGTTATCTGATCTGTCATTCATGAAGTCACCTGATCTGTCACTCATGCAGGCACCCAGTCTGTCACTCATGCAGTTGGATGGTCGGTCAGTCGGTCACCAATGCAGTCATCCGATCTGTCATGCATGCATTGATCCTATCTGTCAATCTTGCAGTCATCCGATATGTCGCTCATGCACTCTGTCACTCATGCAGTCAACCGACCTGTCACACATGCAGTCATTCGATCTGTCGATCATACAGTCATCCGATCTGTCACTCATGCAGTCATCTGATCTGACATTCATGCAGTCCATAACTCTGTCACTCGTGCAGTCATCCCATCTGTCACTCAGGTACTCATCCGATATGTCGCTCATGCAGTCTGTCACTCATGCAGTCATCCGATCTGTCACTCATGCAGTCATCCAACGTGTCACTCATGTAGTCTGCCACTCATGTAGTCTGCCACTCATGTAGTCTGTCAGTTTGTCCATCATGCAGTCATCATGTCTGTCACACATGCACTCATCCTATCTATCACCCATGCAGTCATCTAATCTGTCATTTATGCAGTCGGTCTGGTGGGTGGGCGGTCAGTTCGTCGCTCAGTCGGTCAGTGGGTTGGTCAGTCGGTGGGTGGGTGGTTTGGTCTGTTAGTCTGTCCATCAGTCCATCACTCATATAGTCATCTTTCACACATGCAGTCTGTCAGTTCTGTCACTCATGCAGTCGGTCTCTCTATCACTCATGCAGTCATCCTATCTGTCACTCATGCAGCCATCCGATCTGTCACTCATGCAGTCATATGATCTGTAACTCATGCGGTCATCCGATCTGTCACTCATGCAGTCGGTCACTCATGCAGTTGGTCGAGCAGCTGGCTGGTTGCTCAGTGGATTTGTCTGTTGGCGGGTGGGTGGTTTGGTCTGTCAGCCTTCCGTCAGTCCTTCGCTCATGCAGTACTCCGATCTGTCACTCATGCAGTCTGCCATTCATGCATCCATCCAATTTATCTGTCATGCAGTTGGTCACTCATATAGTTGGTAGGTCGGTCACTCATGTGGTCAGTCAGTCCGTCATGCATGCAGTCAGGCAATCTGTCACTCATGCATGCAGTCGATCAGTCCGATTTGTCACTCATCCAGTCGGTCATGCAGTCGCTCATCCGATCTGTCATTCATGCAGTCAGGCGGTCATCCGATCTGTCACTCCTGCAGTTAGTTGGTCATTCGATCAGTCAGTTGCTCGTTCATAATGTCCGTCAGTCAAATGATCTGTCACTCATGCAGTTGGTGAGCTATCTGCACTGTCACTAATGCAGTCGGTCAGTTAGTCGTTTGATTGATCATTCAGTCAGTTGGTCGGCCTTTCCATCAGTCTGTCACTATTGCAGTCATCAGATCTGTCACTAATGCAGCCTGCCAGGGTGCAAGATTCATGCAGTCGGTCATCTGATCTTTCACTTATGCAGTCAGTCGCTCATCTGATCTATGACTCACATGCAGTCGGTCAGTCAGTCAGTTGGTCGGGCGCCTGTCCATCAGTCCATCACTCATATAACTTTCCGAGCTGTCACTCATGCATCCTGTCAGTCCGTCACTCATGCAGTTGGTCATCTGATCTGTCACTCATGCAGTCGGTCGGTTGGCTTGTCTGTCCTGTCCGTCACTCATGCAGTAATCCACTCTGTCACTCATGCATCCCACCAGTCCATTACTCATGCAGTTGGTCATGCGATCTGTCACTCATGCAGTCAGTCAGTCATCTGATCTGTCAATCATGCTGCCGGTCAGTTGGCCGATCAGCCAGTCACCATGTACGTCAGTCCCTCATTCAACCGATCATTCATTCATGCAGGCCAGAAATCATGCAGTCGGTCATCCGATCTGTCACTCATGCAGTCAGCCGGTCATCTGATCTGTGACTAATGCAGTCAGTTTGTCAGTCAGCCCGTCCTTCACTCATACAGCTATCTGAGCTGTCACTCATGCAGTCGGTCAGTCCATCGCTCATGCAGTTGGTCATCTGATCTATCACTCATACAGTCGGTCATTCGGTCTGTCGGCCTATCTGTCTCTCCGTCAGTCATGCAGTCATCCGATCTGTCACTCATGCACTCCATCAGTCCATCACTTATGCAGTCGGACACCCGATCTGTCACTCATGCAGTCAGTCCCACATCCGATCTGTCACTTATGCAATCGGTCGGTCATCTGATCTGTCACTCATGCAGCCCGTCGAAAATTGTCAAGGTCATCCCTCTCTTTCCCCTCACATAACCATACTGCATATATTTGTAATTTCAAGGTAGTCTGAGATGAGTTCACGAAAAATCTGGATATGATTGCCTTTTCATAATTAAAGTCCCTTAACGAAAATACCACAATACTGGTAAGACACACTTATGAATGACTGCCCATTTTCATAATAACTGCAATAGTTTGCAAATTATTGTGGATGTGTAACGCGTTGCGAAAACTGATAACGCAAATCATCTCCACTTATACGCAGTGCGAATTAATCTCTAAACATTACCATCATTGTTGGCCTGTTTACAGTTAATTCGACTATTTTAGTCTAGCCTATCATTTAATTTAGTCGTTAATAGTATTTACTGATGATGCACTGAAAGCGAAACAAAAAATATGTCACGTGAGAGGAGGGATTTCGCTGCATGAATATTTATGAGATGTCCACTGAATACAATAAAAACTAGATGGATAAGATCAGTAATGGCTGTAAAATGTGTTATTTGATGATGGCGATAATGGTGGAATTATATTGTTTTATTGACGCCATTGTGCAAATATGAACTTGTCCTGGCACAATGAGATTATATATATATATATATATATATATATATATATATATATATATATATATATATATATATATACCTGTGCAAAAGTTAAGCACCACCCTATTTTTACGCACATGCGAGGGTATATTCATGTGCTATGAAGAAAGCAATAGCATAAACATTTATGTACCCATCCATCTTAGTGCAAGAGGTAATAATGCAACTAGAGGAATGCTGATTATGATGGTGGGGAAACACTGTATGTTTTTGTTTGAACTTGAAAACGAGGCCTGAATATGGTTACGTTGACACAACTGACAACTATTGCCCTACAGTTGACACACGTGGCTAGATTGTCATTAATGGTGTCTGAAAACGAAGTTTAACATCTGTGCACGAGTTTGAGACTGTCATTATTAATACCGGGTATATCCACCTTGTGCCTGGATGACGGCCTGGACACGACGTCTCATGCTGGTCACCAACCGACTGATACGCCATTGTGGTATTCGTTGCCATTCAAGATGGAGTGCGTCTGTTAATTCCTGTAGGTTCTGCACAGGAGGATCCCTCCTTCTCACCATGTTTCCCAGAATGTCCCAGATATGCTCAATAGGGTTCATGTCAGGGCTCCTTGCTGGCCATGGTAGGGTTTCGATGGCATTCTGGCGGAGGTATTCATGCACAGCTCTAGCACGATGTGGTCGGGCGTTGTCATCCATGAATATAGGGTGGGTTCCAGGTGCATGATTTACAAAATGAGGGACCACAACTCTATCCAGTATGGAATCTTGATATCTTTGTCCATTTAGTGTTCCAGGTACAGTCAACAGATCCAGCTTACAATCAAATGAGATGCACCCCCATATCATAACGGAACCTCCACCAAATGGAACTTCTTCCATGATGTTACGTTGGTCGTACGCCGTGCGTCTGGACCTCCATACACGAGTTCGACCATCTGTGGCATGATGCAGGAACCGACTTTCATCGGACCAGTGTACCCGTCTCCAGGATCTCATGTTCCAGTGTCTTCTTTCGTTGCACCACCTCAGACGCTCCTCTTTGTGGTGTGCAGTGAGGAGAGGACGTCTGACAGGTCTCCTAGCTTTCATGCCAGCAGCATACAGTCTCCTTTTGACGGTAGACATTGACACTCTATTGCGCGTTTCCCATTGCTGGCTGAGCACTCTGCTGTTGGTGAATGGAGATCTCCTAACAAGGCGTACTAGGGCTCGATCATCACGGGCAGTAGTCTTCTTCGGTCTTCCAGATCTAGGCCTGTCCTTCACCTCGTTAGTTTGCCCATGTTTTGCAATCAAACGACTGATTACAGTATGGTTAATGTTCAGCTGTCTGCCAATCTCTCTGCATGACATACCAGTGGTATGCATGCCTATGATTTGCCATTTCACACGATCACTTAACCTTCATCTTGCCATAGCGGTTCACAATCAAGAGCTAATTCTCTCTGTACAAATAAACCACGGTCATGAACACAAAATTCCTAATCTTGTCGCCTAAATCTGTATGTAATGTTCTACACCTCAAACTGGACTTTTACATAACTGAACACGTGTGCTGTTTCCCGCCACGCACGGACATCAAGCGGCGTGAAGTCATGCATGCATGTGCATTTCGTACTTGGAATTATGTCATCTAACGCGGGGACAAAAAGTATGGCAGCCTAGTTGTACTATCATGTTTCTACGTTCTGTTGTTTTTGCTGGTGCTTAACTTTTGCACAGGTGTATATATATATATATATATATATATATATATATATATATATATATATATATATATATATATATATATATATATATATATATATATATAGCATAGAAACTGATTTGCAATAATCAAATACTGTGACATAGCAGCTTTAAGTTATGTATACAACAGTTAGATTTTGAATTGCTTAACTGTAGGGAATGGGTCTGTAATCACATTGTTCCTAATATCTAAAGTTATGTATTCCAAAGGTAGATTTTGAATTGCTTAACTGTAGTATGAGATAGGGAAGGGGTGTGTAATCACATTGTTCCTAATGTCTTATGCTATGTGTACCACAGGTAGATTTTGAATTGCTTAACTCTAGGGAATGGGTGTGTAATCATATCGTTCCTATTATCTAAAGTTATGCATGCCACAGGTAGATTTTGAATTGCTTAACTGTAGTATGAGACAGGGAAGCGGTGTGTAATCACATCGTTCCTAAGCTCTAATTGTATGTATTTTACATGGATGTAGGATTATATGAATTTCAAAAAATGTAGCATGATCTAGGGCATAGGTGTGAAAATTGTCACTATATTAATTGTTTTTAAATGTATCAGGAGAAAGGGAAAGGGTGTGTAATCACATCATTCATAACCTTTAATATTTATGTATCTCACATTGTTGTTTTAATATATGAATTGTAAAATAATTGTATGAATTGTAAAACTGTGCGATGAGTTAGGGAATGGGTGTGAAATCTACACCATTCGTAAAACTTGTTTCTACAATCGGTTACCTTACATGCATAAAGTAGGTATTGAAGTATAAGGCATTAAGGAACCAGAGAATGGGGTGTCCAGTTCAAATTAATCTCTAAATGAATGTATTTACATAAGTATGGGTGTGTTGGTGTACTGTATGATAGTATGGGGAATGGGTGGATTATCACGCATTTCTTTTTCCATGTTGCTCTATACCAATACATACTGGTTATTAAAGCAGTCCCAAATTGTATGTATGTATATAAATATGGATGTATGTTAATAAGAATACCAAAATGTACTGTATATACTTTAAACTTTGACATATATCACTCTATCAATGTACATAGAGTTTACTCGTCATTACAAATAAGGATTATGAGCAGAGCATAAAGGCACTAGCCTGGGTTCTGTAATTTATCTAATATAATCTAATCAAGTGGCTCTCCTTGCTTGGTTGAGCGACTTGCAATAGTGGTATTAATCATCTTGTTTTCTATTTTTTGACATTTTCTTCTGTTTCGTTTTTCTCCTAAATTTTGCTCGACATAGTTTACACACTACAATCTTTTTTATCCAGGGTACAATAATTTATTTTACTTAAATACGTACTGCTTTTAGTGGCTGCTATAATACGAGGTCAGACTGCGTAGATAGTGCTGCCTAGGAAAATAATCAATCAAACTGAACTAAATTAGACTGTAGGCACTATTTACAGCAGAATATTTGATGCCAGCAGATGACTCATAGAAACATTATACAGTGGCGGAGTTAGAGGGGGGGGGGGTGTGTGGTCCATGTGGCTCAGGCAACCCCCTACCCCACCCCACAAAAATATTTAAAAATAAATATGCTATTTTGCAGTCTTTCTTTCAATTCCACTGAGTACCAATACATACATACATAAGATACCTCACATTATGTGTATAATTAGGTGTCACATCTTGCGAATGTGAATGATCAAACAGTGAACTCGGACTTTTAATGTTCTATTGTAGAGCAACTATGGGACAAGATAGAATGACTGGATTGGCGTTACTTCATGTACATTACACTATGGACATTGATATCAATGACATTATTGATAGATTTTCTAGGAAGCATTCTAGAAGGCTAGTTTTGGATAATGCTTTTGTGGATGCATGGCTAATGTTGAATTTGCATAAGGTTTTTCTTGATAGTATGCTACTCCAGTTTTTGAAATGGAATCTGAAATGGTACATATCAAATTTGATGGTTGATTGGCTTAGCAATTAAGCAAATTCTGTTTAATTGCTAAGCCAACCACCCATAAATTTTGGGTTGCAACCGTTTCCGATTTGTCTTGTATGTTGCCATATAGTATCCTACTTTGAGGTACTTTATGAATATGCATTCCACATTAATAATCACCTCGGTTAAGTCTTGCTTGTTGACACCCCACACACCACACCATCAACAGATTGCTGTAACAGTACTGTGCCCATACCTCAGACTTTGTGAGTAAATATATGATGGCCATTTATGGTGGAAAACAAAATCATTTTGCAGCCAGCTAGAGTTTCGCATTTACCTCCAGAAATGCAGGAGATAGCTTCTGAGAGCGTCTAGATTTAATAATTTTACTTACAGGTTTACTTACAGGTCCTCTTCTGACTGTAAGGTTATAAACCCTCTTCTGTCAGCTCCAGGTCTTCTACTATATTTGCTATGTCGCATGCGCTTTGAGTTGTGCATGCCATGTCAATGTTAAATCTGATTGGTTGTTCCTTCCAGTATTTGCCCAGTCTACGTTCAAATGCTTGGGTGGTACTGGCACTGATAACTGCTTCTGGTAAGTCATTCCAAATGTGTACAGCTCTGTTAGTGAAAATGTTCTTGCAGATGTTCAGTCTTGAATGCTTCTTGAAGATTTTCATGGAATGTCCTCTGGCTGTACTGTTGGTGACTAATGGGATGCTTAGGCGCACTTCCTCTGAGTCGTATTTGTTGGTTAGTATTTTGTGGAGTTCAATCATGTCACCTCTTAGTCGACGATATGAAAGTGTTGGCAGGTTTATCAGATTAAGTCTTTCTTCGTATGTGTGTTCTTGTAGACCAGGTACAAGTCTTGTCACCCTCCGCTGGACATTTTCCAGAACTATAATTTGTCTTCTGAGGTATGGGCTCCATATTTGGTAGGCATATTCGAGGTGGGGATGTACAAGTGCTGTATATACAGTTCTGAAGCTGGCTATGTCAAGAAACTCCATTGATCTTCTAATGAGTCCCATCATGGAGTTGGCTTTGTTAATTTTATCGTTGGTATGAAAATCAAAGGTTAATTTGTCATCAGTGGTTACTCCAATGGCCTTTTCATTTGTGATGCTTTTGTAGCTCGCGGGGTCGCGTCGGGTCATTCCACAATGTCCGCCACGCCATATGTGCATGACGAATGCAGATGATGGCTAGCTCTCGGTCTCGGGGTAACTGATTCCGAGCGACGCTGACCTGCGGGGAGCAAAAACCGGCTCCTAAGGCTGGTGGAACTCAATCGTTCATGCGACCATTGTCGCTAACATTAAATTGCACAGTATCTGCTCATGAGTTTATGTCACCGGTATGCCTGTTCATAGCGATTTTGTGATCTATGAACGTACACGATTTTGATGGTGACCTAAATTAATTAAAGAGTAATTAACATATATCTCTTATACACGTGTTGAGATATAATATTATGAGAATATATGAACCTTTAAACGTGGAGTGACCGGAGGTACCACACAGACATGCAGGTCCGCAGAGGTATCCCTACAAAGGAGGCTCCCACATACGATATCACTAATTAACTTAATATAAGTTATTATACCCCTAAGCTGAAAAGGAAGAAGAGAAAGAAACTCTTGAGTGGCGAGAGGCTTTGTGCCTCGCGCGGGCATTACTCCTAGTGCTGTTTTCTTGAGTGAGGAGTAGTAGCCTCACGCGGGCCGCCGTCCTTGGATCCTTGCGAGAGGCAAGTGCCTCACGCGAGCCTCCGTTGAAAGAAAATGCTGCCACCGCCAAAGCGGCGAGACAGAGATGGCCACAAAAGCGGCCAGCCTGTGTTCAACCAAAAAGGGCTACAAGAAAAGACCATCCTAGTGAAACTATAACTAAAAGTGTTGTGTGTTGTTTTATGTGATGACGAGACAAGCGATTCCCGTAGGATTCCCAAGTCACCGTCTTAGGTAATTCCAATAATACTGAATTAGTAGGTGCTGCTTTTATTTATGTGGGCCTTCTTCTATGCCTAACCTTTCATTTCAGTTTTAAAGAGACAAGAACTAGTTTATGCTGCAAATGGCGGGTACCCTACCTAGTTCTAGATATGGCTGTCATTAACAGCAGATACCCCACGACATCCGTGCTCAACACAGTATGCACACATGTCACTTTGCAAGATATCCGAGCCTGATGAGAGTCCAGACATCTTGCTTTGTGACCACATAAAACATCACATGACGATGGCTACCTTTTTACACAAGCAAATTTATTCATTATGTCATTACGGTTGGGATTAGAGAGACGGATATCCACCTTAAATGTCCTTCCCGCATGGGCATGGCAGATTCCATCATCTTGCCAAGACATTTGTACAGAATTCGGTGGCGATACATATCTCATCCGTCACCAATCCTATGGAGCTAAGTTATTGACCTCACATTAGGTCTATAACCAAGTTGCCTAAATATGCACTGCGGTGCGGGATATATATCCTAAGAAAGATAAAGAGCAATAATAATAATAATAATAATAATAATAATAATAATAATAATAATAACAATGATTTCACAGTGCTTCCTACATTGGCAAGGGTAACTAACTAACAAGTGTCCTAAGATATAGGGGTGGTGTATGTGACACCGTACCTTGGCCATCACTGCTCGGAAACCTCCTATAGTTTCCCAGAGTCGGATCAGACCACGGTACGGATAGGGACATCCAAACAATTAAGAAGCCATAAGGCTTAGTGGAACATGAAGAGAGATGATAACTTAAGTTAATAGCACGGACAGTGACCTTAGTGAAATATTGACGGTGGCGGGAAAACGTGATGCATATATAATGTTGCTGCATAGTATCTCCTAAGTGCTCTGCGGTCCTAGTTTTTTTTTTACAAAGAAACAAAACATATCAACTGATGGCTACTTGCCATATACTAAACTAACCTAGTACAGAACAGCAATAGTACATAAATTGATTAGAACCGTAATAACACAGGTTGATAGACCTAATACGGTGCGATTAGTGAAACACCTTACAGTGAAACAAGGATAATATGAACAGTAATAAAGAAATTATAACTAGCGGTCCGGGGACCGGGACGGTACCTGTTAGTCATCGGTACTGTTTACAGAGGAAACTACGGTAATTAAGGTACAATTAAATGAATATCTTTAAGAAGTAATTAATGACGGTGTAATTAAATATATCATGTATAGTTACTTGAATACCCAATAGCCGTTCTTAATTGCGGCTACCATGTTACTGAAATTGATACATCACTATGCTCGTGACGTGAGTTGTCATGTTCTCTGTGGACTGGATCAGTTCCCGCATGTAGATGGTCCGCAGGATATGGTCTCTGTGATGCTGGTATAGGACAGAAGCAGTACAAACTCAGAGCAGAGAAACACAGTATATGAATAGTCTACTGATTATATAGTAAGTTCTACACGATGCGGTATGACTAAAGTGTCCGTTAATAATAATGGTAAGTGGTATAGGTAAAATAACCCATTAACAGGGAGGGTTATTGATACAGCTGTAATTAAGCGTACTATTTAAGCCTAACGGTGCCCGCTGTGTCAATTAGCTCTTAAGGCACACCGAGCAAAGTTTACTTGGCTGGGGTCAAAATGTTAAATCATCACCTACGACATGCATTATGGCGGTTGAAAGTCTACTTTTCAGTGTGGCTGGCAGATCCGATGAGTTATCCACCGAGGGGCATTGCTGGCTCTACGTTATGCAGAATTACATATCTGGACCGTAAGGGGCCACCGTAATATTAGTTCCTATACAGATGGTAATTAAAGCAGGAACAATGTAACACTATGAAGGTGTCGTCCACAGTGTGGTGGCCCGATTTTTCTTGCAGTCCGAGCGGTGCTTGTAGTTGAAGTTGTGCCGAGATGATGTTGGATTCAGTCTTTGCCACTCCGGTTGTTCAGTCAGGTTTCCATGCTTGGAAAGTTCCTGACCAGTCGGCCACTGGCCGATGATGCTCTCGATCCTCATAAATCATCCCCTTTTATACTCGTGGTGACGTCGTAACTGGCTGCCTCAACCAATCAGAATTTGATGAACCAGCCAATCAACATGCTGTAATCCTGTGACATGTACACAATTATTTAAATATCGTGATAGTTATAGATGTGAAGATGACATACGCACGCGATTACGATGCCATGGACATATACGGACATACTTAGGAGGAAAACGGCGATAACTCGGCCATATCTTAACCGATTTTAAAACAATTAACAGATTTAAAAAAGCTGTCGAATTCTGGTCTTGATCCATACCAGATTCGGCGGAGACGAGCAAGTATAAAGAATTACAATGTACCTACTCGGTGCACTAAAAGCGTTACCTGCTCTTGGACGTGCTACTGTAGGTCGCCGGGTAGTGTCGGGCCGTTCCGATGTATCATGTCGACTCGTCATGCCGCAAGTGCATGACGAGTGATGACGCTGGTTAGCATCCGGTCTCGGGGGTGACAGACCCTGAACGAGACTGCCCTGCGGGAAACAAAAAATGGCTCCTAAGGCCAGTGGAACTCAATCGTTCCGGTGGGGCCGTGTGACCATCATCGCGAACATTAAACACAACGGTCTCATCTCAAGAATTTGTGTCACTAGTATGCCTGTCCATAGCAATTTCGTGATCTATGGACTTACAAGATTTGATTTGGTGACCTAAAAATATAAGTCTATACAATGCGTTTACGTAAACAATTAAAATTATGCTAGATAAAACTACAGTAAGAGCATACGAAAATACGAGACATAGAGGCAGGTAGATGAACTTTTAAACATGGGCTCCCGGAGGTACCACACATACTCGTGGGTCTGCAGAGGTATCCCCGCAAGGGAGGCTCCCGTACACGAGACATAGCTATTTAACTTAATATAAGTTATTAAACCTCTAAGCTGAAAGGAAGAAAGCTATCTCAGACGAAAAAGTGATGTGCCTCACGCGGGCACTACTCCTAGTGCTAGTTTGGGTGAAGAGTATTATCCTGGCGTGGACCGTCGCCGCTGAATCCTTGCGAGAGGCCAGTGCCTCGCGCGGGCCTCCGTCTCGGGAAGGTGTCGCCATGGCTTAAAGTGGGAGAAGAATAGTAGGCAAAAATGGGCCCACTCTAATATTTCAAACAAAAATGCTGTAGAAAAAAAAGACCATACCTAGTGAGATTATGACTATAGGGGTGCGTACTGTTTTACGTGAAGATGGAATGGAAGATTCCCGATGGAGTCCTTCATCACCGTCTTATGTGATTCCTAATATGCTGATTTAGTAGTTGCCGCTTTATTTCTGTGGGCCTTCTGCTTTGCTTAATTCCTTTTAGTTGTTTTCAAAACAAGAATTAGTTTAGGCCGCAACTGGCCGATATCTACCTTGCTATTAGACACGGCTGTCACAGAGAACAGATGCCCTAGGACATCAATACTGTAGACAGCGCTCATACATGTTACTTAGTAGGATCTCCGAACTGGGTAAGAATCCGGACATTCCGCTTCGTAACCACATAAAACATTACAAGACATGGTTTACATTTCATGAAAGCATTATTAGGCCATCTCTCTTATCGTTATGGTGGGGGGTAATAGAGACGAATACACACCGTGAATGTCCTTCCCGCAAGGGCATGGCAGATCTAAATATCATGCCCTGACATTTTAACAGAATTCGGTGGGAATACGTATTTCGCCCGTCACCGGGTCCTATGGAACTAACCGTTTAACCTGTCGTTAGGTTTATATATACAAGTTGCCAGTTTTGCACTGCAGTGCGGGGGGATTGTCAGTAAATAAAATAATAATTAATACATGTGTTTTCGCAGTGCTTTCCTACATTGGCTTAAAGTACTATCTACTAAGTATCCGAAGATACATGGGAGTGTATGCGATACCGCACCCTAGCCATCACCACTCGGAAACCCCAATAGGTTCCCAGAGTCGGATCAGCCCATGGTGTGGATAGGGACAGCCAAACAATTAAGAAACCACAAGGTTGAGTGGAGCATGAAGAGAGACAAAATCTTAGAGTTATGAGTCTTACCGGAGTGCGGGGATAGATTATCGCACTACCGGAAGAGAAGAGTATATTACACAGTATGTAATGAAGAAAGTGTCTCTAATCATTTTGAACCTATCCTATCGAGCTGTGTATAGAACAGGTTAGTCGGTAGCATGCGGGGCTAAACAAAGTTATAGCATGGACAGCGACCTCAGTGAGAAACTGTTGGTGGCGGGAGAAAGTGCTGCATATATAAGTATTGCTGTATAGTGTTTCCTACGTGCACTGCAGTTTTATATTTTCTATAACTAAGCAAAACAAGTGAATGGATGGCCATGTTCATACATGTTAACGAACCTACTATAGTGCGGTTAGCAGCACATTGGGGAAAATGATAATAATTATCTACAAATACAGAAATTATAACTATCGGTCCTAAGACTGTTATGGTTTATTTTAATCATCGGGACCGTTTTTACGGATACGATATAATTAACAAAACCTATATAGATAAATAATTAAACTGTGAAGTATAGTTAATTGAATACTTGGTAGTCATTCCCAAGTTAGGCTACCATGTTACTGAAATTGACATGCCAAGTCGACGTGAGATGATGCGCTCTCCGGAACCTGGAAAGTTCCCACAGGCTGGTTCCGGCAGGTTGGTTCCCGCAAGCTGCTGCCCGCAAACAAGATTCCCGCAAGAACGTTCATGGCAGGGGAAGGACATCACTCAGCATTGTAAATCTAATAGAATGTCTAACGAGCAGTCAGCAAAAGATACGATAGTACTATGCGGTGAAGAAAGTTCCCGTACACTGATGGCATGGATGGAAGGTGTAAACAACCCGATCACTAGCGGGGTTGTTAGAGGCAAATGAAGATACAAAACAAGGCTTCACGGTGCTGGGTACGGCAACCAGCTCTGATGATGCACCGGGCAGAGTTTACTTGCTACGGTCGAAAGGCAAAAGAACCTACACGATTGGTGCGGCAGATGTTTGAAATACCACTTTTAGGCATGGCCGGCAGGTCCGGCAAGTCATCCATCAAAGAAAATGCTGCCCCTACATCTGTAGATTCACATATTCAGGCCGCAAAGGCCTCACCGCAAGTTTGTGTTCCGAATGTGGATGTAGTATTTGTGAATGATTATCAAAAGTTCCAAATTACTCCCGTAAATGGGGAGTTACAAAATTGTTTTAGTGCGGTGGGTTGGAAAACTGCACATTACGGGATAAAAACCTGACACATAGCGAAGGAAGACGCGTAATGTCTGTCACGCTTGTAGTAGCTGGTATAGATCCAACCTGTTCGGCCCCTGGCCGAGGATGCTCTCGATCACTGGATCGCTTCTCCTTTTATACTCTCCATGACGTCACAGGCGCAGGCTCCATCCAATCATCGTTCGAGCAACAGCCAATCAGTGCGTCGCAAATAATAGCGTAGTCGAACGTTCTAGAACATTCTAGAAGCTTTACATCCACGTGGTTATGACATTATGGCAATATTTTGAAGATAATCAAGAAGAGTTTTCCCTGGATAACCCAGCCATTTCTCAACAGATTTTGAAATGGTGTACAGATTCGGAAAGCCCGTTGAATTCTGGTCTTGATTAATGCCAGATTTAACTAGATCAGGTAATCAATAAGGATTACAGAATACCAGCTCGGTACACTAAAAGTGCCATCCTATCTAGGTCACAACTACATGCTCCATAGAAACAGCGCCCCGGCGCGCGCATGCGCATAATGCGTTTTAACGAACGTAGTCATTTTTCGACACACTCTCTCTCCCCTAGGCCTATATACGCTTATAGCTCTACCCAGAGGGGCGTGTTCAGGAAACAAATCCTAGATGGGCGGAGCGTACCCAGCTTAGCTGGTACGGCCGGTACCCGACCAGTCGATCTGAACTACACTACATGTGCTCTGTCAATGCAGCAGTTAGCGTGCGCTACGCGTCTTAACGAACTTAGTCGTTTTGCTGACGAAATCGCTCTCATAGGCCCATACATGCTTATGGCTCTACCCAGGGGGGCGCGTTCATGGAACGAATCCAGGACGGGTGGCGTGTACCCAGCTTAGGTGGTACGGCCTGCATCCGACCAGTCGATCCGAACTACACTTTCCATAACCTGGCTATTTTCTCTGACTTTGCCAATTCTCATCGTTTTGCATTTCTCCGGGTGGAAACATAGTAGCCTTGTGTCAGCCCAGTCTTGAATACTGTATATATCTTGTTGGAATTGTATGCAGCTTTCTTCAGTGGTAGTTGATCTGAAGGCTTTGGTGTCACCGGTGAATGGGTATGTAGATATGTTGGAACTAGTTACGTCAGGGAGGTCATTTATGTGGATCACAAATAGCAGTGGTCCTAGAACTGATCCTTGGGATAGTCTGCTTGTGACATCTTTCCAGTTAGACTTTTTTCCATTAATTAATACTCGTTGTTTCCTGTTGCTAAGAAACTCCTGGATCCAGTTATAGTATAAGGGGCCTATGTTGTCTGCGTTGAGCTTATGAACTAGTCTGCGGTGTAGCACTTTGTCAAAGACTTTCTTATGAAGTCACAGAAGACAATATCAATCCATTTACCATTGTCTAGAATCTCTGTCCATTTCTCTAATACTTGGAGTAGCTGACATGTAGCACTGTGTATCGGCCATTTATGAAGCCATACTGCTGACTGCTGAAAAGCTTGCGGTCTTTCATGTGCTCCATGATCCTTTTTCTAACGAGGGTTTTAAGTATCTTGCACAAAATGACTTATTGGTCGGTAGTTATTTGGATTCTTACATGAAGATGGCTGTGACATAGGCTATTTTCCATTCTGATGGGAGTTTCCTGGAAGTGATAGAAGCCTCGAAAATATGCTGTAGCGGGAGACTTAGTGTATGTCGCTGTTCATTGTTTTGTAAGTCTCCTGCAGGTTCTAAGGGAAATACCGAATTGAAGAAGCTATCTAAAACCTCTGCCTTCTCTTCGTCAGACTCCGTGGGCTATGGTTGTTGACTGGAATCTTTATACAGGTTGCAGACACTGACTTTAGGTTTTTTTTGGATCCGATGTAACTTCAGAATCTCTTTGGGTTCTGCTTAATCTGTGATATTATATCTTTTTCATGTAGTTTGGCCAAGTTACGATTGAATGTGCACACCTGGTTTCTGACTCTACAATATTCGGAGTAGGTTTTCTCATCTATAGTTTTCAGGTACTTTGTCCATAATCCTTGTTTCCATTTTATTTTGGCTAACGATTTTGTGTTTAGTCCTTTTTGTGTTCTTTTGCTTTCAAAGGTTTTGATTTTGGACAAATATTTTCCAGAGGAGAACACATTTGAAGAAGAAGGAAGACATTTGAGGAAAACTTAGCCAAACAGGCAAAACAAAATCCTAAATCCATCTGGAAATACATTAAATCCAGGTGTAATACCAAAGAGAGAGAGAGAGAGAGAGAGAGAGAGAGAGAGAGAGAGAGAGAGAGAGAGAGAGAGAGAGAGAGAGAGAGAGAGAGAGAGAGAGAGAGAGAGAGAGTATCGACCTATATAACAACCCAGATGATAAGAAGTCACCCTTGATGGTAAACGATAAGGAAAAAGCAGATTTTGTGTAAAATTCTTTTCAAGTGTCTTCACAATTGAACCAGATGGAGACAGGCCTAAAGTCTAACAACGCAAATTAGGTAATGTGATTATGCCGCTTCACATAACTGTGGAAAGGGTTGAGAAGACATTAAAGAAGCTAAACATCTGTAAATCACCAGGACCAGATGGCTTAAGTCCCCGGGTACTTCGCGAATTGGCAGAATCCCTGGCTGCACCTCTAGCAAACATTTACCAAACGTCAATTCGAATGCAGACTGTGCCCAAAAGTTGGAAAGAAACCAGGATATCGGCAACTTTAAAAAAAGGTAATAAAAAACAGGCTGGTAACTATAGACCAGTGAGTCTGACAAGTATACTCTGCAAACAATTAGAAGGTATAGTGAGAGACCACATAATGGCCTATCTTCTAGAAAATGGGGCCTTTAGTCCAAAGCAATTCGACTTTATCAGTGGAAGATCCACAACACTCCAGCTTCTACGTGTCTTAGACAAATGGACAAAGGCGATAGATGAGGGTCACACAGTGGATGCCATCTATTTGGACTTTAGAAAGGCATTCGATAGATACGGGAGGCTTTTGGATAAAATAAAGGCTTATAATATAGGCAACCCAATTCATTGGTGGATTAGAGAATTTTTCAGTAATAGAAAGCAACAGATTCCATAAATAGGGAAGGATCAAATTGGATGGACATCACCAGTGGGATACCACAAGGCAGGGTGCTAGACTCCCTGCTCTTCATGATATACATTAATGATCTACCAGAAGGTGTCCACTCAGACGTATACTTATTTGTAGATGACACTAAAATCTTCCAAACGATTCTAAATGAGGAGGACTCTGCGGCTCTCCAGACAGATCTGGATGCACTGGCTGAGTGGTCTAACACATGGCTACTCTGATTTCACCCACACTAGTGTATCAATGTGAGTTTTGGAAAAAAGCAGAGTGAGCCACGCAAGTACCACATTAATGCAGATGGAAAAAGCCATGATATCCACCAATCTAAGGAAGAAAGGGGCGTTGGTGTTATAATCGCTGAAGGATTAAATTTTGAGAGACACATTAGTGAGAAGGTAAACAAAGCAAACAGCATGTTGGCTATCATTAGACATGTGAACTGTTCGGATGCGGTCTTCTATGATATAACCAGCACACAGTAATGTATGACTATATAGTAAGACGACTTTATTCAGATTGAGCTATAACGGGGCCAGCAACAGGGCTAATTAGGACAGGATGGATACATGTCAATTATAGCTCGTACTATACTAAATCAAGGGGATGTAGGTTACAAAGTACTCTGCGTTCATTCATAGCTTTTATACTATCTTTGCTAAATTCTTAGAAACTCCTTCAGCATTCCATTGCATGATAGTCAGCGGTTTGCTTTCTTGTACTTTAGGTTGGACAAACTTCTTCCTTTTTCTCCAAGGTCTACGAACTTTACCACCAGTAGCTTGGGTGGACCCCTTCGAGGCTGGGGGTGGGGGGGCCGGTGCTGCACATGCCTGGCGGGAACTCACACGGCGAGCACCATGATGGATATTCATAATATTAATCATCTTGAAAGATGAGTTGTTTAGTGCTATGGTTGGCCACTCGCTCCAAATACCTGGCTTGGTACCCAGATAAAGTGTTACACCCCTGTGCACAAGCCAAGATCAGAGATCTTAGATCTACTTTGAGGCCTAGCACTTGTAGCAGGGGGTTCCCCAAATCAAAAGCTCTACATACCCGGTGAGGCTTGAAAAGCTTAATTTAATGTCATTGGAATATAGATGGATCTGTGGTGATCTAATAGAAACATATAATTCAGTCTGCTAATGATAAATATAACATAGACAAAAATATCTTCTTTGAAATCTCCCCAATTACACACACCAGAGGGCACAATCGCAAACTCAGCACAAATCATAGCAATAAAGATATCCGCAGAAACTCTTTCGAATAGAACAGTATCATCTTGGAACTCATTGCCAGCCCTAGTTGCTGAGGCATCAACTCTTGACACATTCAAAACCAAATTGGACATACATTTTAGAGGCATGAAATTCTTATTTGATTAAGACATATCTGTGCTGAACATTCCAGAGTAGGTATATGGCCTACATAAACAACTATGTTTAAAAAGCCCACGCAAAACCGAATCCATCTGAACGGGTCAATAACAAGCCAGTGGCTTATGTCCTGTATTTTATGATGATGATGATGATGAGAAATTTCCCTTAGAACTCAATACACAGAATCCGTATTCCCACTACCCAGATGAACGCCAATGAACTTCCGGAAAAAGAACAAACGAAAACCGGATTTTTCAATCTGTCAAATATCAAACCTAAACTTGTTGGGATCCCAAACTGGTTAAATATTCTGTTATTTTCATTATTGAACTCACCTTTTTGTAATAATCTTTGTGTTGGAAACGCATTTTCCATCCAGGACATAACGAGACGAAATACTGTTGGCGACAGGAAAAAAATCAGATTCAGATTGGGATTGATCCCGATTTCGAGTGACGGAATTTAATCAATTACTAGACCTATATGGTAAGGTTTAAGGCTATATCGTCACTCTCACCATTCTATTGTTCACGTCATACGAAAAAAGCCTGGTAGGGGGAGAGATTGACGATAACGTCAGGTTGAATATGAAAATAGGTCATTAGGTGTTGCCTATAATTGTATAAAGAAACGCAGGCATCATTGTTTAAAATCTGCGACGAATTTGTATAGGGTCGAAATACGCAGTCCACTTGACTCCGCTGAGATTATGTTCGCAACAATACTTTATTATTTAAAATATAAAAATTGGCGTTGCCTATAAGCAAACGCAGACACCATTTATTGCTTAAATAAATAGGACGAATTTGTATAGGGTCGAAATGTCCTAAATACGTATGCCCATGTATAGTACATTTGAAGCTAATTTTTAACCATGCATGGATGGCATTCTGATAAATCCAATCCACGATTTTCACAACAATGCGTCTGCCCATTGTCAGCGATATCCGTCAGCATTATTGCATCCTTTACCTACTCATATCTCAATGATGATGATAAATTTGAGGTAATTATGTCCTATGGTAATGGTGACACTGAGCTATGCAAATTTGTGCTTAGTTTTGTAAACAACTGCATCACAAAAAGGCAAGACCTCAGTGCCTCTGTTAGTATGGGTACTTAGGTCCTGGAAACCGTTGTTTAAATTACAAAGTTCCAGCCCATGCACAGCCATGACAGTGATCTGATAATGCCACTGCTACATGTGTACATCCCCTAGAGACAAATAATAAATGCCTGCTATGCTGTGCAGTGTTTGAAATCATGTTTTCATGTGAGTGCTGAGTATGTCTGCCGGTATGTGGCACATGATTTCGATCACTACCCAGTTGTAGAGCAGATCGATATGACCCTGGGACTCCATTGTGCCTTTACGGTAGCAAACAAAATGTTATGCTCAGTTATTAAATGGGTTATCATTGTCAGCATACAAATACATAGTGATGTGTGTATATGTATGTATGTATATGTGTGTATATATATATATATATAGATAATTGTATAAATTAATCACATTATTTTAGTTATATGTTATACTATTTACTATATCTGTTTCAATTGTAATGTTTTCGTATTTTTTTGTACGCTTATGTGTGAGATTTTTCGCCAGTCCAATAAAGTTATAAAATTTGTACCAACGTATCGCGGTGCTCCTCGCTATTTGGGGAAATACAAATAAGTCCATAGTAACTATGACGTCATACTGAAATGTCGACTCATCGGCTAGAATTTTTAGATCACGTTTATCCAGACATACACTACAAAAAATGGGAATTAATGCATGTCTGCAAGTAAATACATGAATGTACATTCTACCTGGGTGTGAATCGCGTGATACCCGGCCTTAAATTTCCTTCCAGCAGCGCTCAATACATACGACATTGACAACAATGTCTCTCCTTCGATCAATACTCACCATTCTGGTACTTCTGATATACAGCTGGCCCTGACAGCTGGCTCTAGGACTATTCGACTTAGAAAGCTTTACCAACTCCTTGGAACCGGGTACTCGGCTCCCAACTGCCGAGTACCCGTCTACCATAGAGCTCATTCTTATTTGCATAGCAACAAGAGCAATACATGCTTTTTATCAGTTGGAAAGATTAAGAATTAAAGTCTAAGTCTTTGTGTAAACTGTGATTTTGTTATAGCTAGTGCTCTTCTGCAAGGATATTTGGATTAATATGGATACCGCCGATGATAACCAGGTCGTATATTTCCTTATTATTCCATAGTTAAAAGACTTAGGTCTCTAAATTTCGTCTGTGTCGCATGTTCCAATTTCTAACCCCAAAGAATCTGGGACGTGTGTTAACAACGAGATATGCCAGATGATCACCTTCTTTAACCCCAACAGGCGATCGGCAGATATGAAAATAGGTGTTTGCTACGGTATTTGTAACACGAATATCGGCTGATGTCGTTCTCCGTAAGATCCGAGCGGGTGACGTCACACCCGTGGTGCTCGGATGTTTATGTGAAGAAAATTTTTTCATTAATTCGCAAATCTTATTCTGGGTGCTGCGTACTAAAATGGTACCAGAAAACTTTGGAATGTTCAAGTTTTGCGTGTTATCACGATCTGTTTGCAATGATCGGTGGTTTCAAAATTCTTGATTTAGATGTGTGGTCTGCGGTTTTACCGTGTGCTACAGCAGTTTGTTTACATTTTGTTGTTTCTTCACATATCGTTTTGGCTTTCGTTAGGAGTATAATTTATATTGATTGGTAAATATACCCTGAATGCTATGCGATATGATTCCTGGTTCCGTTATACATCCTGGAGGATCAATTTAGGGGTGTATTTATGCCGCTTCGTTCTTGTCGTCATAATCAATGCGATCTTTGCTGTAATGTTGTGGGGTGCGGGAGGGTTACAGTTAATTTATGGTCAATTTATTTGAAAATTAATTGTCTGCCTTCCATCTTTGTCTCGTTCCGCTTGCTTATTGTAGGTTTGTGCTTATTTATAGGCCAAGCCAGCCCCGCCATCATGTGACGAGTGCCACAAGTTCGTCCGGGTCCTGTTTAAGGACCATGTCTGCTTTAGGTGTACCTCATGTAACCTTGATAGTAGGTGTAATGTGTGTGCAGTGTGGTCCGTGGATATGATGTTGAAGTTCCTTGCCCAGAAGGATTTGGCTGGGTCTGACGCGGGGTCAGGCGGTCCGAAATTGAATCGTGGTGCATCCGGTTCAGCCGTTGGGGCGCTCCACGTCTTCAGCTGGAGGTGGCGGAGATGGCACCGCCGGCGTGGTTTGGTCCGGCTATGCATAGCTTTCTGCCCACGCTGGTGTCGTCCCTGCTGCCGAAAGTTGTTGGGCAGTCTCTCCCTATGCTTGGTACGGACCCTGTCCTTGGGCAGGTTTCTGGACTGGTCACCGAGGGGGCCGTCTCGTACGGCCCCCTGGCAGTCCCGTCGGGCTCCGGCCCGACGGGTTCTGTCTCTCTGCAGCCACCTCCGGGTGGTCCAGTAGCGGTGGCCGGTCCGTCGGGCATGGGAGCCGTCCACCAGGTTTCTTCGTCTAGTGACGACTCTTCGGGGTCTGAAGACGAGGAGGAGAGGTTGCTGCGGCCTGTGATGCCACGGGTGGAGAATATGGAGGTCGATTCCGTCCGGGATGGAACCGCCCTCCATCTGTCTGGCTTGGCGCAAGCCAGGGCAGCGGCTCCGACCGTGGTTGAGGCCATTCTGGTACCGGGCACCGGTCCCGTGATGGTTGGTTTGATGCCAGCCGACACGGTGACAGGTGTGCCGGGCCAGGCGTGGTACTCACCTATCTCGCCTGGTCCGGCGGTCAGGCGTGGGATGCCGTTGGCGCCCGTGTCTGGCCACGGTTCCGTTGGGAGCCGAGTACCCGGTTCCAAGGAGTCGGTAAAGCTTTCTAAGTCTATAGTCCTAGAGCCAGCTGTCAGGGCCAGCTGTATATCAGAAGTAACAGCATGGTGAGTATTGTTAAATCTCGGGAAAAAGGGAAATTTAAATTTCCTTCATTCCGCGGCCATGAGCATTAAAAATAATACGAGACAGTCAACCAAACATATTGCATTTACAGACGCATAAATAGGAATAAATAAAGCTTGTATCTTGTCTGCATCAGGCGATTTAACCGGTTTACATTCTGAAGTAAATGTATATTATTTTGTGATAATAATATCACACAAATTTTGGACATTGAAAGTGTGTAGTAGGTTGCCCTAAAATAACTAGGGGAACATACGCATAATGAAGAACTATATCCCATAATGCAAAGCGCGAAGCCATCGCGAGCGAGGTGAGCTATTACTTAGTCATATTTTTTGTCAGCCATACCATGGACTAATTATCGTCCAGTAAGGTGTTTTAGAGGGTCATGTCTTCTTCTTTTCGATCGTTGGTATCACACTTGGAGAGCTGTTCTCAAGATGAAATCTGTGGTTTTCTGCAGTTCTTCCACAGGCCCATACAGCTTTTCAAGAAAAGAGGTTGACAAAGGCCAGATCTCTTCTCTCAGCAGGTTATACGTACTGCAACATTGAAGTATGTGCTTTGTGGTCTGTTCTGTTTCTCCACAAGGACAAGCGGGCGATGTCGTAAGGTGGAACAGCCTGTACATGTGTTGGTTTAGTCTATTGTGTCCAGTTCTGAGACAAAAAATGGTCACTTGCTCTGGCCTCGAGAGATGATGGTAGGCATCTTCTGATTGAAGTGTTCTATAGAGTGACTTGATGATAGTCTTCATCTCTGTATGGGTAATGTGATTTCGAGGGTACATTCGTCACATGGGGAGAAAGATGACACCTTCACGCTCGTGTCCTCCGTAAGTACCAACTTTGTTGGGAAACTAAGTCATCAAAGAGTGCGGGCTTGAAATCCGCATACAGAGGCAACTGATTATGTCTACCCTTCTTCAAACAAGAAACTGTGCTCGACATCCTTGGACGACGCAATCTTCCCTGGAGCTTACCATAGCTACGTGGAATGTACGTGGTCTGAGTGCAACATCAATGAGGCAAACCTTAGGTGCAGACTGTGACATCGATATTGCATGCATTCAAGAGACTAAAGTAGCTAAACACTCAGAGCAGCAACTACAGACAGGCCATAAGCTAGTGCTCATGGAGCAAATACAGGCCACATACCGGGGCTTAGGCTTTGTAACTGAACCAAGGGGCTTGGATATGTCATTAGTTTTGGATAGGTCAGTGATTGCGTTGCATTCATCGACCTGGCGATACCTATGCGAAAACACACCACCACTAAGTGTCGAATTGTCAGCGCTTATGGCCCAACTACCGAAAAAGCCAAAGAGAATCCAGCAATATTAGATTCCTTCTATGCAGAACTGAGCTCTGCCATTACAATCCCAGCAACTTTTCGTGTATAGAGATTTCAACTCCAAGCTGGGTAAACTCGGAATTGCAGACAAAAGTTCAGGACTTGGCGTATACATGGGATCCTATGGAGAGGGCACACGCAACAGCAATGGAGATGCACTGGTGTCATTCCATAGTTCCAATGGCCTGTTTGTCACAAATACGGCTTTCAAACACAGATGCCATCACCGGACAACATGGACTGGACACATTACTGATAGCAAAGCCCCAAAAGGATTTAACGCTACAACAGCTGTCTTCAACCAAATAGACTTCATACTATGCAAGACAGAAGCAAAACCCTTACTCCGGAATGCTCGTTCGTATGGAGGCACAGACCTCAATTCTGACCATAAGCTAGTCATTACACACCTTCAGATTAATGATCTCTACCTAATATATAAACACCATACCAGGCAAGAGGGTAGAGTCACCTACAACGTACCCAAGCTCACCAGCGACACTGACACTCAAATGTCATACAAAACAGCCCTCGGGGAGCAGATAGCTAACATCGATGTCAGCTCCGATCCAAACGAAGCCCTAACCAAAATACTCAAATCTATGGAATCATCCACTACCAGCACCATAGGTGTTCATAAAAACAACCAAACTAGGTATACTGACGACCATCTAGTAGTAAAACTGTCAGCCGAGCAGAATGCGTTACGGCTGCGCATCTATCAAAGTGGCCAACGTGAAGACCCCACCAAACTACGCCGGGAGTGCAATATTATTCTGCGCCACATTAGTGAACGCTTTAAAGATCTTGCTATTCAACAGGCAGACTCCCTAACAGATGAAATCGCAGCCATGGATGACTGTCACAAAATCTTTCGGGCAGCCCGAGCCCTGAGAGTTACTGGCTACACACCGCCATTCACTGTACACAACTCTGAAGGACACTTTCGGGACTGACCAAGGAAAAGCCTAGGCGATCCGAGAATGTTTCAAGGAACCGTTCACTGACAACGATGATGAGCCCTTGCACACGTTCTCAGGAGACCCCAGGCCATTCCTAACACCAGTTAAAACAGCAGAAGTTGAGAAGGAACTTAAAGCCATGAAAAATGGATGTGCATCTGGACCTGGTGGCATGAGCAATGAACTATTCAAATATGCAAGTGACATTATCTCAAAACTGATCATCTACCTAATTAATTCAGCTTTTATACGCAACCTTCCCATCGACGCTGTAGGCCAAGGCACCGTTATCGCACTACCCAAGCCCAAGAAGCCACCTAGGCCCCCAGCCAATCTGTGACCCATTGTGCTCCTCAACAGCATACGCAAAATCCTATCCAATGTTACTCTATGCCACATCCGAGACAAGATCGATTACTTCACCGGATCATGTCAAAGTGGCTTCAAACGTGGATGCAGCTGCCCAGACATTATATGGGCTCAACGCATGCTTGTGTAGGTAGTCATGTCCAAACACTGGGACTTCCACAAAATGGGCATTGACATGTCACGAGCCTTCGACACAATTAAACGCTCAAAGATCCTAGATGTACTACGCCAGGCCAGTTGCAATGAAGATGAGCTACAACTAGTGAGACTACTGCTTGCAGACTCCAAGCTGAGAGTATGAGTCAAGTCAGTGAAGTCTGTAGAGTTTAAGACATCAATCGGCTCCCAACAAGGAGATGGTCTATCTCTGGTACTTTTCACCTGCTACCTTGCTGCCACATTGAAATCTGTGCGGGAAAGTTCCACAAAAACAAACCCCCCAGTGTCAATACTGGGCATGCTGCTAGAGATGGAATATGCCCACGATGTGGACTTCATAGATGAGGAAAACGACGAGGTTGACGAACTTCTCCCAAAAGCTGCAAACAAACTAAAAGTTGAGAATCTCTATGACTGAATCCAAAACAGAGTTCATCCACATATACATATCTACAAAGCATGAAACTCTAGAAAATGACGATACACTTCGTGGCGGCAAACGATGGAGGAAAAGTACAATCATGAGCTCACTGCTTTGCAGTACTGCTGAAATTTCTGCACGCTGCGTCATGGGGAACATAGCTTTCCAGTCCTTCTGGAAGCTATGGATTCATAGATCAAAGATGCCCTTGATAAAGAGGCTACGTTTGTACAATGCAAACTGCGTATCCTTGATGCTGTATAACTGTTACAGCTGGGCAGCTCCAAAGGCAGCTCTAGACAAATTCGATGCCTGCCACCGCAAACACCTACGCACCATCACTGGACACCGATGGCCAGACAGCATAATTTCCAACGATGCACTATAGAAGATGTGTAATACGTCGCCGCTGTCTGTAAAAGTCGCCCAGCAAAGATGGTCCGTGTTTGGCCATGTGCTAAGGATGCCAGAAGAGATACCAGCACAGAGAGCCTTGGAATTCGCCCTACTCGGAACCAGCAAATACAAAGCCAGGAGAGGACGTCATTTCATAAATCTGCTAAGCGTGCTACGAGGTGACCTCAAGAAAGCAGGACTCGGTACACTCAAGTCAAGAATGGACCTGAGCGAGCTAAGGATTTCGGCTGAGACAAGACGCAAAAGTGAAGAAGGACTGATTGCAGCTGTAGGATGTTTCTACTACTACAGTCATAGAATACAGTAATCATACCGACATACGTGTGATTTCGAGGGTACATACTTTTGACATTCTGACGTACGTGTTGCTTAGGTGACGTCAACAAATCACTGTCTTTACATAGATATCTTCCGGTAAGGTGTTTTCGAAGGTCGTGTGATTTCGAGGGTACATACATTTATTTGACTTTTTCATGTGCGCGTCGCTTAGGTGATGCCAACAAATCATGTGTCTTTGAATAGATACAGTGGTTTTGCACCACAAATGCAAATTTTGAAAAGATGCGCATAGAACAAGTGATTATTTTATGCATTTTGATGTCAGTGTAGTGAAAAACGTGTATTTTCACTATTACTTTTTTGACCCATGATAAAAATACTGATAACTCCTAAGGCAATGATACAAATCAATCCAGTTTTTGCGTCTAACAACACCTGCCAGTTACTGTCCTGAGTTGCATAGCAGATCCGTTGCCATAGCAATAATTTATTTCTCCTTCGATCAATACTCACCATTCTGTTACTTCTGATATACAGCTGGCCCTGACAGCGGCTCTAGGATTATAGACTTAGAAAGCTTTACCGACTCCTGGGAACCGGGTACCCGGCTCCCCACTGCCGAGTACCCGTTTACCATAGAGCTCATTCTTGTTTGCATAGCAACAAGTGCAATACATGCTTTTCGCATTAAGGATTTTAGTGTTTTTTAAAAGAATCTAAGTCTTTAATCAGTGATAGTTTGTGTGTTCTGAAAGGATAACTAAGGACTATGGAGAATACCGCCCAAGATAACCAGGTTGTATTGTTCTTTATATCCATAGTTAAAAGACTTAGGTCTCTAAATTTCGTTGTGTCGCATGTTCCAATTTCTAACCCCATAGAATCTGGGACGTGTGCTAGCAACGATATATGCCAGACGATCGCCTTCTTTAAACCCCAACAGGCGATCGGCAGATATGAAAATAGGTGTTTGCTACGGTATTTCTAACACGAATATCGGCTGACGTCGTTCTCCGTAGAATCCGAGCGGGTGACGTCACACCCGGTCGCTCGGATGTTTATGTGAAGAAAAATTTTTTCATTAATTCGCGCATCTTGTTCTGGGTGCTGCGTACTAAAAAATGGTACCGGAAACTTTAGAATGATCAAGTTTACGTGCGATCACGATCGGTTTGCAATGATCGGTGGTTTCAAAATTCTTGAGTAGATGCGTGGTCTGCGGTTTTACCGTGTGAGACAGCAGTTGTTATACATTTTGTTGTTTTCTTCACATATCGTGCTGCGTTCGTTAGGAGTATAATTTATATTGATTAGTAAATATACCCTGAATGCTATGCGATATGATTCCTGGAGCCGTTACACATCCTGTAGGATCTATTATGGGTGTGTTGTGCCCGCCGCGTTCTTGTCGTCATAATCAATGCGATCGTTGTTGTAACGTGGCGGGGTGGGGTGCGGGAGGTTACGGTTAATTTATGAGTCAAAATATTTGAAAATTAATTGTCTGCCTTCCATCCGTGTCTCGTTCCGCTTGTTTATTGTAGGTTTGTGCTTATTTTATAGGCCAAGCCAGCCCCGCCATCATGTGACGACTGCCATAAGTTTGTCCGTGTAATGTTCAAGGACCATGTCTGTTTTAGGTGTGCCCTGTGTAATATAGATCATAGGTGTAATGGTTGTGCAGTGTGGTCCGTCGAAACGATGGTTAAGTTCCTTGCCCAGAAGGACTTGGCTGGGTCTGACGCGGGGTCAGGCGGTCCGAGAGGAAATCGTGGAGCGCCCGGTTCGGCCGGTGGGGGTGCTCCACGTCCCCAGCTGGAGGTGGCGGAGATGGCACCGCCGGCGTGGTTTGGTCCGGCTATGCAGGGTTTTCTGCATAGCGTTCTGCCCACGCTGGTGTCGTCCCTGCTACCAAAGGTTGGGGGGCAGTTTCTCCCCATGCCTGGTACGGATCCTGTCTTCGGACAGGATTCTGGACTGGTTACCGAGGGGGCCGTCTCGTACGGCCCCCTGGCGGGTCCGTCTGGCTTCGGCCAGACGGGTTCTGTCTCTCTGCGGCCACCTCCGGGTGGTCCAGTAGTGGTGGCCGGTCCGTCAGGTGTGGGAGCCGTCCGCCAGGACGGCTCCACGGTTTATTCGTCTAGTGACGGCTCTTCGGAGTCTGAAGACGATGAGGCCGAGGAGGAGAGGTTGCTGCGGCCCGTGAAGCCGCAGGTGGAGAATATGGAGGTTGATTCCGTCCTGGACGGAACCGGCCTCCATTTGTCTGGTTTGGCGCAAGCCAGGTCAGCGGCTCCGCCTGCGGCTGAGGCCAATCCGTTACCGTGCACCGGTTCCGCGCGGCTTGGTTTGTCACCAGCCGTCAGGGGAACCGGTGTGCCGGGCCAGGCGTGGTACTCACCTATCTCGCCTGGTCCGGCAGCCGGACATGGGGTGCCGTTGGCGCCCGTGGCCGGCTATGGTTCCGCGACGGTTACGGGTCCGTACGGTTTTCCGTGCGGCCCTACCCCATGGACCGGAGTGTTTCATGGGGTGGCGGCGGAACCATGTGGTAGCGGAGTGCCTGGCGTGTCAGCCGTGGCTCCTGGCCGGGAGGCCATGGCTGGCAGACCCGTAAGCATGTCAACGGGTGACGTGTTTGCGGGGGTATCTTCTTCGGAGTTAGCCAGAGTTGACCCGTCTGTGGTTTCGGCCACGGCCGATGAAGATGCGCCCCGTCCGTCGGTTGCGTCGATTAGGACGGGGATTTTGCCCGCGGCCCGGATCCAGTCAGTGGGACTGGATCCACGGTTCATTGATTTGTTGGATGCTATTTATAGTAAACAACTAATGACCAAGGGTCAGCTCCCTGCGGCCTCCAGGGAGGTGCGGGCAAGGTGCCGTATTCCGCGGGGTGAATACGACAGGTATGGTGTAGTCCCGTCGGTCACGGAGGATGACCGATGGGTACTGGGCGTCCAGAGTGCCGGGTCGGGTGGTCCCGGTCCGGCACTAGTGGATAAGGCCCAGGTACACCAGGAAGAAGTCCTGGCCCTATGCGATGAGGGTGTGAGGGCAGCCATGAGCGCTGTCAATCACTCCTATCGTCTACTTCAGTCGGTGTGGGCTGAAGCGGGGGCAGGCCACCCTGTGGCGCTATCGTGCGTTAATGACGGCTTGGTGCTGTCAATGGACGCATTGGCAAGGGTGCAAGCGCGTGTGACGAAGTCCAGGAGGCAAATGGTCATTGACCATATGCGTCCGGCTACGGCAGTCAGGGAGCGTCTTCTTGGGACGCCCCTGACAGGGCCTAGCATCTTTGGTGGCCAAGCGCGGGCCATCTTAGAGGACACCGCCAGTATTGCGCAGAATCGGTTAGCGGTAAATCTCCAGCTAGAGCTGGTGCGGCAAGCGCACGCACTAGGGGCTGTGGGCAAGCCGCTAACCGGACAGCCTTCAAAGAAACAGAAAAAGCATAAGGGCAAGGCGAAAGCCAGGCCTATTGCGACGTCTGTTTCGGCTGGGTTCTCGGAGCCGCCGCCGGCGAAGAAACCCAGGAAGGCTGTAGAGGCGCCTACCCTCCCCAATGTTGCTCCTGACCGCCCTAGAGGTGGTAAGGGTAAGGGTAAGGCCTCAAAGGGCGGACAGAAGGGGCCGAAGCGTACCTGAGGGTACGCAAGCTCCCTTCATATCTGCCTGGACCGCACCAGTGCGACAGGAACAGCGGTGCCAGTTATACCCGTCGTACCTAGAACGAAATGGTTCTCACTCTCTCTCGTTAAGAAAGGGGGGGGGGGGCGGCGGACTGCGAGCCGGACAACCCCGTTAGACGTCGAGGCGTCTATGGTGGGTGGAAGGCTCATGCGTTTCGTCGAGGTTTGGCGAGGTGTGACATCAGACAGTCTGGTCCTGGGATGGTTATCCCAGGGTTACATGCCGGAGTGGTGGGACTTTCCGCCACAAAATCTGTCTTTGGCACCAGTCTGGACACCCGTACCAAGGGAGCCAGACAAGTTAGAAGCCGTTCAAAAGGAAGTGTCGGGTTTGCTTCTGAAGGGAGCAATAAAACCAGCAAACCGGAACACTCCAGGCTTCTATTCAAACATGTTCCTTGTCCCCAAGAGCACGGGGGGATGGAGACCCATACTCAATCTCAGGCCATTAAATTGGTTTATCCATACGCCTCGGTTCCAGATGGAAACACCGAGGTCGGTAATGGCGGGATTGAGGAAAGGAATGTGGTGTGTATCGATCGATCTGAAAGATGCATATTTCCACATTCCGATCAATCGGAGTTGGCACAGGTTTCTGAGATTTGCGTTTCAGAATCAAGTATGGGAGTTTACAGTTCTCCCGTTTGGCCTGTCGACAGCTCCGAGGGTTTTCACAAGAGTGGTCCTTGCGGTGACAGCGTTTCTCAGAAAAGAGAACGTGGCGCTACACACCTACATAGACGACTGGCTGCTCAAGGCAGACTCGGCAGCCAGGTTGAACGTGGATACTGCTCTGACTCTGAAGTTACTTTCAGATCTAGGCTGGATAGTCAACAAGGAGAAATCCGAGTTGACACCCACTCAACATTTCGTTTATTTGGGGATGCGATTCGACCTCGAGGAGGGCAGGGTTTACCCGTCAGAGCCCAGAGTGGTGTCTCTGTTAGCCATCCTCGGGAGTTTTCGAGTGGGAAACCACATTCAGGCAAGGCGGTTCCTTCAGATGCTGGGCATGATGGTCTCCATGGAGCAGGTTATCCCGTACGCTGCTCTAATGCGAAGACCTATCCAGTTGTATCTGATGTCTCTGTGGAAACAGAGAACAGAACCCCTGTCAAAACTGGTGCCAGTTTTGGAGCCGATAATATCGCATCTTCTATGGTGGAAACAGCGTCAGAATCTCCTAATAGGGGTTTCGCTGCACCTACCCCACCCCCAGCTGTCCGTTTACACGGATGCATCGCTGGAAGGGTGGGGTGCCTGCCTGGGAGATGGACTCTCCCGGAGAGTCAGCTGCATATCAATCTGTTGGAAATGATGGCAGTGGAACTGGCGTTGGAAGAGTTCCTTCCGATGATCAGGGGCAAGGTGATATTGATACGGTCGGACAATTCGACAGTAGTATCATATATAAATCGCCAAGGAGGGACCAGGTCGCCCACCCTGTGCATCAGGGTGTGGCACTTGATTCAATGGTGCAGGAATTACTCGGTTGTTTTGAAAGCAGCTCATATTCCTGGCCGATTGAACATTCTGGCGGATGCTTTGTCTCGCAGACAGAGAATCCTGCCAACAGAATGGTCCCTCAACCCTCCAGTTCTACGACGGATCTTCGAGTATTGGGGCAAACCCAACGTGGACTTGTTCGCCACAAAGGAAAATGCTCAAATCATGACATATGTCTCGCCGATTCCAGATCCAAATGCCGTCGATACAGACGCTCTGGCGATAAGCTGGAGAGGGATGCACGCTTACGCGTATCCACCCACCATTCTTCTACCGAAGGTATTGGTGAAGGTCAGGGAGGAACCGTGTCTGGTCCTGCTAATAGCGCCGTATTGGCCGAGTGGTTCACGGATCTTCTAGATCTGCTGGTGGAAAATCCTGTGCAGTTGCCCGAGATTCCGAACATAATCTCCCAGGCCAAGGGACGCTTCCTACACGAGCGTCCCGAAATGTTCAAATTGACTGCGTGGATGTTGTCAAACAACGTTCCACGTCGGAAGGCTTTTCTCGACAGGCTGCTGATTTCATCGCGGCTGCGAGAAGGAGGTCAACCTTCAAGTCATATAACAACAAGGTTAACAGATTTGCAGACTGGTGTGAAGAAAAGGGTATTGATACCTTTCAATCCACTATTCAGCAAATAGCAGACTTTCTCTGTGAGCTGTTCTTTACAGGACTAGCTCCCGTCACAATTGCTGGATACAAGTCAGCTTTGGCATCAGTTATCCCTTGTCTAGCCAACAGGGATAGTCCAGAGGTGGCCCAGTTAAACGTGATGTTGAAGGGAATGAGCAATCTCCGCCCGAGACAACCGGTAGTCATTCCAGCCTGGAGTCTATCTTTAGTGCTTAATGTACTGGCCAAGCACCCATTCGAACCGTTGCGTTCGGCTAGTCTAAAGCATTTGACTCTAAAGGCGGTCTTTCTATTGGCAGCTTCCTCAGCTAGAAGGCGCAGTGAGATCCATGCGCTTTCGGCAGAGAGGAACCGATTTATTGTTTCTGGAGAAGGTCTGCGTCTTCTGCCAAGAGCAGAATTTATGTCAAAGAACCAATCTTTGAGATATCCCGGCAAACCGATCATTATACCGAAGTTAACCAGGTTTGATCGTGATGCCAGTGTCTGGTGCCCGGTCCGTGCTTTGACTAAGTACAAGAAACGGACTGACTCGTTACGGTCGAACGATAGACATCTGTGGATCTGCCATAAAAAGCCTTATGGCGCCGCATCCATGGATACTATCTCTCGTTGGGTGGTCGAATGCATTCAGACTACTCATGAGATGGCGACTGGGCACCAGGTGCAGGGCGTAAGGGCACACGATGTTAGAGGAATAGCCGCCTCGACCGCCCTTTACAATGGTGTTCCGTTAGAGGACATCATGGCCGTTGCACAATGGCACTGTGAGTCCTCATTTACGGATTACTATATGAGGGATGTGTCAAACTCAGCCAATCCACTCGCTTTAGCTGTTTTGAAACGATAGTTAGTGACCACACTGCTTTTCCCCTTTTTTCACTTTGGTAAGAAAAGAACCTAAAGCAGGCATGGTCAAGCGAGAGGATGTCAACCAGATTGTGTCACTGATGGCCGAACCGGTGTATGGTTGTAGGCGGTACGTCTGAAGTCCTGTTATCATAAGGTAATTCAACAAGTGAGAGTTTTTTGTATTATGTATATGTATCATGTTCATTCATCTTATATATTCATGCTCATTCCCAGGCTAATACAAGCGATATGCAGGGAGTAGTTAACCCTCTTGGCATATTGGTGTTTCAGGCGAGATACATGTTCATTAGTTCTCTCCATTTTCTTAGGAGGAAAAAGGGGGGGGGCTGTGACGCGAATGTGATTCGGTTCCGTTAACTTGACGGTCCTTTTAGGTCTCCGTTAGTCAAGTTTTGAAGTCTAAAATCTTTCTCCAAGGGGCAAAATTAGCATGTATGGCTTGCCCCTTCCCACCAGGTTACTGATCAAATCTGGTGTATATCAGAAGTAACAGAATGGTGAGTATTGATCGAAGGAGAATGCAGGAAATGTCAATTTCCCTTTCTCCGAGATCTAACAATACTCACCATTCTGTTACGGACCCAGCCTCCCAGCCCCACGGAGGCAAGCCATAGTTTTCTCTTGTTTGGTGGCTATGCAAACAATATGAGCTCTATGGTAAACGGGTACTCGGCAGTGGGGAGCCGGGTACCCGGTTCCCAGGAGTCGGTAAAGCTTTCTAAGTCTATAATCCTAGAGCCGCTGTCAGGGCCAGCTGTATATCAGAAGTAACAGAATGGTGAGTATTGTTAGATCTCGGAGAAAGAGAAATTGACATTTCCTGCATTCTCCCGAAGAGTGGAACTGGCAGAGGGTGCTTACGTAGTTTTCCGATCTAGATTAATTTTTCTCTACTCACAATGGCAATTCAAACAGGCCCTAGTTACCACATATGATATAAATTTCAAAAAAAATTTCTATTTTCCAGTAGGCAAAACACTTACGTTCATTTTCAATACCACATTTGCCAATTTCCAAAAGAAAAAATGAAAGATTTTAACTTTTTAAATGTATTGTCTGAAATTTGCTACTACCCGGTTATCACGAAAAGCGGAATATAATCTATTCTGGATTTACAACTATAAATTTAGTTCTGTGTTTGTATCAGACCCGTTTATGGCATTATTGTCAGTGATAGACTCTTCTATAGTCAAATCATGAAAATGACATCAATTCACCACCTCACTAGAGTTGAAATTACATGATTACATCACCCTCGAAAACACATGACACAATACTGAGATTGCATCTGTAGACCATGTAGTGAAAATTTATAAACACTAAGGTTTTTTTAATGTTTATTTTTATTTTTATGCATGTTTTATTCCAATGAATGTTTGCTAGTTACGAAATTGACAAAATTTCTTGATAAAATATTTCTACTCTTATATTAAATCAGCAAAAATGTGCTTACACCCTCGAAAACCCATTATCCGATGATACAGTATTTTTACACATCTGCAAATTTGAAAAATATGCTAGTGGAGCAGATGATAATTTTATGCATTTTGACGCCGGTTTAGTGAAAAAAACATATTTCCACTATTACTTTTTAGAGCCATGCTAAAAAGGCACATAACTTGTACTTAACATCTGCAAGTTGCTGTCCTGAGTAGCATAGCAGATATGTTGCCATAGCAATAATTTATTTCTCCCGAAGCGTCATGGCAAACTGACATGGGGTGCTTATGTCGTTTTCAGATGTAGATGGATTTTTCTTTACCAACAATGCCGATTCAAACTGATCCTAGTTACCACATACATGTATGATCAAATTTTTAATATTTTTTCCAGTTTTCCTGTAGGAAAAACAATTATGTTCATTTTTGGTAACGCATTTACCAATTTAGAAAAGGAAACTGAAAGATTTTAATTTTTTAAGAATTTTGGCTGAAATGTGCTGCTACCCAGTTATCACAAAAAACAGAATTTGACCTCAACGGGATTTACAACTATAAATTAAGTTCTGTGTTTGTATCAGACCTGTTTATGGCATTACCATTGGTTACAGACTCTCGGAGTCTCCTTTGCTCAAATTATAAACATTGACATCCATTCACCACTTCACTTGTGTTAAAATTACGAGATTACGTCACTCTGGAAAATACATGACACAGTAATCAGATTACATCTGTAGACAAGGTAGTGGCTATTTATGAGCAGCACATTTATGTTATGGTTTATTTTCATTTTAATGTATGTTTTCTTTCACTGAATGTTTGCTAGATATAAAATTGACAGCATTTTTTGATAAAATTCCTACTCTTATATTAAATCTGCGAAAATGTGCTTAGACCCTCGAAAACCCATTATCCGATGATATATAGTATGGTACTTGAATTATTGTGCTGAAATTTATGAAAATTAGTTTCATAAATTTCTACATTCAATCAAGCAATTGAAAGTATTATATATGTCTTATAATACTTCTGGTATCAATTTTAAAGTTGTTGCTAAAAGAGTTGCATACAAGCAGCAGCTGAATGCAACACAGTTTGAAATTGATACCAGCTAGTCAACAAACAAGACATTGAATATTGTAGACTGGCCATTTAGCATTAAAAGGTATACAGCCTACTTATTGCCCATTAAAGGCCAGACTTGTGCCATAATTATGCCCATTGTCCAGTAATCTGCCCAATCAACAAGAATGGACTACAAATGGTGAGGCAGGTGTGCAATAAGCAGGACATAAGTTAGTTTCTACAAGTTTATACCTTGATAAAAGAATCCTTACAGAATTAGATGTAAACATGTCACAGGTGGAATTTTCCTGTATGCATTATATTATAATTTATGTAATATCAACTGCTATTAACCCTTTCATTCTCTAAGTAACACAAACAATATATACTGACCATATCGGTATCCATGTGGACTCCAATGATTAATTGCTAACGTAATTTGACTCAGGGTTGTTGCTGTCTAAATAGCAACCACTTTTGATTAAATTATTTTCAAAATAATCATCCAAATTTACAGGGAGTTGCTTGAGTAATAATCAGATTCTGGAACATGGAAATGAAAGGGATAATTAATTATTTCTAGTATGTCTCTCTACCTGCTGTTATGTAAAAGCTATTTCTGTTTATTGACATGGCGATGAATGGGTAAAACTGTATAAGGTCAAACAAAATAATATATATGTTTCCGATTCCCTACCTACCTGGAAAAATAGCTGCGACCTACCTGGCCCAAAAATGTTGCTACCTCAATTTTTTCACCCAGAAAATTTTGAATGCTGGATTTATTGAATTTTCAGTATCTTTATCATATTTTATGCCTTAATGTGATACATATTTAGCAAAAACATAGTTTACAAAAGATAAGATAGACATTTATACCAGTCCGTTGTGCAGTCATTCCATCAGCTGAGCCACGGTTAGAGCTAAGTTCCCCCTGGACAAAAACCTTGTAGCGATAAAGGCCTAGAGACGTGCGAAGTTGATGTTATCTGTGCAATTCTCCACCTGGAGATAGTCGCGGTAAACTGACGGTAAACAGACAGTATTCAAGGGCAATAACTATGTTTCACGTAACGGCATAAGTGTAGCTGACTCAGTGACTGATTTAGCTATCAGCCACCCTCTGATAAAAAGTCAACATTCTATGATAAAAAATAAAAGCGGAGCGTGAATTGTATTCTATTGAGTGTCTATTAATATTTTTCAATAATTACAGACTTATTATGGTATCAAAGTGAATTTCTGCCAATATCACGTTTTTTTATCGGTGAAAACATGCCGTAAGTAGTTTACCGCGATTAACTTCAGGTGGCGCTGTCCAAAAATTTGGTATTACATCGTAGTACAGCATGACGCGTCTCTATATAATTAGTCTATGGCGATACCAAGAGCATCTTTTACGTACAGTATTCCATCATCATCATTTTACGAGGCATAAGCCATTGGCTTGTTATTGCCTCAATGGTTTTTTTACTATAGTATGGCTAGCTCAGTTCAATTCAAAAGATTGTTCTTTGAAATAGATCTATCTAGTTTGTTCTTGAATTATTTGGCAGTATATCAGTGATATTAGATTTAAAACCAGGGTTGGCAGTTTCCTGGGAAATACTAGTATTTCCCAGGGCAGTGGGAAATACCGGGAAATACTGGGAATAAGTCAGATATCGGGTGGAAAGTTTATATTTATACCTCATGGTTGTTTATCATGCTTAATAAAACACTGGCAAGGATTAGTAATTATCATCTAGTGACATATACATAAGTTGCAAATCTATGCATAAGGAACATAGACTTCTAACTGTACATCAGACAAAACTGAACATTCAATGAAATACCATTATAATTTTATGAGGCATTACTGGATATGTGACAGTAAATAACTGTCTCTAGATCTGCATGGAGTTCAGTAGATCTATACAATTACCTACCCAATAATAAAAGGCTTTTACTACTGTCAGAAGATGCAATGTAAACTTACTTCTGAGGTCGTTACATGTTGCTGTGTACTTGCTTTAACCATTTAAAACTCTAGTCGGCGAAAAATGGCTTCTGCATTGGTCTTGATAAATGTCCATCTACAGACCAAGTGAAGACTATTTTTGAACATTTACCCCTGGAATGAATGGCTTGATAACTGAGCCAGTCATTCCATAATTAGATTTTCAAAAATTCCCGTTTTCTATGAGATAATTGAAATTTGCTTGAACAAATCTCATCTTAGGATTGGTTAAGCCTATTGCAACTAAACTTGGATACATGATTACCTATAATGATAGGAAGCAGCATGATGATGTTGTGGTCACACGGTCAAAGGTCAGGGTCACTGTGACCTTGATACAGAACTCTGTTATTTCCACATTAAGTTTTTGCATATAGCAAAACTTTTCAGCTTATATATCATGATTGGTTAAACATATTGCGACTAAATTTGGATACATGGTTACCTATAATCTTACGAAGGAGCATGATGATGTTGGAGTCACAAGGTAAAAGGTCAGGGTCACTGTGACCGTGATACAGAACTGCTTTTTGAACATTACATTTTTTGCGTTTTGCAAAATTTCTCGGCTTATATTTCAGGATTGTTTGATCCTACTGGAACTAAGCTTGGATACATTGTTGCTTATAATCTTAGGAAGCAGCTATTGATAATGTGGTCACATGGTCAAAAGTCAAGGTCACTGTGACCTTGATACAAAATTATCTGTATTTTTCAATGTTACATTTTTGCGTTTAGCTAAATTCTCGGCTTATCTTTCAGGATTGGTTAATCTTATTGAATGTAAACTTAGATACATTGTTACCTATGATTTTAGGAAGTAGCATGTTGACACTGAAGTCATAATGTCGAAGGTCAAGGTCATTCTGACCTCTACAAAACTTTGTTATTTTTCAATGTTAAGTTTTTAGGCTTAGCAAGTGTTATCATGTTATATTTCGTGATTGTTTAACCTTAATGGAACACAACTTGGGTACATTGTTGCTTATACCAAGGGGATACAGGATGGTGATGTGGAGGTCACCAGGTCAAAGGTCAGGGTCATTCTAATATTGCTATTTGATCTCTGCTTTTTCAACCTTAAGTTTTTCCAAATCAATTATATTTCAGGCTTGCTTAATCCTATTGGAACTAAAATTGAATACATGGTTACCTATAATGTTTGGAAGCAGCATAATAACATGGAGGTCACAAGGTCAAATGTCAATGCCACTGTGACAAACAGGAGACAGGCGAGACATTTAATTCCGCAAAATTTTGTTTGTCGTACGTCATGGAAAATTAATGGAAAATGTTAATCATAAAAAATAAAAAGAAATCTGGTGCCATAAATCACCTCTATACTTTGCTGTTGCAATATGCAGTTATTTTGCAGAATAACTCGGATCTTATTTTTGGAGCTATGTCATAAACACAAATCTAGATATTAATTCTTAGAGGTCATGGAATTTGTTAATTTTGGCCATGAAGAGTCAGGGAATTTCAAACACAGAAAGGTGTGTGAACCCTGGCTATTAGTCAGCTGAGTTATTAAGCTCTGAAAATAATGTTGAATAGGGGTCCAGTTTGTGGGTCAGATTGTTGAGGAAATGAAAATGAGGCTTCTGTGTGTGTATATATGTTCAGTACAGCTCAGCAATACCTTTAAATGTTTCCAAATTTAAATAAAATGTACTGTTGAATATTTTGAACATAATTGTATTGGAGGACATTGCTGCCTAAGGCAACATTATCTTCCAATCCAGTTAACCCTTTAACCTGCGAATTTGTTTCAAGAAAATTGCGATCTTATCATAGAATGTGTCCATTTGGTAGACCAAGAGAACACTGTTTTTGAAAATTTATCACAGGAATGACTGGCTCATTTATCGAGCCAGTCATTTCCGATAATTCTTCTCTTGGCCTGCAAATGAACATTTCTCAAGAATACAGCAGGAGCTGTAACACTGACATGTCTGATGTAAAAATTTTTACCTTATATTATATAAAAAGAAAACTGTTACGACAGCAAAACTGGTTTAAAATACCCACCAGTTTCTTTGCTATTGACACAGTAATATATAGAATACTAACAACAATGTGGTAAGTGTTAAAGCGATTGCTCGGTGGGACCATTATAGAGCAAAGCTTGTCACCATGGAGAACGTCACATCAAATGAGAAACAAGAAAAGTCTAGTAAAAGTCTTCTATAAAATCATGAGAAGGTATACACGTCATTCGAGGCTAATGGACGCCTGTATCAATTTTGTTCTGTTCCTTTCTGTGTCACTGCTGTTGTAGCATGCTTTCAGAGGTGATGCATAGACTTGTTGAGGAAAATAGCTTGAAGGGAGTTTTTGTGTACGTTGACAATATAATTCACCTTTCCAGAGTATCCATTCATCATCAGACCTCGTATGACGTCATAATCAGCTCAGCGCGTGTATGATGACGTCATAATTGTTATGTCACAAAGGGTTCCATATAGACTGTCACCAATTCTCAAATGGTCCGACACGTTGTATGAATTGTATATCTTTGTAATTCTTTGCTATTTAATAAACATGCCTTAGGCAGCAACAGCACCCAGTCAAATTAGTTTCAAAATATTCAACAGATTACATGTGTAGTTTTTTGGAAATTAATAGTCAGGGTGTTCAGCGATCGACCGATCCCAACACGAGCGAGGTGTGGGTGGAGCTTAGCTAGAGATGGGCGGGGCATAGCTAAAAGCAGAAATGTCCATTGTTGGAGGGATGAATCAGAAGGAACATGATAAGAATCTACTGGTAAGTAAGTTTTGGAAGTAGAGTGCAAATACCAGTTGACCTTCAATGAAGACAAATGTGTGTATTCTGTTGAGACACTGAACTTACTCGGTTACATTATCAGTCATGACTGTCTCAAAGCCTGACCCGGATCGCAAGATATCTCTCAGCGATCTTCCCATACCCTAGAATTTGAAGTCTGCAAAGAGAGTCTTAGAGCTGTGCGATATACCGATCTCACATCATAAATCAGTTCAATATGGTGACAATCCATTTACAATGCTAGCCTAATTAGTCCCCTAGCGGTGAAACTGTTGGTGGTGGGGGTGGGGGGGGAATTTAAACTAGGTTTGCACTCCGTTTGTCTATCCATCCATCCGTCGCAGTTGGTTTTCCACACTTTTTCGCAGTCCTTCAAGGTATTTAAATGGGAATTGGTACATTGCTTTGTTATAAGAAGTTACAGACCAAGTTCAACTTTCAGGCGTATGCGATTTGATGGAGTTATGCCCCCTTTCGACTTAAGAAATACGAAAAATATCAGCTATCCGCACTTTATTCACACACCAAGATATTTAAGCGGAAATCGTTACATCGCTTTAGTATAAGGAGTTACAGAGCAAGTTCGAGTGTCAGTCAATTTTTCATGGAGTTATGCCCCCTTTCTACTTATGAAATACAAAATATATTAGTTTTCCCGCACTTTTTCAAGATATTATACTGAGAATTGGTACATTGCTTTGTTATGAGAAGTTATAGACCAAGTTCGAGTTTTGATGGAGTTATGCCCTTTTGATTTAAGAAATATGAAAAATATGAGCTTTCCACACTTTTTTTTAACTCCTTCAAGATATTTAAGGGAAAATCAGTGCATCGCTTTAGTATAAGTTCGAGTTTAGGTTCCCTCACTTTTTCAATAGTTTGTTCAATGAAACTTGATTGGCCAAATGGTTCGGCGGCCATCTTGGATGACCTAGTTTTTGTGAAAATGACTTCTCCAGAACCGCTGGACAGGTTGGGACAAATTTTGGGTGATAAAATTAGGGACAGAGTTTGTTCTATGGAGATATGTCAAAACAACATGTCCACCATGGATCAATCAAAATTTTGCTTTTTTGTTGAACATATGGTGTTTTCTGCAAATATCTGAGGAAATCATAAAAAGACAACTTATTAACCACTGAGCCAATTTTAGTAAAACTTGGCCAAACCTTCTTCACAGAAATTTGATTGGTAAATTTTTCCAGTGTTCATCTCGTTTTGTTCGGTCGTGGCAGTGGCCAATAATTGCAATATTTGGGCCTCTTGTTCAAAAACTGATGGCGCTGCCCCACTAAAACGGACAGCTTTACACTAAAGGATAAAATAAGGTGTCTTCTATCATGTTCTTTGAAGTTGTATGATGAAAGGGAGGTTACTTATGCCGAGCATGAAAAGTAGAAATTTTGACCTGCAAATGACCTTGACCCCAGGGGAGATAATACAATTTTCATTGAAATTATTTAGATCTCTCAATGTTCTAGAATCTGACCATGTTTGAATAGAATAAATCTCTAGGAGAAAATGCAGTTCAAATATTGCTCCTATAAGTTTACTATGGCATGTATGGAGAAATGTGGCACGGAAAAGATGATTTATTGAAAACTGGTGGATTGGCCCTCTTCAAAATTGATATGTTATCAAGTCTATATGGGACTTTTAAGATGACTAAGTTTCAAGTCGATCGGAGCAAAACAAGTTTTGGGGGCCATTTTGAAAAAATAATTACGCTTTCCATTCAGAGCACATTTCTGCCAAAAACAAAAACTGATATTTTTGATCAAAATATGGGACCTGGCAGACATTCTGAAAAAAAAATTTTCAAAAAAATATCCCCAATGGTAACATCCTAACCAAGTGTAGTAGTAATTCAATCAGAACTCTAGGTGTAGACAAAGTTCAAAGATCCATCCTGAAAATCTGCATTCATTCCTTATGGGGCCATATTCAATGCATTACTGGTCATGGTAACATTTTAGTTGGGCGGACATCTTAAGCACCCCAAAGGTAACATCCATCTTCATTCCTTATGGGGTCATTTTCCTTGCATTAGGGTCAACGGTCAGGGTCACCTTTTATGTGGGCAGATATTTTCAGGAGCCCAAAGGTAACGGCCTACCCAAGTATGGTAGTGATCCAATCAAAACTCTAGCCTGTCTAGTCGCAGTTCAAAGATCAATACCGTCATACATTTCCTATAGGACTTTTTCCGACTCAAAAGTGGGTAGCTCGAAATAGGGTTGCGCGATTTTTTGATTTAATTGTGAAGTTCGATTTAATTTTAAAATCGTGATTTTTACGATGTAATTGAGGAAAGATCAGAAAATCGTCAAAAATTTCATGTTTTAAAAAAATCTGAAGTGATCTGTTCCGTCGCATTCTATCAGTATATGAGTACAATTATAATCTATTCACGCCTGTGTTCATCGTGTGTATATCCTGCCGTGCCATGCACGTGTCGAATAATTACTAATCACAACACAAAGCGCTACAATAAACAAGCTAACAATAGCGAGGTAACACCTTTGTCATTGAGAAAACCAGCTAGTTACGCTGTCGAATTGCCATATAATTTTCTTTCTTTCGCTGCAGACCCTGAGTCTGTCGTGAAATATCTCAAGTATATACTTAGTTTCAGAGTGTTAGGAAATCAGTGAACATAATTCTTTTTAATTCTAGAGTTAGCAATTTCAGACAGTGTAATAATTTTTCCTTTTTGATTTGGTTGTCATGTCAAATTAAAGAAAATAAAGCAACAGCATTCCAGATTGTTTGATTTTTAACTGTGCGTTCTGTAGATTACTCTTAAATGTAAATCGTACATTCTGAAAACAACTATAAACTGCACTATAGGACGAGTTTACGCCGTTACACTAGTACCTACTCAAAGCTACCATCCTATGTATGTGAATTGCACGGTAGCTCCCGGGTATCGCGTTACTCCGGTAGTGACCTAAACTCGTAGAATAATTACTAATCACAACACAATAGCCCAAAGGGAGGCTATAAGATTCATCATGTAATTTATATTTTTTTCGCGGCGACATTTTATCTCAAATTTTGATGAATTAAATAATGTTTATTAAACTATACGCAATATTTAGGCGGTCCCAATTAATAATTTCACTCCCGCCATGATGGATAGAAGGTATACATTAAGCATAGACGTAGGATGGTAAGAATTCGTCGCATGAACATGTGTTCTAATTTCGTGCTATTTTTGTATCATTTATTTAAACTTTTTCTAGAAACAAGTCACGTTAACCCGGTTTATACTTTTGGGAATTTGGACCTATGATTTAATCGAAAATCACGATTTTTTTAATGAAATCGATCGCGATGTTTCAAAGCAAAAATCGCGCAAGCCTAGCTCGAAAACTATTGGGCAACTCAAAAATAAATTTAAAGCACAAGCCCAAACCGGCCTCTGTTATTGTCTTGTGGTCGGTGTGGAATGTCCGTTTGCAGGACAAGAGAATACAACTTTTGAAAATCTACCACTGGAATGACTGGCTAGATAACCGAGCCAGTCATTCCAGTGATAAATTTTCAAAAATTGTATGCTCTTGGCCCGTAAATGGACATTCAATAGGCAGATATTTTAATTTTCTTGAACTTTTGCTTCCTGCCGATTTCAACAGAAAGGGAAAACTTTCCAAATAGGCAGCATCCAACGTAGAGTTATTGAAATCCTTTGCCAAGATTGTGGCAGCTTTGAAACTGCCACTTCACACAAGGAGTGTGAATCTTCTTGGATTCACCAACAAACATGGATCCAGTGGTAATGAATCTTGCAGACTGGTAACCCCCAAAACTCTGTGGGTTGTTAAACCATATATGGTAAACTACCATTCGCGGTTAAATGTCGCTGTATTCTGTCGTCGCTATCTTTACCATCTACAGGTATATTCATCTATCGTCAAGTAAACTTTTAAATTACAGCTCAAGTGTCATAATTTTACCCACCCCAACAGCAACGCAGATATAAATGTGTATTTCCAATGACATATGCCTTTAATTAATCAATATAGTGCCTGCATATCTGTGTACCAAACCCGTGACTTGTCACGTTACTCTGGCTTATACTTTTGTGAATTTGGTAATTGGACCTACGATTTAATTGAAAATCAAGATTTTTTTTACAAAATCGATCCCGATGTTTCAAGGCAAAAATCGTGCAAACCTATTAAAAGGTAATGTTTTGGAGAGGTTCTGGCAGTAGTGTATTTGTAGACTATAAGGCTATGCTTCTGTTGTCATGTGTACATGATTGTGGGGTGGGTGGGTTGTTTAATGATGACAGTGACCATATTGTATCAGGATGCTGAAACATGACGTTCCTGTAATGTGCGTCATTTCTCCTTCGATCAATACTCACCATTCTATTACTTCTGATAACAAGCTAACCTGATAGCTGGCTCTAAGAATCTAGATGTAGTAAGCTTTACCGGTTCCCAACAAACGGGTACCTGTCTGCCAGTGAGGCTCTTTCTTGTTTGCACAGCAACAAGAGCACACATGCTTTCTAATTGCATTTGGAAATATCTTAGTTACTTTACGTTTTCTAAGTCTTTTTCTGTGCTGTGGTAGCTGTTTTTTCGCTTACAAGGATTATTGGATTACCATGGAAGGAGCCGTTGAAAACCAGGTTGTATATTTCCATGTTATTCCATAATTGTAAAAGACGTAGGTCTATAAAATTTTGGCTGTGTCGCATGTTCCAATTTCTGACCCCGAATCTGGGACGTGTGTTAACAACGAAATATGCCAGATTGGTCGCCTTCCTTTAAGCCCAACAGGCGATCGGCAGATATGAAATGAGGTGTTGGCTATACAGTGTTTTTAACATGAAAATCGGCTGGCGTCGTTCTTCATATTATCCGAGCGGGTGACGTCACACCCAGATTTATCTCGGATTTTTAGGTGAAGAAAATGTTTCATTAATTCACGCATCTTGTTCTGGGTGCTGCGTATTTTATTTGTACCAGAAAACTGTGGAATTTCAAGTTTTTCGTGTTATCACGATCTGTTTGCAATGATCGGTGGTTTCAAAATTCTTGATTAAGATGTGTGGTCTGCGGTTTTACCGTGTTTTACAGCAGTTTGTTTACATTTTATTGTTTTCTTCACATATCGTTTCGGGGGTCCATTTATGCATCCTTCAGGATCAGTATATGGGTGTATTCATGTCCGTATCGTTCTTGTCGTCATAATCTATCGATCTTTGCTGTAACGTTGTGGGGTGGGGTGCTGGAGGGTTACAATTTATTTATGGTCAATATATTTGAAAATAATTTGTCTGCCTTCCAATATTGTTTCGTTCCGCTTGCTTATTTTAGGTTTTGTGCTTATTTGCAGGCACCCATCTAGGGCTGGTTGATTTGCCACCAACCGGCACGGTGACGAGTGTTTCTGGCCAGGCTGGATACATGCCTATCTCGCCTGGTCCAGCGATAACTCATGGGGTGCCGTTGGCACCCGTGTATGGTCACGGTTCCATAACCGCTATGGGTCCGCATGGTTTTCTGTGCAGGCCTGCTCCATGGAATGGAGAACTCCATGGGGTGTCGGCGGAACCGTACGGTACCTGTGTTTCTGGCTTACCAGCGGTGGTTCCTAGCCGGGAGGCCGTTGCTGGTAGAACCGTGGATATGTCAGCGGGTGACGTATTCAGTGGAGTGTCCTCTTCGGAGACAGACTGGTCTGTGGCTCTGTCTTGGCTAGCCAGGGTGGACCCGTCTGTGGTTTCGGTCAAGGCCGAAGAGGATACACCCCGTCTGTCGGTTGCATCAATTGGGACGGGGGTCTTGCCTGCGGCTCGGATCCAGTCCATCGGACTGGATCCAAGGTACTGGATGCTATTTATAGCAAGCAACTCCAGACCAAAGGCCAGCTCCCTGCGGCCTCCAGGGAGGTGCGGGCGAGATGTCGTATTCCCCGTGCGGAATAAGATAAGTATGGTGTAGTTCCAGCTGTCACTGAAGATGACCGCTGTGTACTTGGAGTCCAGAGTGCTGGAGTGGGTGGCCCCACACCGACGCTTGTGGACAAGTCCCAAGTACACCATGAGAAAGTCCTGGCCCTATGTGATGAGGGGGTGAGAGCAGCTATGAGTGCTGTGAATCACTCTTGGTGCTGTCTATGGACGCATTGGCAAGGGTGCAGGCGCGAGTGTCGAAGTCCAGGAGGCAGATGGTCCTTGACCATATGCATCCGGCTTCCACCGTTAGGGAGCGTTTGCTTGGAACGCCCCTGACTGGCCCTAGCATCTTTGGTGGCCACGCGCGGGCCATCTTGGAGGACACCGCCAATATTGCGCAGAATCGGTTGGCTGCTACAGCTAGAACTAGTGCGACAGGCGCACACACTAGGGGCTGTAGCCAAGCCGCTGACCGGACAACCTTCTTCAAAGAAGCAGAAGAAACATAAAAGCAAGGCGAAAACCAAGCCGAATGCTTCTTGTGTTTTTGCTGGGTCTTCACAGCCGCCTCCGGCAAAGAAGGCGAAGAAGCTTGTGGAGGTTCCTACCCACCCCAATGTTGCTCCTGATCGGCTGAGAGGCGTGAAGGGCAAGGGGAAGGGTAAGGGTAAATCCTCAAAGGGCGGAAAGAAGGGGCCATATCGTACCTGTGCGACAGGAACAGCGGTGCTAGTTAGATCAGTCAAGCCAAGACCAAAACGGTTCTCTCTCTCGTCAAGAGATGGGGGGGAGCGGATTGCGAGCCAGACACCTGCATTAGGCGTCAATGTGTCTATACTGGCTGGAAGGCTCATGCGTTTCGTCGAGGTCCTGGGATGGTTAACCCAGGGGTACATGCCGGAGTGGTGGGATCTTCCACCACAAAATCTGTCTTTGCCACCTGTCTGGACATCTGTACCAAGGGAACCAGACAAGTTAGAAGCCATTCAGAACGAAGTGTCAGGTTTACTTCTGAAGGGAGCAGTAAAACCAGAACACTCCAGGCTTCTATTCAAACATGTTCCTTGTCCCCAAGAGCACGGGGGTGGGGGTGGAGACCCGTACTCAATCTCAGGCCATTGAATTGGTTTATCCATACACCTCGGTTTCAGATGGAAACACCGAAGTCGGTAATGGCAGGATTGAGGAAAGGTATGTGGTGTGTGCCAATCAATCTAAAAGATGCATATTTCCACATTCCAATGAACAGGTTTCTGAGATTCGCGTTTCAGAATCAGGTAAGGGAGTCTATAGTCCTCCCATTCGGCCTGTCGACTGCTCCATGGGTCTTCACAAGAGTGGTCCTTACGGTGACAGCATTTCTCAGAAGAGAGAACGTGACACTACACACCTACGTAGACGATTGGCTTATCAAGGCGGACACGTCAGCCAGGTTAGATACTGCTCTGACTCTGTGAAGTTACTTTCAGATCTAGGCTGGATAGTCAACAAGGAGAAATCTGAATGGACACCCACTCAGCGTTTCATTTATTTGGGTATGCGATTCGATCTCGAGGAGGGCAGGGTTTACCCGTCAGAGCCTAGAGTGGTGTCTGTTAGCCATCCTCAAGAGTTTTCGATTGGGAAACCACATTCAGGCGAAGCGGTTTCTTCAGGTGCTGGGCATGATGGTCTCCATGGAGCAGGTAATCCAGTACGCTGCTCTGATGTGAAGACCTATCCAGTTGTATCTGATGTCTCTGTGGAAACAGAACAGAACCCCTGTCAAAGCTGGTGCCAGTTTTGAAGCCAATAATGTTGCATCTTGTATGGTGGAAAAAGCATCAGAATCTCGTAGTAGGCGTTTCGCTGTACCTACCGCACCCCCAGCTGTCCGTGTACATGGATGCTTCGCTGGAGGGGTGGGGGGCCTGTGGGAGAACACCAGGTCTCGGGCACATGGACTCTCCAAGAGAGCCCGCTGCATATCAATCTGTTGGAAATGATGGCAGTGGAACTGGCGTTGGAAAAGTTTCTTTCAAAGGTCAGGGGCAAGGTGATATTGATACGGTCAGACAACTTGACAGTGGTATCATACATAAATCGCCATGGCAGGACCAAGTCGCCCACACAGTGTATGAAGGTGTGGCACTTGATTCATTGGTGCAGAAATTACTCAGTTGTTTTGAAAGCAGCTCACAATCGTGGGCGATTGAACATTCTGGCAGATGCTTTGTCTCGCAGACAGAGAATTCTGCCAACAGAATGGTCTCTCAACCCCTCCAGTTCTTCACAGGATCTTCGAACATTGGGGCAAACCCAACATGGACTTGTTCGCCACAAGGGAAAATGCTCAAATCATGACTTATGTCTCGCTGATTCCAGATCAAAATGCCGTCAATACAGATGCTCTGGCGATAAGCTGGAAAGGGATGCACGCTTACGCGTATCCGCCCACCATTCTCATGCCGAACATTTTGGTGAAGATCTGGAAGGAGCCGTGCCTGGTCCTGCTAATAGCGCCGTATTGGCCAAGCAGGGCGTGGTTCACGGATCTTCTCGATCTGCTGGTGGACAATTCAGTGCAGTTACCCGAGATTCCGAACATAATCTCCCGGGCCAAGGGACGATTCCTACATGAGCGTCCCGAAATGTTCAAATTGACTGCGTGGATGTTATCGAACAACGTTCCACATCGGAAGGTTTTTCTCGACAAGCTGCGAAATTCATCGCAGCTGCGAGAAGGAGGTCAACCTTCAAGTCATATAACCACAAGGGTAACAAATTTGCAGAGTGGTGTGAAGGAAAGGGTATTGATACCTTTCAATTTACTATTCAGCAAATAGCAGACTTTCTCTGTGAGCTATTCTATTCAGGATTAGCTCCTGTCACAGTTGCTGGATACAAGTCAGCTTTTCCATCAGTTATCCCTTGCCTAGCCAACAGGGATAGTCCAGAGGTGGCCCAGTTAAATGTGATGGTGAAGGGAATGAGCAATCTCCGACCGAGACAACCGGTAGTCATTCCAGCCTGGAGTCTATCTTTAGTGCTTAATGTACTGGCCAAGCACCCTTTCGAACCCTTGGGTTCGGGTAGTCTAAAGCATTTGACTCTAAAGGCGGTCTTTCTATTGGCAGCTTCCTCAACAAGAAGGCGCAGTGAGATCCATGCACTTTCAGCAGAGAGGGATCGATTTATTGTCTCCGGAGAGGGTCTGCATCTACTGCCAAGAGCAGAGTTTATGTCAAAGAATCAATCTTTGAAATATCCCGGCAAACCGATTATTATACCGAAACTAACTAGATTTGATCGTGATGCCAGTGTCTGGTGCCCTGTCCGTGCTTTGACTAAGTACAAAAAATGGACATACTCGTTACGGTTGAATGATAGACATTTATGGGTCTGCCATAAAAAGCCTTATGGCGCCGCATCCATGGATTCTATCTCTCGTTGGGTGGTGGAATGCATCCAATCTACCCACGAGATTGCGACTGGGCACCAGGTGCAATGCGCATGGGTACACAATGTCAGAGGAATAGCTGCCTCGACCGCCCTTTACAATGGTGTTCCGTTAGAGGACATCATGGCCATTGCACAATGGCACTGTGAGTCCTCATTCACGGATTACTATATGAGGGATGTGTCAGACTCCGCCAATCCACTCCCCTTAGCTGTTTTGAAACGGCTCTGCTCCCTTTTTTGGTACTTTAAAAAGCAAAATCTTAGGAACAGACATGGTCCGGCGAGTAGATTACAACCAAACTGTGTCACGGATGGTCGAACAAGTGTTTGGTTGAAGGCTTCACGTCTGAAATCCAATAATCATAAGGTAATTCAAGTTTGAGAGTTTTTTGTATTATGTTTATATATCATGATCATTCATAATATATATTCATGCTCATTCCCACGCTAATATATGCAAAGAGCAGTTAACCCTCTTAGCATATTCGTGTTTCAGGCGAGATGCATGTTTGTGAGTTCTCCCTTTTTCTTAGGAGAAAAAAGGTGGGGTGGGGTGGGTTGGGGGTGGGGGGTGGTGATGCGAATGTGATTCGGTCCCTAAACTTGATGGTCCTTTTAGGTCTCTGTATGTCAAGTTTAAGTCTAAGATCTTTCTCCAGGGGTAAAAGAAGCAATTGATGGCTTGCCCCTTCCCACCAGGTTACTGTTTAAATCTGGTGTTATCAGAAGTAATAGAATGGTGAGTCTTGATCGAAGGAGAATGAAGGAAATTTCAATTTCCCTTTCTCCGAGATCTAACAATACTCACCATTCTATTACGGACCCTGCCTCCCAGCCCCACGGAGACAAGGCATAGGTATTCTCTTGTTTGGTAGCTATGCAAACAATATGGGCCTCACTGGCAGACGGGTACCCGTTTGTTGGGAACCGGGTAGCCGGTTCCAGGAGCCGGTAAAGCTTACTAAGTCTAGATTCTTAGAGCCAGCTATCAGGTTAGCTTGTTATCAGAAGTAATAGAATGGTGAGTCATTCAGAATATTTAATCCATTCTGTATCCTGTTTTATGACAAAAAATCATGATTAATGTAACCGTTGAAAAGTGTGCGTTGAAATCTGACTGTTGCAGGCCACCAGACAATAATCTTAATGAGCAGTAACTCAGGGCCTGGTGAATATTTTTAAAAACAATTTGATGGAAAGTTGTTGATGGCTTAGTCACCAACAACTCTCAGTCAAATTGTTTTCAAAATATTCAACATATCCAGAGTTAAACCCCATGAAAAATGTAGTCTGTAGAAATTCAGCCAACTGACAGTTAACAGCAACATCTTTTGAACATCACTCGCCTTACCTACTGACTATTTGGGTATACATATTAGGTTTAATGCTTTATGTAAAATATCCATAGACATATATAAAATAGTTTTTTATTGCTTGTGGCAATTAACCTTTTAATGGTCAAGCCGGCCCAAACCGGCCTCTGCATTAGTCTTGAGGAATGTCCATCTGCTGGTAAAGAGAAGAGTATTTTTGAAAATTTACCACTGGAATGGCTGGCTCGATAATCGAGCCAGTCATTCCAGTGCTAAATTTTCAAAAATATTCTTCTCTTTACCTGCAGATGGCCATTCAATAAGGAAATATTTTGATTTTCTTGATCAAATTTGACCAGTAAAGGGTTAATAATTAATATAAAATCGTGATAAAGAGTATTAATTGGTGAATTGGTTCAGGATATATATCTCTATCTATCTATATCATATACCAGAAGTATATATAGCCTCCTGAACCTAGTTTTTGCAGGGCCAGTGAATGTGATAATATTTAAGACATTTATTCAATTCGGTCAATTTAATATTTTATACCTAGAAGTTGTTATTGTTTTTGTAGACTGTTATGTTTACATGTGCCATTTATCGTACTTCTGATCTAGATCAAATACTGCTAATATCGGGTTTAATCCAGTTTATTCAGTAGTTTACGAGGCTGTTTACATGAAAGTGCCCTTAGGCATGTTAGGTAAACACTGCTGAATATATTTCAAACAAATTTTCTGAATGGGTGCGAGTGATTGCTGGAGCACAAATCATCACTATGCTTTTGTAAGTAAAATATTTCATTTAGCATGATTAGAGATAGATGCAGTAGTTTAGAGAGTAAATATTGTTAACAACATGCCAGATAAATATCACGTGGCATATGCGTGAACATAATCTCCTGAACTCTACAGGCATGCCTGGCGGTGCCATAATATTACAACAAAGTATATATACAATTTAAAAACTGGTGTTTCGAATACCTTGACAGCTGTTGCTACTTAGCGTAGCAATAGTTTATGGTCAAAATTTGTTCGAACTATTCACCATCTCCCCGGTGTACGTGTCATGCAACTCGAACACAGTGTAATATAAAAATATTATCACACTTATCCGTACTAGAAAAAGATTAGCTTTGATATCATGTAGCGTTGTTGACATTCACCCTGTTCAACCCTGGCATTGTAGTTATGCAATTCACTTGGTCTTATGGACACTTTGGGAGAAATATTAATTCAATTATATATATATTATAATACAGAATATTACTCTGGAGGTATGGAAATAATATATTAAAGGTGCATATTCACAGCAAAATTACTGAAAATAAAATTGTTTAAATTATCTACTTTTAGAGGCTTAAACTGTGAGCCTATATGTAATGAAACGAAATAAATCTTAGCATATGATGATTTCATTCCATTTAAATTACTATAATTTTTTAAGTTGCAAAATTGAAATAGAGGCACGAATATAAAAATTATATTTTCATGCGTTCTGGTGTGAATATGCATCTTTAATAATAATAATAATAGTAGTAATACAGTGCGGCTCCGAAAATAATAACATGACATGTTTTCAAAACAAAAACAGAAATATGTTAGTCACATGTTAGTTAGTACAATTTTGAACATGATGTAAGAAATGTTTATTTTGATTTTTTGAACATAATGGCAATGTCCAATTATGTTCAAAATATTCAACAGTCCGGTTTATTTTGTTTTAGAAACATGTTCAAGTTATTTCTGAGCTGGGCTCTGTAGCTTGCGTGTTTGACATTCGGGCAATCAGTCTGGTTTGTGGCATGTAGAATGTCTATTTGCAGGCGAAAAGAAGTCTGAAAATTCATGACTGGAATGACTTCAGACTCATTAAACGAGCCATTTATTCCAGTAGTTTTTCAAAAATAGTCTTCTGACTGGTTTACAAATCAACATTCAAACATCAAATATTATTATTTTCTTGACTAATTGCGAACATTAAAGGGGTAAAAGTGTAGTTTTTGTAATCCTACAGTACAGCTCAGAAATAAGTTCAGATTTTTCTAAAACAAAAAAGTATACTGTTGAATATTTGTGACTTAATTTGGTTGGAAGCCCTTGTTTGAACATTTTTTATATTGTTGTAGAAAATTGTACGTGTTTCTGTTTTTGTTTTGGAGCCATTTCACGATGAAGCTGGCCGAAACCGGCCTCTGTTGGGGTCTTGAGGAATGTCCATTTGCAGGCCAAGAGAAGACTATTTTTGAAAACTTAGCGCTGGAATAACTGGCTCGATAACCGAGCCAGTCATTCCAGTGGTAAATTTTCAAAAAATAGTCTTGGCCTGCAAATGGACAGTAAATATTAAAATTTTTTGAACAGATTTGATCATTAAAGAGTTAAGCTAGATCTGTAGTGCATGAATAACAAAGTGCACATGAGTGCGTGCACATACCTGCTGTTCTTGTGTTGAAAAGGTCAACAGAGAACCAACCTAAGACCATGTTCACACAAAAAATTAGACTTGATCCAGGAATAACAACATCATACATCAGTCAGTATGGCATTACTCCGAATTAAGTTTAAATAGAACACAGCCTAAGTCTCATTCATGTCAGCTTGGTACATAAAGAGACATTTTTATTTGAAATAGATATTATTGTAACACTTTTGTCTGTATCATGATGTAGAAAATGTCCACTTGTGCTGTAAAACCTGTCTTAAATGACCACATTATGATCACTGACAATGGACCTTTCCATTTTTTAGCTATGCCCCGCCCATCACTAGCTAAGCTCCACCCACACCTCGCTGTGTTTGGATTGATCGATCCCTGAATGCCCTAGCTATCAATTTCCTGAAAACTATACAGGGAAGCTATTGAATATTTTGTAACTAATTAGACTGGGTGCTGTTGCTGCCTATGGCAGCAAGAGCGCCCAGTCAAATTAGTTTCAAAATATTTAACCGAATATTTATTAAACAGTAAAAGCAAACAATTTGTACAACAGCCCATAGACCGTCATCAAATATGCGTTCATGACGTACTTATCGACGTCATTCATGATGATGTCATTGTACACATCACACAGTTCATTATGACGTCATATGATGGGTGGGTACTCTGGAAAGGTGAATTAACCACTGTAGTTACATCCTCCTTTAATAAATGGGCGTCGCTATAGGATATGGTTTTTCATAGCAAAACATTGTTATTCTTTAACCCTTTAATGGTCAAATTTGGGTAAGAAAATTTTTTTGAATGTCCATTTACAGGGCAAGAGAATACAATTTTTGTAAATTTATCACTGGAATGACTGGCTCGGTAAACGAGTCAGTCATTCCAGTGGTAAATTTTCAAAAATTGTATTCTCTTGACCTGTAAATGGACATTCCACAAGACCATAGCAGAGGCTGGTATGACCATTAAAGGGTTAAAGCAGTGGTCTTTTGACCACCTTCCTTAATTACCCCTCTGTTGGTCAAGATTGGTCAAGAAAATCTAGATGTTTGCTTAGTCAATGCCTGTTTACAAGCCAAGAGAAGCGTATCTTTGAAAACTTGCCACAGCAATGACTGGCTCAATTATCAAGCCAGTGATTCCAGAACTGCAAATTTTCAAAAGCCGTTTTCGCTTGTTCTGCAAATGGACATTTCTTAGGAACACTGTGTAGGCAGTTTTTGGCCATCTTGACCATTAGCCCGTTAATGGTCAAATTTAGTCAAGAAAATTTTAATATCTGCCTTTTGAATGTCCATTTACAAGTCATGAGAATACAATTTTTGAAAATTTATCACTGGAATTACCTAAGCAGTCATTCCATTGGTAAATTTTCAAAAATTGTATTCTCTTGGTCTGTAAATGGACATTCCACAAGACCATAACATAGGCCAGCCAAATTAGTTGAAGAGCCACGCTTCTTTGTCTCCAAAATTTAAGTACATGTCCTGGTTTTCATCTCGACACCGTATTAACCTTGCTGATGATATGTTTACATTTTCAATGAATGACCTCCCGAGTGATTGTATTTATAAATGTATGTACAGTCAGTGTGTGACTCAGCGTAATAGTGTCTTAGCAAACTTTCTGTAGTACTAATCTAGCAATGTTTACATTGTTTAGGCTATTTTAGGACTGACATGACTGAAGATAAATTGCAGTTGAAGAATAGAGGAATTAGGTGGACGCTATATTAACTGTCTGATTGCTGCAAGCCACTAGACAATAATTTCAATGAGCAATAGCTCTGGACCTGCTAAAGACTGAAAACAATTTGACTGAAAGTTGTTGGTGGATTAGCCACCAACAACTTTCAGTCAAATTGTCTTCAAAAATTTTCATCAGGTCCCGAGTTAAATCCCATGGAAAATGTAATCTGCAGAAATTTAGCAGCGAGACAGTTAAGAATAATTATAACTAGTAGCATTGTTATTGCTGATGTGTTGTTGCCAATAGGTTGACTTTATTGCTGATGTTTTTGCCAGTAGCTAAACTCTGGACATGCCAGATGGTATCTTATTTTGTGTATATATATATGAGCTTTTGCTTTCTCAGTACTTGACATTTAACATTTTTTCATTTTACAGATTTGGAATTCTCCGTGGTTCTAAAAGTGAGTTTAAAGGATAACTTCTCAGTAGATTACTAGCTGTCAGTAGCAATCATGACAGGACCTGTTCGCTGCGCTAAACACCCAGCTCCTATTCTTTTAGTCCGATATCTCACAAGACACCACTGCAGGGGTAAGTGCAACTAATTCACATAATACAGTGAAATTTACATCTAGGTAATTAGTACTATAGAGAGGTGCTCATTTGACCCATAACTGGTCAAGTTAGCCAAAAACAGCTTCTGACCAGTGGTCTTGAGAAATCTCAGCGGTCTTGAGAAATCTCAGTAGTCTTGAGAAATCTCCATCAATTTGCAGACCGAGAGAAGACGATTTTTGAAGCATTATGTACATATTATAAATTTTAACAGCTTGTGTATCTGTTAAATAGGTGCCATAAATTGTCATGTATATATGTATATATAGTTATATACTGTCCTGTCCTCATTATTTTCATTCGATCTTGGTCACTAGAGATTTCGCAATTATTTCCTATGCTATCGAAATGCCCAGTGTGTATTACTGCCCCATCCATATTTTAACACTTTCAGCTCGATTGAGCCGATCAATGAATCCAATCTGTCACTCAAGTATATCCTACCATAATAAATTATATTTCACATGTTGGCCAACGTCACAGTCAAAATATGTAATGAATGACATATCTAAGGCTATCATGAGCACTTAATAGTCCGTAAAGTGTACAAATTATGTTTTTACAATTTAATAAGCACTCTTGAATATTTTGAAACTATTTTGACTGCGTGCTGTTGATGCCTATGGCAGCAACAGTTTCCAGTCAAATTAGTTTCAAAATATTCAAGAGCTTACCTGTCATGCCAGTATACATGTGGTTACAATGATATTGGGATTCTGGGAATTGAGGGTTCGATCGGTCCCAGCGCGGTCAAAGCGTGGGTAGGAAAATGGGCATGGCATATCTAAAAGTGAATTCATCCATTGTTGATGATCAATGTAGTAAATATTCTGGTGAGTATTTAAAAGGTAATCTTACTGGATCCATGCCTGGGTGACTGCTTCTAGTAAAATAGCATTTTCAAAGTATCCAAGAAATCATCTGCATATCTTCCTTTGACTGTCATATCCTGATATTGCATGGATAAAAGACTGTATTTTGTTTGCTGCAATTTGCAAATGTTATTCAGATTTGTTTTGTATGACGCTGTTGTTGCTCTACAAAGCAACGGCTTCTAGCAGCACTCCCATGATCCTTAAATGGTCAAGATTGGTAAAAAAAACCAAACCCAAGTGCAGCACCCTATTGCTGCGCCATAGCTTTAGAGTGCCGGACATATTTGAGTAGATTTTAGATTCAAGACCTTGGTTAGTATTGCATTGAGGCCTTGTTTAATATTTGTCCGAGTTATGTACCATAAAATTCTTAGTTGTCAAAAAATGGGGGTGGGGTGGGTGTGGGGGTGGGGGTTAAGGTAAGTGAAATTAATTACCAAAAATTACATATTTGCAAACCCGGACTCTAATAAGATAAGGCTGTAAATTGTTTAAATTCAAATATTCACTACTTGTATTACGTATATTTCTATATTTCACAAGAAAAATCGATTCTCTAAAATGAGTAAGTCGGTAAGTGGTAATAAACACTAACACGAAAATAGAAAACATTTTCACGCTAGACATGGTAGAAGTTCTTGCAGTTTTACGACTAATGTATACCTTACATCCATCATCGCGGTAGTGAAATTATTAAATGGAACCACCTAAATATTGCTTACGCTTTAATAAACAGCATTTATTACATCAAATTCAATCCACAAGTTGACATAAAATGACGTCGTGAAAATATAAACGGCTAATGACGAGTTTAGGTCATAACTTGAGTAGCGCCAACACTCATATATTTATATGATATGATATGGTTGGGTTCTTATTGTTTGTAGCCGTATGAATAAAAAGACCTCATACATAAGCGCTTTGGTGCTGGCAATGATAGGATATGGTGGTTAAAGACATTTATCACCCATTTCGCGGTTATTCTATATAGGAGGTGAAAATTTATACAAGTTATAATTTTAGTGGTAGCCTCGAGTAGCTACTAGAGTGGCAACCTAAACTTAACAAATTAGGAAGTATCAATATTTAGAGCGAGTACTCAAGTAGTCAACTATGATTTACCTAATATACTGGACTCGGAGACTCGGAAATCACTATATATATGATCATAACGTGATGGTGATCGAGTATTATGCATTCTATCCGATTCTGTCCGGCTGGTCTTATATGCTACCGGACATTGAAAATGTTTCCCGGACATGTCCGGACAATATGGCTGTTTTTGGAGCCTTGGTCAAAACTCGAGTTTGTGGAGCATCTTTCTATAAGGCCTGCATATATTCACTTCAAATTTGGTACATGGATGCTTTGCAGATAGCGCAGTCTATTTCAGAAGATTTATATTCAATAAACTTTTCTCACCTGAAACATTTGATTTATAGTATAAGCCCTTTAACCCTCGAATTTCATAGAAAAAGTCCGTTTGCAGACCAAAAGAAGACTCTTTTTGAAAATTTACCATTGGAATGATTGGCTCGGTTATGGAGCCAGTCCTTCCAGTGGTAAATTATCAAAGATTGTCTTCTTTTGGTCTGCAAATGGACATCTCTCAAGACCACTACAGAAGCGGTTTTTGGCTGATTTGAGTGTTAAAGGGTTAAATTAGTCATTTCATTCTTTACAGCATTACACAACTGTGGTGTCAGACTGTTGTATATTCGGTCAAAAAATGAATCATTACATCGCTGTATATCTACCTCATCTATATTGACCCGATACAGTGGCTACACAGTAACCTCGGTACGAGATGGATCTGGGAATCCGAGTGAAAGACGTTCATCTGGCATCTCAGGTGGATCTCGCAATAATAGTGGCATTACAGGTGATGGGAATGGCGGTGGTGGCGTGGAAACAGGTGGTGGAGGTAAATCTAATGAGTATACCATCGAGTGAGCCTTTCTTCTTTCATTTCTACAGATCTCTGACAATCTAAGTTCTTTATGATGGAAGAAATATTGTGTTGACTATGTTGAAACTGTTTTGACTAAGAGCTGTTGCTGCCATATGAACAAGAGCTTCAAGTAAAATCGGTTTAAACTGGTCAACAGGTTAAAAATATCTGTATTGTTGCCTTGAAACTGGGATTTCTGGAATGAAAGGATTAATAGACTGCCACACTTAGCACGAATAGCTACGAGATTCTGTTAGAGGGTTCTGATTGCACTCTCAGAAAATGGACAAGATTTTAAGCATTTAATAGTAAGCAATAGAGGAAATTTGTATATTATATAATTTCCTGTGGAAATGTGATTTTATTTTCTTGAGATTTTTCTTTCGAGCCTTAGCTGATGTGGAGGATGACGTAACTTGGAGAATCGAATGCTGCCTATGCTTATGGCGTCCTGCGTCTGAGCTAGAATTAACTAGAAAGTCAATTTTTCAAAAATGTCTCGACTCAACGTGCGCAGGTCCAGCTCTCTAGTTTTATTTTAATGCCATTTTCTATGATAACTGATCAGTGTAATAGAGGAATCTGATCTTTCACTCAAACATCTCACATCATAATCAATGGACCTTTCCAATTTTACCTATGCCTCGCCAGCCCATCTCTAGCTAAGCTCTACCCACTCATCATTCATGTTGAGATCGATTGATCCCTGAACTCGCTGACTATTAATTTCCTGAAAAATATACAGGTAAGATATTGAATATTTTGAAACTAGTTTGACTAGGTGTTGTTGATGCCTATGGCATGCAATTCGTACAATATGTCGGACTATTAAGCATTTAAGACGAACTAAATTGAGTCAAATGCTGTAATTGATTATGACGGCATCCTACACATCAAGTAGTAGATTATGACATCATATATGATGAATGGATAAACTGGCATGGTCCATTACGTCACATATTACCTAATGTCACAATCAACATGACTAGCTCTTTGTCATGATACCAGAAAGGTATGTCAAGCGTACAAATTGTATGTCGTTGAGGGATTTACTATTTAATAAATATCCTGTTGAATATTTTGAAACTAATTTGACTGGGAGCTATTGTTGCTATAGGCAGCAACAACCCCAAGTCAAATTAGTTTCAAAATATTCCACAGCTAACTTGTATACTATTTACCTTGAAATTTGTTATTCTGCTAATTCAGGGTTCATAGTATATAGATTGATTCCAACACACGTACAAAGTGGGCGGAGCTTACCTAGAAATGGGCGGGGCATAGCTAGAAATGGATCCCTCTATTATGAACAGCGTTGATTTAAGCTCTTGCTCCATAAAGCAGCAGCTGTTGTCAGCAACACCTTTAACTCTTTAAACAGGCCAAAACCAGCATCTGCAGTGGTCTTGAGGAATGAATGTCCATTTGCAGGCCAAGAGAAGACCATTTTTGAAAACTTACCACTGGAATTCCTGGCTCAGTAACTGAGCCAGTCATTCCAGTGATAAATTAAAAAAAATAGTTGTCTTGGCCTGCAAATTGATATTCAATAAGCAAATATTTCGATTTTCTTGACCGACCAAATCTGACCATTAGAGTGTTAAAAAAGCTTACTATCTACCATTTTCTGTAGAATATGGTCTATTGTTTGTGTTAGACATACCTATTGGACTGCTGAATCCACAAATTGTACTAGCCCTGGTAAGTTTCTGCTAATCTCAAGCTAATAGGATAATCTTGATTGCTATCTCTATGCTTATTAGGTGGAGGGAAGATGACGGGTGGCGGCAGTGACAAAGGAGGTGGAGACAAAAAAGGTGGATCTGATCAGTTATGTTGTCCAAAATGTGGAGACCCATGTACACATGTTGAAACATTTGTTTGTGAGTATATATAATTTTGGGTTTTTATGTTGCTTAGCCTATTTGTCACAATAAACTGCTGTCGACTTATAATTTAAACATATAGGGAACCGTTTTACTCTATCGACAATCATCTATGATGCAAAATATATTCTGTTGATTATTTAGGAATTAATTTGACTGGAAGGTATTGCTGCGTTAGGTCAAATGATTTTGAATGTATCCAAGGGCTTATCTATATCCAGTGTATGGTTGCATTCAATTTGGAACTCTTAAATGTCAGATTTAAAAGAGGTGTTGCTTAAAATCATAATATAGGATGTTATAGGAACATGTATAGGGGTGTAATATTTCATCCATGTAAGAGATTAAACAACACCAACCATTTAAGCATTATTACATAAAATAGGCACCATTTCCATATGATGTATAGATCCCATTACTGGTCGAGATGGCCAAAAATCTCTTCTGCAGTGGTCTGGAGACATGGCCATTTGCATGTAAGATAAGATTATTTCTGAAATTTTATCACTGGAATGACAACCTCGATAACTGAGCCAGTCATTCTAGTTGTAAAATTTAAAACATTCTTTCATGGCATGCAAATGGATATCCACTAAGCAAAAATGTAGATTGTCTTAACCAATTCTTAACTTAATGAGTTAAATTATAACTTATTCTTGCAGCATCAACTCGTTTTGTGAAGTGTGACAAATGCCACCATTTCTTTGTTGTCTTATCCGAATCTGATTCTAAGAAAACAATGAAAGAAAATATGGAAGATCATGGTCAGAAAAAAAGGCCACCGCCTCCACCAAAAAAGGTGAGTTACACAAACCCACCCTCACTTTGGGCACAAACATTGATTCTGCACTGTCTTGACAAATGTCCATTTGCAGACAAAGAGAAGACTATTGAAATTTGGAATGGCAGGTTTGATAACCGAGCCAGGTATTCCAGGACCAGTGATAAATTTTCAAAAATAATATCATGGTCTGAAAAATGGGCATTTTCGATGAGAAATTAAGTTGTTTTTTTGTGGTTAAAGTGTTAAATCAAATTCACTTGTCATGCTTGTGTATAATTAGCACCAGCACTGACATGTTCACTTAATAGAGGGATCGGATCTGTTGCTCAACTATCTGACATCATAATCATATACATGCTAGCTGATGTCACAATCGTAATGGCGTATACATGTAGGTCTGTTACAAAAATAGAAATATCTGTCACTAATATATGAATTGTATGTCGTTGGTGAATTTACAATTTAATAAACATTCTGTTGAATATTTTGAAATGAATTGTACTGGGAGCTGCTGCTGCTATAGGCATAATAGATAGCTACAGCTCCAGTCAAATTAGTTTCAAAATAGTCAACAGGTAGTTACCGTGTATAGTTACCTTGAATATTAGATTCTGGGAATTTATTTTTCAATGTTTCGATTCCAACACGCATAAGTTGGGAGAAATTAGCTGGAAATGATTGTTGCATAGCTATAAAGGAATCTGCCATTTGCGAGGTGTTGTTGCATCATCAGTAATTGTATTTATCCCATAACTTTTTTCCTCAGATTTATGAGTATTTAGATCGATACGTTGTTGGCCAGGACTATGCAAAGAAAGTCTTATCAGTTGCTGTGTACAACCACTACAAACGTCTCTTTAACAACATACCAGTCTCTACAAGCAGCAACAAGCAGCCTCAGGACTTATCAATATCAGACACATCAAGGCATCTACATAATGCATTCACACCCAGAGGTATAAGCAAGGTTGTTATTACACCACAAAGACTTCCATTACCGTTCAATCACTACTTGCTAAATCAATTATCTGCATTTAGCTACCAGAATAAGATTTCTATGCTTGCATACACGCTTCCCCATTCCTATTCCTATAAATATGGACCCTCAACCAGGCTACTGGTAGGTCCATCTCCAGTGTATTAACTGATATAGACTGGCACCAGTCTGTACTCACTTTATAGTGACGCCTGTCATTAAGCGCGCTTGCACACTGGAGCCCAAATAGGAAACAGATTCACTTTTCAATTATTCTGCAAGCAGAACAACTGCACAAATATTATCAGAAAGTTTTTATAGCTTTGCGCTGTGTCAGCTTACACTTGAAGGACTTCCTCACGCTAAGATATGCCTATTATGAAGTCTATCCTCCCAAAATTATGTTTTTGGAAGTATTTCGTGGTTATATTGAACTTTATAACAATGTATATAAATGTTACCGGTTTTCATGGGTTTTGTTTTCGTGGTAACAACTTTAATATGCCTAAGTCATCATCATATAAAAACACTCTATTACTCCAGTGAGCCCTTAATCACTTTCAGTTAAAAGAAAAAATAGTGCTTTACAAGGTATTACATTTATTTCCCTATGATAGAAAACAATCTTGAATTTGAACTTTTCCGGCCTTTCTTTGAAAGGCGTTTGCATGTTTCTAGGTGCACTACGTGTACACCCACATCGATGTGCGGGTTTTGCATAGGGGTGGTCTGCGCTCATATGTAAGTTTTCTTTAAGGATTATTCGCCCTTACAGCGCTGCCCTATGGTCGTCCTTCCCCTACCTCCGTTGCTAGTAGACAAAAGCTGTGTCTTTTGCAATATTCTAATATGTCTAATCCAGCAGCAACAGAGGGGGTGTGTGGTGTGGGGGGGGGGGGGGGGGCTTCTTCGGCGAATTCGGAAGCCTTTTTAACTTTATTGGCAAGATTTGAATATTTCGCTGTAGTCGTGACTAAAATCTTTAGACGAAAGAATTTCTTCTGCCATCATGGAGGCCAAGAAACAGGAAGTTTCTTCTTATTCGGACAATAGCCCGATGGCTAGCGGGCGTTCCCGCATATGGGGAAAACCAATTCCTCTAACATCTATGCAAGAAATCAGGTCTCCTAAACAAAAGTCTAGAGCGACAAAGCTCTCGAAGGTGATCTCGTAGCAGGTCACCGGGTCAAACCCACATTAGTCTTGAGGGTGATAGGCATAACCTCAAGCAGTGGTGGCGGCGGCGGAAGCCCCCGTCCAAAAGCATTATGCTAATGCCAGAATTTCGGTCATTCCGGTCGTCAAGATTCTTGATAGGTCGCCTATAGCCATAGTCCGCAATCTAGTTTTGCTACATGTAGTTCTTCCGATTCCGTTGTGGCGGATTCGGGGACTCGGGTTTACTTCCGTTTTCCGGTCCGGTATGACTTCCGGTTTTGCAGGACATCCGGGTCTTCAAGATCCGGTTCTTACTTCTGTTCCGACCGTTTCCGGTATGACTAATAAACTCTTCCGACTTCCGCTTCCGGTTGGGACGTAACTTCCGGTCTAGTGGATGAATAAAGAACAAAGAGCAAATTTGTAGAGCAAATAAGCTCTCGAAGATGATCTCGAGCAGGTCACCGGTTCAAACCCATGTGAGTCTTGAGGTTGTAAATAAGAAGAAAAGGCATGCCCTTCAAGCAGTGGTGGCGGCGGCGGAAGCCCCCGTCTTTAACATAAATGCTAATGTCAATGTCTTAGATCAGTTGTGGTGGATTCAGGTCCTCAGGACAGGGGTTACTTCCGTTTTCCAGATCTACCTCCGTTCTTTCCGTATCCGGTCTGACTTCCGTTTTGCGTATATCTGGTTCCTATGCTTATTCTGTTTTTTTACTGTACATCCGGGTTCAGTTTCCGGTTGTCTTCTTCCGGTTTGCGCATTTCCGTTTCCTATTTTTTTCACTTCCGGATTCGTACAGCCGGGGATAGGGTCATTACCGGTTTTCGTGGTGTTCTATGATTAACTTCCGGTTCTGTTTTCCTTTTTTGGACTTCCGGTGATAGCTCTTACTGGGATTCCAGGTTTGTCTCTCCTAGGAGCTAGTCATCATCTTGCCTAAGAGTTAGTCTTATTTCAGTAAGTGCTTTTAAAATTGGAATGTTTAATCGCTGAAAATATTAATTCCGAGACATTGCCAGTCTTGAAGTCTCTCTTGGAATTGTAGATATTCAGCATTTATTCTTTTATCAGTGAAACAATTCAACGTAATTAAAGACTCTTCCGACTAGTTGCCGGATGGGGTTTGTTCGTTCTTTCATGTCAGCTTTTTTCTCTATTCTTTCAAGGTTTTCCGCTAGTGGCCTGAATCACTTTCCAGGTCCTCTAGTCAGGATGTTGTATGTGATCACATTCCTTCTGATCAATCTTATTCCAGTATGTTTTTATAGTGGTTAATAAAACAACAGACCAACCCGCAAGGGGCATCTGTGGGTTCTTTTCAAACACACACGAAGCTATTCAGAATCATAGTTTCAGCTTCTCCAAATGTTGTTATCCCCATGTTTCTCGAAGAGAAGAAAAGTGGGGATTGTGTCATCCCATCTGTCTGTCTGTCTGTCTGTGGAAATTAATTGTAACGCAACTTCTCTGAAACCGTTGGACGTAATTCATCCAAATTTGGTATTGGAGTTACCCATATGATTGCAAAGTGCAAGCGGACATTTACATTTGGCTCCACTCCCGCAAGGGTGAGGGTAGGGTGTGTGTGTGTGTGTGTCAAAAGGTCAAAGCTGTGAATGTGGGTATTTTGCAATGACATGCTATCGATCATCCAATTTAGTTATTGAGTTCGACAATAAAACTTTTAGCTCAAATTATGAAAGAAATATTTATTAAACTTTTGTCGATCATTTAATGACAGTCGAGCTCTTTTGACTTTCTAAGCATGGCTACATGGAGTGACTTGAAATTTGGGTATTACGGTTAGTGAAGATATGGCTGAAACTGTCAATTCATCTATCAGTTTATAAAAATCTAAATCTCAATTCATGTCATGGATTGAGATTTAACTTTTTGTTAGCTAAAAGACTGAGCATTTCTTTTCATATTTAAAATATTACAGAATAATGGATATAATTTGTAATCATTTAGGTCATTCAATCACAGCCGCTCACAGGCAAGCAACAGTGAAATAACCTTTTATCATCCCTTATTTTTGCAAATGAGTCAAAAATTTTGAAAACAAAATATTGGTTGACCCTGTTCTCCAATAACTATCAAAATATCTTGCCTATGTGTGTGCATTTAGCTCAACGCAGTGGTTTATATCTCATATATGCTTCTTTGTAATAGTGGGGATGACACAATGATCTTGGGCACCAAACATCCCCCACCTGTCAGGGGCCAGTTCCCAATATGGATATCATCTCACAATCTGCAATCATATGGGTGACTCACATAGCAAATCTGGTTGAATTGAATTTCATCAAACAGTTAACAGTTTCGGAGGCATGAATCTATGATATTTGGCCCTTTTGCCCTGCATTTTGTGTGTGCATATGTGTGTGTGTGTTTGTGTGCGTGCGTGCGTGCGTGCGTGCGTGCGTGCGTGCGTGCGTGCGTGCATGTGGACACTTGGGGAATAGGAAGGGGAGTGTTGGTCTGCTGAACCAAAGAGAAATGCAAACTTTATTGAATTTCACCGAATGGTTTCAGAGGAGAGTCATTAATAGAATTTATATAATACTTGACCCTTTAAATCTACCTGCCTACTTGCAGGGGCCAGAGTCTAATATAAATGATGTCTTGCAATTTGCAATCATATGAATAAGTCACAAAACTAATTTGTTTGGATTCCGCCAAATGATTTTGGAGGAGATAGCCAGATAAACAGACAGACGGATGGAGGCAACAATATCTCCAATGTTTTTTAAAATCCTGTGGGAAAAATAATACATGTGCTTAAGAACTTTTTATTTTGAAATTATACATATTTTAACCTAACTATTAGTGGTGGCTATGTAGGTATTATCATAATTCAACTTGTTTTCTTTTCGGTTGTTGGTGTGATTGTACTTACGTTCACAAAGTTTAGCTTCACTGGTATATAATGAATCTCTCTTGCTTTACCAGAATTATTGCAAATAGCTGTAAGTGGTCATGGCAGTGCTTTAGGGCCCACCCTTCAGCAGCAGCAACAACATGCACAACAGCAGGATGATCATAGCCACAGACCTAGTGATATACTCGATGCAACATCGCATGAATTAAAACTGGAGAAAAGCAACATCCTCATGCTAGGTCCCACCGGATCAGGTAAATAGATTTTACAATTTACCTCTTAACCCTTACTTACCACTGTGATGTCAAAATTTTTAATTTGCAAAATTAAATTAAAAGATGAACTGGTGTTCTTTTTTCAACAAACTTGGTGGAAGATGGTGCTGTCATAGACATCAACATCTTCCAGCAAAATTGCTGAAAAATGTACACCAGTTTCTTTGATTTTGACACCGTAAAAGATAGAATATTGACATCAGAGTGGTAAGGGTTAACCCTTTAATACTAATGGCCAAGAAGACCAAAACTCTCTAGAGAGGAATGTTGATTTGCAGGCCAAGAGAAGACTATTTTTTGATAATTTGACTCTTGAATGTGCCTTGTTCGATAGCGAGCCCGTCATTCCAGTGGTAAGTTGTCTAAAAAACTTCTCTTGGCCTCACAATGGACGTTCAATAAGTAAATAATTTGTTTTCTTTACCAAATTAACCATTAACGATATAGAAAATCTCTATTTGCAGATCTAAAGATTATTTTTGAAATTTTACTACTAGAATGACTGGCTCTGTTATCGAGCCCGTCATTCTATTGGGAAAAATTTCTAAAATATTCTTCTCTTGGTCTTGTAAATGGACATGTGTCAGGACCACAGCAAAGGTAAATTTTGACCAGCTAAAATGTAGGAAATATTAAGTTGAATGTTCTGATAATTAGGCTGAAGTTTATATTGCGTGACCAATAACAACAGGTAGTGTGCTTGTGCAATACTGATCATAGCAAATTCCCTATCGGCACAAGATGGTGGTCTGGTCAGAGTGACCACCAGCCATATAGGTTTACAATGGTGTTGTCTCAAAGTGCAGATAGTTTCTTTGAGAGGGAGGGAGGGATAGTGAAGGATGGAGATATAAATAGAGGGAGTGAGAGATAGAGGGAGCAATAGAGGGATGGATAGATAGATGGAAGGAGGGATGGATAGAGAAGGGAGAGATAGAGGGTGTGAAAGAGGACACGAGGGATGCTGTTTGCCAAAGAAGTGTGTGTGTCAAGGATGTTGCCATTTCAGTGATTTTGGTTGTGCGTGTTTGTAATGCCATGCATACATGCTTGCATCTATTCCGTTTATATAGTTCAATGGTCTATTATGTATTCTTTTGTGTTGTCATCATTGAATGCTGTTGTGTTTTTCTCCTCTGCAGGTAAAACATTATTGGCACAGACGTTAGCACTATGTTTAGATGTTCCTTTTGCTATCTGTGATTGCACAACATTGACACAGGCTGGCTATGTTGGCGAGGACATTGAATCTGTGATTGCTAAGTTGCTACAGGATGCTAATTACAGTGTGGAAAAAGCACAACAGGGTATGCCGTTAGTCTTAACCTTTCGTTTGTTGTACAATATTGGCTGTTAAAAATGTATACCTTTAAAGGCCTAAATGGTGGAAACCAGCTTTAGCTATGCCCCGCTGATCTTCACCTGTGTTGGGATCGATCGATCCCTGAACTCCATGACTATCAGTTTCCAGAAAACTATACAGGTAAGCTGTTGAATATTTTGAAACTAATTTAACTGGGTGCTGTTGCTGCTTATGGCAGCGACAGTGCCCAGTGAAATTAAATATTCAACAGCATGATTATTAAATAGTAGACATACAATTTGTACGACCTGATCGACTAATAAGCATTTAAGACGAACTAAATCGAGTCATTCAAGACGTAGTTGAGTATGATGTCAGCCTACACATCACATGGTTGATTATGACATCATATAATTGACTGAGAAACTGGACTCCTCCGCTGCATCCCTCAATATAATGAAATGAAATAAATCTTAGCATACACTTGTGTGATGTTTTGATGTTATATAAATTAATATAATATTTTTAGTTGAGATGTTGAATTGGGTAAAATTATGAAAAACTGTAAAAGATATTCTATTAAATATTTTGAAAATAATTTACTGTCTTTGATGTATGTTTTTAGTGTCTTTGTTACATGAGATTTTTAGTATCATTATTTTGTGAGATCTTTGATCAGATAATTGTTGGATACTGTAGGCATTGTATTCTTGGATGAAGTGGACAAGATTGGCAGTGTGCCAGGAATTCATCAGCTCCGAGATGTTGGAGGAGAGGGAGTTCAACAGGTGAGACTTAATTTGCTTTCGTACATATATGTTAATAATAATGATAAAAAAAAAGTAATAAAAATAAAATAATAATACTAATAATAATGATTATTATAATTATATAAATCAAATTTTCTATTTCATTACCCACTCTTTATAGTAATTTTGCAACACATTTCACAGGGTATGTTGAAAATGTTGGAAGGAACAATTGTAAACGTCCCAGAGAAGAATTCGCGTAAACTTCGAGGAGAAAGTGTGCAAGTGGACACTACCAATATACTTTTTGTGGCCTCTGGCGCTTTTAATGGTCTCGATAAAATTGTTGGCCGAAGAAAAAATGAAAAGGTAATAAGGCGTCTCAATGTTGTTAGCTCACCGGGCCTGGAAGGCCAAGTGAGCTTATGCCATGGGAACCGTCCGTCATCCATCCGTCAACTTTTCCTTTAAACAACTTGTCAAGAAGCACTGGGCCGATTTCAATTATATTTGGCAGGAAGCATCCTTAGGCCATAGGGATCCAAGTTTGTTCAAACGAAGCCGATCAGCCAATTTGACTTATGGCCATCTTGGATTTTGGCCGATTTTAGGAAACATTTAAAAAAATCTCTGAAACCGCTTCGTGGATTGAAGCAAACCCCATGAAATATGATCCATGGCAAGAGCTGAACCAAGTTTGTTCAGGGGAACTTGATTAGTCAAATGGTTAGGCGGCCATTTTGGTTGACCTAGTTTTAGCGAAAACGACTTATCCAGAACCGCGGAAGGGATCGGGCCAAAATTTGGCAGATATGATTAGTTTGTTCAAGGGAAGTTTAATCGTCAAAAAACATGGCCACAGTGGGCCAATCAAAATACAGCGTGTTTGGCAGCCATATTGGATTTCTTTATTTGATGGATTTTGAGACTGAAATTGGTTTTATATATGTTTTGGGGTATTCTGATCTCAAATTTGCAATTTTCAAAACTGTCGGATAAACGGTTTGGTGGCCATCTTGGATCATTTTCCCGCCAAAAGCTCCCATACTAAAGCAATGGGAAATTTAAAATGTCTTCTAGAACTACTGGACCGATTTCAATTATATTTGGCAGGAAGCATCCTTAGGTTGTAGAGATTGAAATTTGTTCAAATGAAGCCAATCGGCCAATTTGTCCACCGGCCATCTTGGATTTTGGCCGATTTTTAGAAATGTCTAATCTTTGCCGAAACTGAGCGATTGATCAAAACTCATAAAAATATTATTTAGGTCACGAGCTGAACCAAGTTTGTTCAAGGGAACTTGATTTGCCAAAATGGTTGGGCGGCTGAACGGATTGGGCCGAAATTCTGGAGATATGATATTGATGACTAAGGGCCATTAAAGTTTGTTCAAGAGAAGTTGATACATAAAGAGACATGGCCTCTGTTTTCTTGTTACACGTCTGCTCAACTCAGAGTTCTGCTTATTGTTAATGACCATTCTAGTTGAGATGCCAATGGGCCAGGTGAGCGATACAGGGCCCTTGGGCCTCTTGTAGTTGTTGTTGTTGTTATTGTTGTCTTAAATTCAATTTAAAAACATTTCATTACTTATTAACCCTTATCACACTGATGTCAGAATTTAAAATTTTCAAATTAAATTAAATGAACTGGTGTAAATTTTTCAACAAAGTCAAAGACAGCAACATCGTCCACCAAAATTGTTGAAAAATGTAGACCAGTTTCTTTACCATTGACAGGGAAAAAGGTAGTATATTGACATCAGAGTCGTAAGGGTACAGGTTAACACTTTGATGTTGAACCATGCCGCAAACCGGCCTTTGCTGTGGTTCTAAGAAATATCCATTTGCAGGCTAAGAGATTATTTTGAAATTTTACCACTGGAATTACTGGCTCACTAATATGTAACATAAACCTTTCACGGATACTAAATAATTTATACAACAGACATATATTTTACTCAGAATATCCATAATAAGGCAGATGGCAGTGCTGCTGAAGGCTGTTGTCAAAATTACATGGTATCGCCAGATATCATTCAAAAGGGAAATATAATACAGGTTTAGCATTCTTAAGGATTACACCTGAAAATGTTTGCTCAATCGGCTGAGTAAGGGCTAGTACATAATCAAATGAGGGATCCATTTCAAGTTATGCAACACCCGTTCTAGCTAAGCTCCGCCCCTTTTTCCTCATGTTGGAATAGATTTGAAACCTGAATTCCTAGACTCTAAATTTCAGGTAACTATACATTTAATTAAACTGTTGAATATTTTGAAACTAATTTGACTAGGGGTTGTTGCGGGCAGCATCAGCTCCCAGTCAAATTAGTTTCAAAATATTCAACTGAATGTTTATTAAATTGCAAGTTCATAAAAGACATACAATTCGTACACATCGTAATTTTTCTTATGACGTCAGCTAATATGTGATGTGTTTGAATATAATGTCAGATGCTTGAGTGACATATCAGATCCATCCATTGCACTAGAAGAATTCTCTCATCATTGTCCTTTTCTTCTGGTCGCTCATCCAAGCATTATTCCGCCATCTCCCATTTACTATTGGTACTGGATTTTTGATAAAAAAAATTATTATTTACTAATTAAAATTGTCTATATAAAGTTTATATTTCTTGTCACTTTGTAGATACAACCTTTTGTATTTATGCTTATGGTTTCTTACTGTGACTTTCATATACCATATTTATTCTAGTATCTTGGTTTTGGTGCTCATCCAAGTGGAAGTCCGGGTCGCCGCGCTGCCACAGCCGCTGACACAAAAGGCCAAGCCGATGCCAACGATACAAGATCGGACAACGAGGAACGAGATTGGTTACTGCGTAATGTACAGGCACGTGATCTGATTGATTTTGGAATGATTCCAGAGTTTGTTGGACGGTTACCTGTTGTAGTTCCATTCCATAGTTTGACGCAGGATATGCTTGTCCAGATCCTGACAGAGCCGAGGAATGCATTAGTACCTCAGTACCAAGCCTTATTCACAATGGACAAAGTAAGCCTTAGTCATTATGTGCTGGAATATAGGGATCCATCTCTAGCTATGCCATGCCCACTTTCTAGATAAACTCTGCCTACTTTGTGTGTGTATTAGAATATTTATATGTCCTTACTAATATGCCCTTGAAGAATTTAACCCTTTAGCCCTCAAATTTGTTCAAGAAAATTAAAATCTTCTCATAGGAAATGTGCATTTACAGACCAAGAGAAGACTATTTTGAAAGTTTACCATTGGAATGACTAGCTAGGGCTCGATTATTGAGCCAGTCATTCCAGTGGTAAATTTTCAAAAATAGTTTTCTCTTGATCTGCAAATGGACATTTCTCAAGACAACTGCAGAAGCCGTATTTGGCTGATAAGAGTGAAAGGATTAAACAGCATTTGCATACATGTGAGGTACTTTCAATAATTCGCATAGAGAAAGCACTATTGTGTTGTAACCATAATGATTCTAGGACAGGGTAAAGATTCATGATAGCAAATAGAAACTAGGCCCTAATATTGTTTAGTTGACTCGGTATGTGTTATAGATTAGGGCAATATTAACTTCACCGCTATCAACCAACTTGTTGCACTGATAAACATATGCACCTTAAATGACATTGCCTCTTATGAGCTCTTTATCCTCCGTTATCATATAGGTTCAGCTGGATATTCGAGCAGATGCACTTAAAGAAATAGCTCATATGGCATTAGAGAGGAAAACCGGTGCAAGAGGACTTCGAGCAATTATGGTAACTGTCATGACGGAGTTGTGTTATGTTCATTTGATTTATTTTTATAAGCTTTCTTTCTGAATTCCCAGGAACCTGCTGTTAACCATTTAACTATTGACACTTAAGTATCTCATTTACAAGACAACCATACAGGTAATCTATTGAATAATTTGAAACTAATTTGACTGGGACCTGTTGCTACCATAGGAAATTATTTTCAAATTATTCAACAAAATTTTTATTTTAATTTTGTTGGTGTCTAGGTTTTAACCCTTTAACACTGAAGCTCATGAAACATCATATAGGGCTAGAGGTGAACCAAGTTTGATCAAGGGAAGTTGATTGGCCCAATGGTTCAGCGTCCATCTTGGATGACCTGGTTTTTGCGAGCCTTTAGTTTGTTCAAAGAAGTTGATATATAAAAATACATGACCCTGGTGGGCCAATCAAAATGTAGCCTGTTTGTCTGTCATATTGGATTTGTTTATTCGATGGATTTGAAGCCGAAATTGGTTTTATGTAGGTTTTTTGGTATTCTAATTTCAAATTTGGCGTTTTGGAAACTGTCGGATAAACGGTTTGGCGGTCATTGTGGATCTTTTTCCCACCGAGAGCTCACATATTAAGGCAATATGAAATTTAAAATGTCTTGTCGAGAACCACCGGGTCGATTTCAAGTATATGTGGCATAGCGCCTCCTTATGGCACAGAGTTACAGGTTTGGTCAAATGAAGCCGGTCAGCCAATTTTCCCGGTGGCCATCTTGGATTTTTGCCGATTTTTAGAAACATCTTTGAAAATCTCTGAAACCGCTTGAGGGATCGATTCATAACTCATACAGTATCATCAAGGGCAATAGCTGAACCAAGTTCAAGTCCAAGGAAAGTTGTTTGGGAAAATGCTTCGGTGGCCATCTTGGATGACCTAGTTTTCGTGAAAATTACTTCTCCAGGACCACTGAATGCATCAGGCCAAAAATGTGGGAGATATGATTAGGGGCTATGGACTATTAAAATTTGTTCAATAGAAGTTGATATGGAAAGAAACATGGCCACTGTGTTCTTTGGCTTCTACTTATAGTTAATGGCCTTTCTGGTTGAAATGTGTATGTTCCAGGTGAGCGATACAGGCCCCTTGGGCCTCTTGTTGAAAATTTACCACTGAGATGACTGGTTCGGTAACTTAGCCCATCATTCCAATGAAAAATTTTCATAAATATTCTCTGGCCCTTCAAATGGACACAATGGTTTTCGCATGATAACTCCGCTGCCGTTTATCACATCACTTCGAAACTTGATAGGATGACTGGACTAGATCTGAGAAAGAAAGCTATCACAATCTACGATGATCCAAAATCCAATATGGCCACCAACCACCAGTGGTCATCTTGAAAACTGGTTTGCGGATGATAACTCCATTTCTAGACGATAACTAAGCTACCGTTTAACGGATCACTGAAACTTCATAGGATCACTGAACTTGGTCTGAAGAAGAAGCCTATCGAAAGCAATGATTATCCGAAATCCAATATGGCCTCCAGGGCAAGTGGCTATCTTGAAAATTTGTTTGTAGGTGATAACTGTTTCCGGACAATAACTCCGCTACCTTTTGTCAGATCACGTTGAAATTTCATAGAATGACTGAACAGAAATCTCTTATGGCTGCCAGCCACCAGTGGTCATCTTGAAAATAGGTTTTCCTTACCATAATTCCATTACCGTTTATCCAATCACATCCAATATGGCCGACAGCCATGTTGAATATTGATTTGTGAATAATAACTGCTACTGTTTATCACTTCACTATGAAACGTCATAGGATGACTGGACTATATCTGGGGAATAAATTGCTCTCTTTTGATAGGTCTCATTTGTTGGTTTGTCATCATGCTGGGCTATTATGCAGAATACTTGTTAAGAGTTATAGTGCATGACTCTAGTATGAGCCAGGAAAGTACAGAATCTGTAAATTAGGGAAAGCCTGTTGCCTAGAGGCTCATCCAGCTTACAAATGCTAAAATTGCTATGTGCCATGGACTCACAGAATCATGAGGTCCAGCTTAGATTCTGTGGGTATGTTTGTGATAAAAGCTATACACATTTTCCAGGAGTCTCATGTGATCCACTGCCACTACGTAGGCTGCTGAAGCTATGTTTTGGTGTATATACCCACAAAAGGACCCTTATGGAAATCTGTGTTCATCTAGCCTAACCTAAAGCTCTGCTGATTAGTGACTCATCCAGGGCTGGCTTGTGGCTCGCTCAGCTTAACTTCAATCCCTATGCTTAGCTTTCTTAGTCTAGTATTTATCACAGCAGTGCTCTATTTTCAGGAAAGTATATTATTAGACCCGATGTTTGAGGTGCCTGGCTCTGATATCAGCGATGTCATCATTACAGAGGATGTCGTCAAAGGGATAAAACCAGCGGAGTATATTCGTCTACCCGAGAGTTGTGCGTTTAAAGATTATGAGCATCCATATGAAGATGAACAAATCAGTGTTCAAACAAACTACAACTAACTAAATAATAATGCTTAACTGTCTGACTGCTGAGTTTTTGCAGACAAAATATTCCAAGGTTTATATCGCTGGACCTGCTAAATATTTTGAAAACAATTTGACTGAAAGTTGTTGGTGGCTAAGCCACCAACAACTTTCAGTCAAATTGTTTTCAAAATATTCAGTAAGTCAGGAGTTTTGCTTAATGAAATTATTGTCTGGTGGCTTGCAGCAGTGAGACAGTTAAACTACCTCTGTCTAAAGGCCGCGTCTATATAAACACCATTTTATTAATATCTAAAACCATTGAAATGCCACATTTTCATTTAAACAATGATTCTCAGAGTTCAGCCGGTTCAAATACTACTTATCTGGTCCACAAGGCTTTTTTTGTAGACCTTTGACTTGAAACCTGTCCGTTATGACAACTGGGAACCAAACAGAAACACTCGATAAACAAGTGAATCTTCTATGAAGAGTTAAATATTTTGTTTAATGGGTTTATGGTTTCACTAAAGCAGTCGTTCTTACTGCATACATTGTTGGCTGTATAGAGAGGTCGTTTACATCATGTTTGACAGTATCCAGAATGTAAATTTCTGTAATAAGAATAATATATCGATTATAGTATATATTATGTTTAAAAGTAATTATAGCTCAGCTATGTATCGTAAACAATTGCCAATTCATATATCAAAAACAGAGACATTCAGAAAATCAACTGTTTGTTGACTGAAAATTATTATAATTATTGTTGTATTCACTGCAAACAATGCAAACTATTATTAAAGCCCTAATTACATAGAATTGCTGTATTTTTGCACAGCGAGCGACTACGGTGCATCTGTCTCCGTACTTGATAGCGATTTAGGATTAATTTACAGATTTCATTGTATATGTTGTGAGTTAGAAGGTACAATGTTATTGAGTGAACAGTTTTAACTGACCCACCCATCTCTACCTAATCTCCACCCACACCTCGCTCGTGTTAGGATCGATCGATCCCTGAACTCCCTGACTATCAATTTCCAGAAAACTACAGGTAAGCTGTTGAATACTTTGAGACTAATTTTACTGGGTGCTGTTGCTGCCTATGGCAGCAACAGTGTCCAGTCAAATTAGTTTTGAAATATTCAACATTTTTATTAAATAATTAAGACATACAATGCTTATTCCGTCACCAATTTTTTGTGTTCGTGACATACTTATCTATGTCATTCATGACGATATTTTTGGTTCAAATACTGATGTTATGGCTAAGTGATACAGGCCCCTTTTGCCTCTCGTTTTCAAAATTACAGCAGTTCTCATGCAAAAGAAGAGTACACTTTCATAATTCTGTGGCATAAGGATGAGTAAATATCATTGGAGAATCAGTCATGTACAAGTAAGGGTTAAAAATCACTGGTATGATCTCTGCGTCACTATCCCTGCTATATGATGACACATCCAGGTTACTGTTACGGACTAGACACCAACATTCTTTATGATGTAGAGAATGTTCTGCAACAGCTTCCAGTCAAATTATTTTCAAAATATTTACCAGTTTTCCTGTCATCCACTTTAATGGTCAGGCCGGCCAAAACCGGCCTATGCAGTGGTTCAGGGAAATGCCCATTTGCAGACCAAGAGAAGACCATCTTTGAAAATTTACCACAGAAATGACTGGCTCACCAGTCATTTCAGTGGTAAATTTTCAAAAATCATGTTCTCTTGGCCTGCAAATGGACATTTTCTAATAGAAAATTGAATTTCTCTTGACCAAATTTGACCATGACACTGGAATTTTATGGCTTAAAGTATTACCCCTTAGAGCGCTGAAACAGTAAATAAGTAAATTTAGTTCTCATCCATATAAGAACTGGTGTACATCACAGGAGAAATGTTGCTGTCATAGCAGAATGTATAGCAGTCTTTCTTGTACTGACTGTATAATAATTAGGATGTTGACAGCAGAGTGATAAGTGTTAATGTCAAGGCCTGAACACAGTATCTTGCTACATCTCATGCTTTATATGTCTTGTTTGTTTGCTCGGAAACAAACTTGAAGAAATACTTTGAATGTCTAGAAATGACTTGATTATTGTTACATTATAGATAATTTTAGTGTACCGCATTTTATGCAGTGTTTAAGTTTACTTGCTTTTTAAAACTTTGTTATGTATAATTTAGACGAGTTTCGTTGAATAATCCATAAAGTCTGTTGATTTTTATATGCGTGTCGTAAGACAGAGTGTATATATGATGACGTGTGATGTCTGCCTGTCTGTTAGCAAATTTCTGTCCAGGCGAGTTTTGAGCATACATTTGAGATTTATTTCGAGTGCACAGATTAGATGGATACACCACCGTGTCATGATTTCATTTCATGATTTCATTTCATCGCAGATCTCTCAATATTCATCCTGAACCTGAAGAGCTTAAAATAAAAACATTTCTAATCCAGGCCAGATCTCGGGAGTTTTTAACCTACATTTGACATTTTTTCAATGGTGGAGACTAAGTGGCATGATTTCATTTTGGCGAGATCCGTCCATATTTCCCCGAGTTATCCCCCTGGAGGGCTTAGTTATACTACCTATCACTTTCCTTCCTATGACTATGTCAGGTTGATTTACTGAATCAATCACCACTTAGTGTTGGTGGCTCATACTCCCCTCAAACAAGCCAAGGATGGTAAATGAATTATGTTGACTATATTAATTTTCAGTTCGTTTGAATATTTTGGAAAAAGTGAAAGCTAACAGTGCTGCCCAGAAAGTAACATGATGGTGGCAATTTTCAATAAGGTGTGCAAATTTAGCTATATTTGAAACTTAAATTGTGCTCAATGCTAGCAATCATTCTGGAGAATTCCTTCCTGTCCCTTTAGTGATCTTGGACTGCTTGACTACACAATCAATAAGGGCAACAAGCCACCCAAGTTTGGTCAAAATATGTTCAGCAGCATATGAGTTATCATGCCCCATAGACAGAAACAGACAGACAAACAGATACACACACCACTACGTACGCATGCCTATCCCAATAGTTCCGTAACACTGGCGAGACAAATAACCGTACAAGGCACTCGGGGAATTTTCATCTTAGTGCAGGATAGACCCTGTAACCATCCAGCACTTCTAGCAAAATTATGCCCATTTAGATATCTGCCCATCACACTGGTGGGTTGTCTTTTACAATTTGAGTGTAAACAGACATTGTAACAGTATGTATTACCTCAAAACATGTACTGTGCGTAACATTTATATTTCCCCTTATTGAATAACCGTAAGACTGGAACTGGATATTCGTATTCTATATCATCTATATCTAACTGCGATTTGATATCCATCAATTACCGCCATGCTCCGGTCACATGACCTTCAGTTGAAACCAGTCAACAAACACAGTTTGACTTAATATCAAATTATTGTTTGTTATTCTGACTTGATATATTTAAATATAGTAACCCTCGCAACACTGAAATCGGATATAATTGGACTGGAAGATGTTATTTGGCTTCAAGATATTCTACACAATATTTCATTGATAAGAATTTTTCTTGTCCCATAGGCTTGTAATGGTTAATAGGTCAATAAAATACCTTTTTGTTATAAATTGAGAACTGGAATTTACAAAAATCACATTGTTATCCTGCAAATGGACATTTATTTATATTGTGATAATAGTCAAGAAACTCCAAATTTTGCTTAGTCGCTGTCCGTTTACAAGCCAATAATTTTTTTAAAATTTACCACTAATGACTGGCTCATTTATCAAGTGGTAAATTAAGTCTTCTTGGCGTGCAAATGGACGTTCTTCATGGCCACTACAGATGCCGGTTTGTGAGGCTGGACAATTACAGGGTTAGGTTGACACAAGGCGACCATTGTATTACAGCAAAAATGTTTAATAGTGTCACAATATATTCATGCTATAGAGATAGTGGTTTGTGTTTGAGATGTTTGATGACTGTTTAGAACATTAAATAGTGAATGTCTTATTCCACATTGTATTATACTATTTTCAGGAATTTCATACTATATAACATAGCTTCACGCGCAGCTTCTATATAGGTGATGTATACAAAGGCCATCCAGTTATTCAGACGGTCTTTCACACATGAGTTCTCCATATCTCATTTTCATGGTAACTATACACGATAGCTGTTGAATATTGTGATATTAATTTGACTGGAAGCCGTTGCTGCCTTAGGCAGCAACAGTTTCCAGTCAAATTAATTTCAAAACATTTAACAAAATGAGTTTTATTCGTAATGAATAAACTTTTTCTGGCACAGGGTTAAAAACAATATCAGCATATGCAATTAACACTAAACAAAAAATTTTGCCTAGTTATGCTCTTTAAATACTGGTGAATAGTGGTTGTTGTTTAATAAATAAATTTATTTCAAAGTTTATTGGTATTTTTGTGTAATTTGTATTGTATATGAAATATGTTTCCAAAGGACCAGCCTGTCTTCCCAGTACATGCACGATCTGATATGTAGTGACATGCTTACCTACTGATTGACAAAGAAATGAAGAGTACAGTTTCGAACATATTTCACACACTCTCTTGATAACCTATATGGCATAGGACTAAGTTATTGCACATACATTTGTTAGTTAACAATATTGAAATCCCGGCATTGATTATTCCGAGAATTTGATAAAGTTGTTGGTGCCTTTAGTCAGCAACAACTGACAGCCAATCAAATTGCTCGAAATAGCTTCAGAAAGTGTTACTACATTGAATGTCCTGCTGATTATTTTGAGAACAATTTGATAGAAAGTTGTTGCAACAATGATTTTCAGTCAAATATTTATCAAAACATCAGATGATGACACTTGTAATGTCTGCTGATTATTTCATGAAAAATTTGATGGAATGTTGTTGCTGCTATAGACAGCAGCAATTTTCAGTCAACATATATTATCCTAGCCCATTTCAGTTTACCATAGGAAAAACACAATTAGTATTGACCTACTCTACTATGCATTATTGAGGCAGCTTTGCCTACCTTAGAAGCCAACACTACAATGACTCATTCCTAGTTTGGATATATTGGCGGGGTAAGCAGGTTACCTCAACAACATATCCGAATGACTGAGAGTATAATTGGACAACAGTATCACGTGGTACAAATTCTACTCGATTACTCATGCTTCAAGCGAGAGTAGATAGGTAAAGCAACTACGTGATACTTTCGGTCGGGGGTTACTGCGACAATGAAGCCGAATTCACCAATTAGCATTATGGGAATATTTTTATATCGACCATTGCGCAACAGTGACAACAATAGGATTCCAAATAATGGTACCTGCAATAACCGACCTAAAATGGTGGCTTCGAAATGTTGCGTCGCTAGTCAACGAGCCAGACATTCCACTGATAAATTTTCCCAAAATATTCTGCTCTTGGTCTACAAATTGATATTTTCTGAGAAAAATAAAATTTCTTGACAAAATTTAAATTGTTAATATTCACTAGTAAAAGGGTTAATGATTCATGAGTAACTTTCATTTAAATTGTTTTCATAATACACAGCAGATATCTTTAACCCTCAAATTTATTCAAGAAAATTTCAATTTTCTCAAAGAAAATTTCAATTTGCAGACCAAGAAGACTATTTTTGAAATTTTACCACTAGAATGACTGGCTCGGTTATCGAGCCTGACTGGTAAATTTTCAAAAATAGTCTCTGCAAATGAACATTTCTCAAGCTCACATGCAAAAGCCGTTTTTGGCTGATATAAGTGTTAAAGGGTTAACATTTAAATGCTGAGGAAAGAGAAATAACTATCCAGGTGTTAGAGGGTTACTCAATGAATGACCAGTAAATGGACTAATCAGTGAAGGACAATGCTAACTTTCCAAGACAATTTAGTAAGAAATTGTTGAAATAAAGCCATCTGCAGTACAAAAGTTAATACAAATTTTAATATTCATCAGTCAAAGTTAATTGACAGGACAATTTTCAGTCACATTATTTTCAAAATATAAAGCAAGTATCTTAACCCTTACCACACTGATGTCAATCTTTTACTGCGTCAGGAGCGGAGAAGCTGACGCACGTTTTCCAACAAATTTGGTGGACGATGTAACTGTCTACGACGGCAACATCTTCCACTAAATTTGTTTAAAAATGAACACCAGTTCATCTTTTAATTTAATTTAAAAATTTTTAAATTTGACATTGGAGTGGTAAGGGTTAAACTATCTTTAGCATGTTCTCTTTCAAAGTTTGTTGAATAGCTGTAGCCATAAATGAAGTATCTTGAGTTATGCATATGCAGCCTTGGACCAGATAACCCTGACCATATCACAGTCCTGCCCACTATGTTCCCACTTATAGAGAAAACGTGCCTTGAAATGTCATTCCAAACAAATTGCCATAGGTTATTAACCCTTTAACAATCATATCAGCCAAAAATGCCTTCTGCAGTGGTATTGGGAATGTCCATTTGCAGACCAAGAGGTTATTTTTGAAAATTTACCACTGGAATGACTGGCTCGATAACCGAGCCAGTCATTCCAGTGGTAAATTGTCAAAAATTATTTCATGGTCTGCAACTGGACATTTTCTATGAGAAAATTGAAATTTTCTTGAACAAATTCGAGGGCTAAATGATTAAATGGCTTAAAACGGACCACAGGCTTCAACCAGATAACCACAATAGAAGAATCCAGTTTATCGATCAATCATATGATGTCATAATCAACAACGTCACATGTAGGCGGATATCATAAGCAATTGTCATGAATGCCGTAATGAAGCCCATCACAAATGCTTAATCCGATGGATCCCAACATGGGCAGTGTGGGTGGAACTTAGCTAGAGATGAGCGGACATAACTAAAACTGGATTCCTCCATTGATACCACTGACACAAGAATGTAGGAATAGAAAGTACAGCGGTATCGCACTTGACTCCGAGGTACCATGATAGCACTATGTTTCTAATATAGAATAATCAATGTCCTGCTATGTGATTAACTGATTATAATCACCAGCAAAAGTCTGCCATTTGCACGGATCATGAATCTTACTGGATCCACCAACTACATACTATATGGACCCAGTAGGCATTAATCACACTAACTGACATCCTCAAACACCCAGTAGGATGTAGAAAACTAACAAAATAAAATTGTGAAAAGAAGTTTATTAACATTGGGCAAGCATTAATGTTTTACATACATGTATGTAATGATTGGCAGACACTTGTGCACAAAACAAATAGTAAACAACGGGACAATATTAGCACTATCATATATAATATGAATAATACCAGTGATAACTCATGTTCTACACAACATAAAATTATATATATATATATATATATATATATATATATATATATATATATATATATATATAATATATATATAATATATATATAATATATATATAATATATATATAATATATATATAATATATATATAATATATATATAATATATTATATATATATATATATATATATATATATAATGTAAGAAGTGCTGATGTCTTAACCTTTTAACCGTCGAATTTGTTCAAGAAAATTCCAATTTTTCTCAGAAAATTTCCATTTGCAGACCAACAGAAAACTATTTTTTTGAAAATTTACCACTGGAATGACTGGCTCGGTTATCGAGCCAGTCATTCCAGTGGTAAATTTTCAAAAATAGTCTTCTCTTGGTCTGCAAATGGACATTTCTCAAGACCACTGCAGAAGCCGTTTTGGGCTGCTATGAGTGTTAAAGGGTTAATAAAAGTTCACATGTTGCAATAAATGGACAAAATCCAAGAATACTGAGTAAGACAATAAATTTTAAGTATATAAAGTTGATATATTATGTTAACCCTTTAACCACTGAAATCTCACTGTCTCGGTCTCAAGACATCTATACAGGAAAGCTGTGGAATATTTTGAAATTAATTTGTCTGGGATTAGTTTCAAAATATTCAACATACTATTCATTACATCATTAAGAATTTGTTGCTTCTGGTATGGTCAAGGTGTCAAATATCTGCCTTAGCACTTTGAATCACGGAGGTCCAGAATTACAATGAAGGTAATCATATACTTAAGTGATTGAGTTTAAAAAAACCTAATTTGACTAATTTGAACCCGTTTTTGTCAATAGTGGGATCTATTTCTAGCCAAGCTCCTCTTACTTTATACACACATATGAATCAATTTTAACACGTTGAACTGCAACTTCCCAGAAACTCTGTTTCAAGGTAACAATACAGGTAAGCTGTTGAATATTTGAACGATGTTTTGGGGGGTATACTGGAATCACCCCGTCTGAATTTTGTCCGGAGATGCATTCAGCCATTTTTCATTTGATACTAATTTGATTGGGAGTTGCTGCTGCATATAGCAGCAACAGCTCCAACTCAAATTAGTTTCAAAATATTCAACAGAGAATGTTTATTAAATCGTAAATTCACCACCAAAGACACACAATTCAGACTCATTTGTGACAGACCTGTGCTACTTTCATGGTGGACCCATCATTTGATTTGTGATCTCAACTACCAAGCAACATATTTTGATTATGACATCAGATACTTGAGTGACAGATCGGATTCCTCTCTTACATTGGTGGCAGTGATAAATTGGTTTATGTGCTCTGCTACATCATCCCAACAATGTTTCCATTATTAGCTTGCCTGGCCTGAAGCCTATGCCATGGCGGACGTTGGTTTGTCAAATCACATCTCCTTTATGCTTTGACTGATTTCAACCAAATTTGGCTGGAAGGATACTATGGTGGTAGGCTCCGGAATTATATTGAGACTTGATTGGTCAATTTTTCTGGCAGCCACCTTGGATTTTCTGAAAATTGTCTGGAAATCATTTAAAACTCTACTTCTCCAAGATAAATGGCCCAAATTCAACAAAACTTGGGTGGACTAATTCTATGGTGGTAGGCTTCAACAATGCTAATGAGAATTTTGATTGGTCAATTTTTCCGGCAACCAGCTTGGATTTTCAGAAAATTTCTGGAAATCAGTTAAAAACCTACTCCCCATTATTATGATTAATCACTTGACAGATTTAAAGCAAACTCAGCTGGAAGGACCCTAGACAGGGTTCATACAGCCATCAGATATTTTCATTCAAGGACTTTTCTAGGACTTTCATGGCCACAATTTCAGGATTTTCAAGGGCCCGACATCAGCCTTGACAAGGGGTGGTAAATGATGGGAGGGCTGGGATGTGGAATCCCCTGACAATACAGGAATGCCCTTACAATACAACTTATAAGGAGTTCCGAGAGACTGCTAATGCCACAGTTTTAATATTAGATGCGCTGAGAAGGTAATTCCTTCATTTTGACTGATGATTTATGACAACAATTGTATACTCAATGAAAATAATCTGGACTGAAATATTAAATTCAAGGGCTTTTCAATGCATTAAAGCAATTTTCAAGGGAATTCTCAAATTCAAGGCTTTTCAAGGAACATGTCAAAATTCAAGTACTTTTTAAGTTTGTATGAACCCTGATAGAGTGGTCAGAACTTGTATATATACACAGAATTTTGAGCAATTACAACCAGACTTTGCTGGAAGGATACTAGGGTGGTAGGTTTCAGAACTGTTTACAGAATTTTGATTGGTTAAATCTTTCTGTCAGCCATCTTGGATTTGCCGGAAATTTTGGGAAATTAGTTAAAAGGCTACTACTTACTCATTAACCGCTTGGTCGATTTAAACCAAACTCAGCTGGAAGGACCCGGTTGGTGCACATCAGAATGGGAATACACAATTTTGACTGCTTGATTATTTTGTTGGTGGCCATCTTGGATTTTCAAAAAAACGGTGGAAAATTGTTTAGAATGCTACTCCTCATTAACCGCTTGGGTAATTTTGATTGGTCAATGTTTTGGCAGCCATCTTTGATTTTCTGGACCCATTTAAAAATAGTACTGATTAATCAATGGCCCAATTTCAACAATGGTGGAATGGGAGGCCATTTACATAAACAAACACCAACCATCCATAAACAGAGACGACTAGAGATATCACATTCTGGACAGTCTATCAACCTATGCTGTCCAGTGTCACCATGACTACACAAAAACTGACCAGATGGACATAGCCAGTGACTGCCAGTTAGTGCTGAAGCAGTGACTGATAGTCACTAATTAACACACACACACACACACACACACGCACGCACGCACGTTTCCGAGATATCCACAGATCCAGAATTTGATCCAATCTGGATCCAGGTTCTCTTCTCTGAATCAGAATCAAAGTCTGGAAATCATCTTGCACCGTAAGTTCCTTGGTTGAGTTAAATTCTGAGCCAAATCAGATCAGTAGCTTTTGAGATACAGATGCGGAGACAGACAGACAATGGCGAGGCTAATTACCGACTGGACAGGAATTTTCCTACTGACCTACTTTGGATACGTAATGCAGCTGTAGGCTACGGTGCATCCACATGCCAAGTTTAGTTATTGTATGTGAGAAATCCTTGAAACAACAGTACAGACTAGAATCTTCTATGATGTTCAGTCAATCATGAACAGTAGGTCACACTACTTATACTTTGGATACACGACATACCATTATGAACAGTCAATTGTGAAAAGTGGGTCAAGCTGACATAATTTTGTTATGCTTTACAGGGGTTTAATTATCATTCTAATAAAAAAATAAACATGTAGTTGATTACTATTTAGTCTCAATAACTTGTACATGTCTCAATAACAATATATATGTATATAACAACAACAGCAATATATGAGCTACTGAATATATGGCCCATACTGAATTGAAATTCAAATGTTCACTGAATGTATATTGGTAGTCCGATTTAGAACGATCAGACTAAAATTTCAACACAAGAAAGGGTGTTCCAATAAATTAGGAATGGATGGATTTATTTCTAGCTATGTCACCCCTCCTTTCTAGTTAAGCCATACCCTTTTTATGCATGTTTGAATCGATTTGAAACCTGAATTCACAGATTCTAAATTTTAAGGTAGCTATAGGCCTCCAGGTAAGCTGTTGAATATTTTGAAACTAATTTGATAAAGTAGTTTCAAAATATTCAGCAGAATGTTTATTAAATTGTCAATTCATCAAAGATACTCGAGTGCCAGATCAGATCCCTCTATTGCCAACTTTTGATTTGATTCAAAACAAAGTCGAGAGAATCTCGGTAGCTGTGGGTTCCAGATTTTTTTGGACTTTTCCGATTTTCCAGATGTCTGAATTTTTCCGATCACGCTCAAAGTTGTGGAATCCTACCTAGTGTATGGTAACACCCTTCCCTGTGTTAAGATTTGAGCCAAATCGGGCCAGAGGTTTCCATGATATACACAGATTCAGAATTTGATCAGATGGCCAAATTATGGAAATCCACTTGTAGGCAAGTTCCTTCGTTGTGTTAAAATTTGAGCCAAATCCTATAATCGTAGTTTTTGAGATCATGCCTGAAACAAGCTTTTGCGAATGACTAAAGGACATTTCTGGATGAAGCCGGCCGATACCGAATTCTGGAGTGGTCTTGAGGAATGTATATTTGTAGGCAAGAGAAGTCGATTAAAAAAAAATTTACCACTGAAATGTCTGGCTCGCTTTGCGAGCCAGCCATTCCAGTGGTATATTTTCAGAAATAGTCTTCTCTTGGCCTGCAAATGGACATTCAATAAGGAAATATCTTGATATTCTTAAATAAATTTAGACATTAAAGGGCTAAGCATAATGGATGAATGTGAGCAACCTTTGATGGCACTTGCTGATACAAACATACTAACAGGATTACTAACAATATGTATGTGTCTGCGTGTGTATACATATCACTCCTATTATAATTGTGATTAGTGAAATGGAACAAGAAAATATATGGAAAGAATGTATAACAGTTTTACTTATTATAATTTAGAGTTACACCACACAAGACCACCAAATGACAGTGCTTCTTTAGCACAGGTGGGTTAAATGAAGAATTATCTTTTGGCTACAGAAGACATTTAACACTTTAACCATCAAATTTGTTCAAGAAAATATAATTTTCCGAAAAAAATGTCCATTTGCAGACAAAGAGATTATTTTTGAGGATTTATGACTGGAATGACTGGCTCTGTTATCGAGCCAGCCATTCCCATTTGCAGACCAAGAGATTATTTTTGAAAATTTATGACTGGAATGACTGACTGTTATCGAGCCAGTCATTCGCGTGATAAGTAAAACTGGATGGACTGCGTCCCGCATGTCGTGACCTTTAGGTTTTCCGCATATCACACATCATGTGTGTCAGGATTTAAAAAAATAGTATAACTTCTTGACAAATCAAATGTCAATTAAAAAATCTAACATTAATCTAATTCTTGAAAACGAGCCACATCACACAGAAATAAACCATGTAAAAGTATGGAAAGAACATTAAATTCATTTTTAAATTTGTGTTTAATGGTTTTGTACTATTAAACTTAGTTAGCAGATGCACAGATAACATACTCCTCGGCTGCCATACTTGGACAGGAGTATAAGGCCACGTAAGCTAAAGGTCTTGGAACAAGATTTCAGAGTTAGCTCCCTTGGCACTGCGTGTAATAGCCAACTCATTCATGCAAAAGCAGCAAAATAATAGCGAGGCCATATAACTAACATTCCAATCCAGTGACAGCTAATAGCAGTCACCATCCCTATATGGGACATGTATGCAGACCATCACCCGATAGAAACCACATGATCAGGTCAACTAATCAACAAGGTTATAGACTTAATTTACAATTAGGGTCAATTCGTGATAAGCAATCTTGGTGCTGCATTACCTAATTCTTGATGCAAAATAAGCAAAGTCCAAACTGTGTAAAAGTATGGAAAAAAATTTAACATCATTTTAGTTATGATGGAGACTCGATGCAATGATGGCATAGATCAAATCTGTACAGTTTTATTAAGATCTCATAAGTCCTTGATGAATTAATTATCCATTGGTAAACCGTAACATTTATCTAATTCTTGTCATGTCGGACATCATTTGGATCCCTATGTCGAGATCCTCCGCTATGGGCGTAACAAAAATAGTCCTATCTTGGTCTGCAAATGTACATTCCTCAAAAACATGACAGAAGCTGTTTTTGGTTACCTGGACAATTAATACTTTAACCATTGAATTGTTCAAAACTTCAATTTTCTCATAGAAAATGTCCATTTGCAGACCAAGACAAGACTATTTTTGAAAATTTTCAAAAATAGTCTTCTTGGTCTGCAACTGGATATTTCTCAAGACCACTGCAGAAGCTGTTTTTGGCTGATATGAGTGTTGAAGGGTTAAAGAGTTCACCTATAGCAGGTCAGTCGCATTAAGAAACCACCTGTCTACAGTCACTAAATGCTCCATAAGGTGGTCACATAAAACAGGTTTGACTATTATTATTATTATTATTATTATTAATATTATTATTATTATTAATGTTTTTATTATAATGCAGGGAATAATCCCTTCACGCATCAAAAGATACAAAATACACTAAAAGAATGTATGATAGCCTTACATATATAATAAATTAACATTATAACGCATAGAATACGGTTAGACATGTATAAATATAGATATAAAACAAAATCGAATATATGTGTAAAATAAACAATAGCACATGAGACGATGTTTATATGTAAATGGTATAGGATTTCTAAAGAGCAAATGATAGTCATAATGAAAAATAAATAAACAGGAACAATAAAGCTAAAGGAGTACTCAGTTAGTGCTTAATACATACAGTATAGCTCACGGATAAGCCAAATTGTTTCTAAAACAAACACAGAAACATGTTAATTACCCGTTAACACTCATAATAACAGCCAAAAACGTTTTCAGAAGTGGTTTTGAGAAATATCCATTTGCAGACCAAGAGAAGAGTATTTTTGAAAATTTACCACTGGAATGACTGGCTCGATAACCGAGCCAGTCATTCCAGTGGTAAAATCTTCAAAAATACTCTTCTCTTAGTCTGCAAATGGACATTTTCTATGAGAAAATTGAAATTTTCTTGAACAAATTTGAGTGTTAAAGAGTTAATACTAAGAAATGATCTGTTGTATATTTTGACCATAATTGGATTGGAAGACATTGCTGCCTTCGACAGCGGTGAGTGAGGTCAAGTCTCAGTGCAACATTAACACAACACTGAGGCATGACCATGATGTATGTGTTAGTGTTAACACTGGTCATAGTTAGTGCTAACACTGGTCGTAGTGAGTGCTAACACTGGTCGTAGTGAGTGCTAACACGGGTCGTAGTTAGTGTTAACACTGGTCGTAGTTAGTGTTAACGCTGTGTTAGCACCAGGTGTTAAAAGCAAATATCGGGTTACTGTTGATATCACCTAATATTGTCTCAATACAATTAATTTAGTGGAAAGAAAGGACCTACTGCACATGTCTTTTTAACACTTTAATGGGCAAATTTTCTCATTAAATTTAAAATATTTGCTTATAAAATGTCCATTTGCAGGACAAGAAGACTATTTTTGAAAATTTACCACTGGAATGACTGGCTCGGTTATCGAGCCAGGCATTGCAGTGGTAGATTTTCAAAAATAGTCTTCTCTTGTCCTGCATATCGACATTCCTCACTACAGAGTGCAGTTTTTGGCGGCTTGACCATTAAAGGACATACACAAATTTAGACCTATCTAGTTCAGTGTTAAGACTAAACTCTAGAGGTTAACACTGCGTTGAGGTCAAGTCTTTGTGTTAGTGTTAACACTTGCTGCTGTTGGGAATTGGTACTATTTTTGTGATTGATGATTGGTTTTATATACTAACCGATGATCAGTTAATGATTGATCATAACGGTTCTCATTTTTACTCATTTTGAGTCAAGTAATTATAGTGTGTTCAAGGATAATTGTACCCCTTTCAAACCAAGTCGCAGGTATGACAGATTCTTAATAATTTAAGAAATAATCTATTGACTATTTTGAAACTAATTTGACTGGAAGCTGTTGCTGCCGTAGGCAGCAACAGCTTCCAGTCAAATAAGTTTCAAAATATTCAACATGTTATTGGTATGGTTGCTTTGAAATTAACATACTATTTCAGTGCTGAAAGAATTAATGTCTTAGACTAAGGCGTAATACTATATAGTTGCAACAATTAAATTTAAATTATTTTCAAAAAAAGTATTCTTTTTCTAGCTTGACCAGTTAAAATATATTAATAAAGTCAATTTATAAACAGCCAAAATCGATTTCTGAAATCATGATCGATCAGTTGGTTGAACATGCTAACCAATCAATCATCGATCAAATCGATTAATCAGAACAACACTAGCGCTTGCTGCTAATAAATGGCAATTCAAAGCAGATGAAGATTTTTATCAAAATGCAGCACACACAACTAATTATTCTACTTACCTTGAAATTTAGCATACAAAAAACGTGTTTTCACTAGATTACTTTTATGCTACACAAAAATACTCATAACTGGTGTTGCTGCTGTCTACTTACAGCCATGTTAAAAATTGGTAGCTTAGTGCGCGAAAACACTGCAAGCTGATACTGTAATTACAAGGGGTAAAATATTTTTAATGCATGTATTATTTCATTGAATATTTGCTTATTACCAAATAAATGTCATTCATGAATTATCAGGCATTGGGTGGTTATTATAGGATCTGTAAGATCAATTCAATTTTTACAAGGCACAGGTAAGATATATAATTTATGTTTATTGCAATCAGCTTTCTCTACCATTCACCAAATATTATTTTGCCATTGCAATGAGCTTTATGTTTCCCTCTGTGTGTACCGGTATATACATATAGTACCAGCCTTTACAATAGACGTGTGTTGGTGGTATTCCGCGTTAGTGTTAACATAACTGGTATTAACACCTGGCTTGGTAATACTAACTAACACTAACACCAAGACCTGACCCCACCCAATATCTTTCAATCAAATTATCTTCAAAATATACAACAGTATGTTTCATTTTGTTTTGGAGCCATGTTAAGCTATTTCTAATCTGTACTGTAATAGCAACCAACATTTTATTATCACAGATCACAAGCCAGATACAATATGATATCTGCAAAACCTATATACACATGTACATTACACTGAAAAGTAGGCTTGTGCGATTATGTGATTAAATCAAAAATCGCGATTATTTTTTAAATCGTGAATTTATATGATTAAAAATTAAATAATCGAATAATCGTGAATAATTCTACAGCATAAAATATTTCAAAATTATTCTTTATTGCGATCGGGCACGGAAATTTACATTTTGCTCAGTGAATGCATGTCCTTTTGCAGGCCAAGAGAAGACTATTTTTGAAACTGTATCACTCGAATGACTGACTGGCTCGAGAACAGTCTTCTCTTGGCCTGCAAATCGACTTTTCTCAACATCATTGTAGCTTTCGTCATTGATATGCTTTTTTGCTATTATAACGTGGTAATTTGTACTCAAGCTGATTAATCGAGTAATCGCGATTATTATTAAATAATCGATCGTGATTACTGAAAGCAATAATCGCGCAAGCCTTCTGAAAAGGTGGATAAGAAAACTACATCTACAATACAAAGATCTATTTCTACCTATGCCCCGCCCATTTCCAGCCAAGCTCCACCCAATCTTTTTACATGTTGGAATCGATTTGAAACTTTTTAAAATTCCCAATTTTAAGGTAACTATATACTAGGCTAAGATGTTGAATATTTTGAAACTTGCCTGGCCATATTTGGAGCCAAATTAGTTTCAAAACATTCAATTGAATATTTTGAAACTAATTTGACTGGGACCTGATGCTGCCATATCGGGAGCCAAATTAGTTTCAAAATATTTAACAGAATATTTAATAAATATGAAAATTTATAAAAAAACATACAATTCGTACAATTTCAAGACAAACTATTTGACTTTTGTGATCGAGCTACATTATTTTGATTGTGACGTCACCTAACATGCTCTGACGTACTTCATTATGATGTCAGCTACTTGACTGTCATTTATGGATTTACAAAAAGTAATCTACATGATTCAACTAACTCGGAGTCTATAGCTTTTATACAAGTGTTCACACATGAATGCGCATGATTAAGTCACTGTTAACTTGTTCAACGACAAATCCTTAAAAAGTAACTTCTTTACGATAGCATAGCATACTCCGTTGAATATTTTGAAATTAATATGACTGGAAGCCATTGCTGCCTAAGGCAGCTATGGTTTCCAGTCATATTAATTTCAAAATATTCAACAGTTTTCTTGTTTGTTTGCCTCACGATTGAGATACGGGAAATTTATCAATGAAAGAGTTAAAGCTATTCGATCACGTTGGACCATGCAGTGATCTTCCTGTTCGTCATATATAGAGTTGTTAATGTCTAAATTAGACAATGGTTGTGGAATTCATGTCAACATATTTGCTATTTGAATGTCCATTGGCATGTCAAGAAGGCAATTTTTGACAATTTACCATTCGAATGCCAATATTTAGATTTTCCTGACCATTCATTTACACCAAAACTAATTGAGCTACCACAACCTTTGTAAAAACAGGTCTAAAATTTCATTACAGATCAATTTCTGAATTAATACACACTATTTGCTTTGTCCATAGAAGGCCATGGGTATGGTCCATCAATATAGTCTAAAAATTTCTTTCATGATTGCCTCAAAGTTGAGATTCTCTGCTGTAGAAGGATTAGGCTAGTTTGAAAATAATTTAACGGCAGAAGATTTCTGCCTAAGGCAGCAACAGCTTCCATTCATATAATTTTAAAGGCAGTAAACATCAATTCCTTACACGTTTAACGACATTCATATACATGGAATTCTGGATAGAAAGTTAATAACAATGCATTCTATATCTAGGTTTATGGCTGGAATATAAACTATAAATGGGAATGGAATCACTGCTATATTTGACAAACAAAGCAGTTTTAGCGTAAGTGGAAGAGTGTAGTCATAATGCTGGTCTTAAACCACATTTTTAGCATAAAAATATATCTGAAAACTTACAATGACATGAATATGGTCGACTCGGTGAAGGATAACTGAATATTTTTAGATTAGCATGAGCCACCTCCCTTGACCAATAAAAGTGCAAGGCGGCGTAACATCGAGCAGATGAGTATTTTGTTATTTACATTATATATAGATTAGAACACACTGACCAACCATAACAAATGTTTGATTAATATACACTGACCAACCATAACAAATGTTTGATTAGAACACACTGACCAACCACAACAAATGTTTGATTAGAACACACTGACTAACCACACCAAATGTTTGATTAGAACACACTGACTAACCACAACAAATGTTTTATTAGAACACACTGATCAACCACAACAAATGTTTGATTAGAACACACTGACCAACCACAACAAATGTTTGATTAGAACACACTGATCAACCACAACAAATGTTTGATTAGAACACACTGAACAACCATAACACATGTTTGATTAGAACACACTGACCAACCACAACAAATGTTTGATTAGAACACACTGACCAACCATAACACATGTTTGATTAGAACACACTGAACAACCACAACCAATGTTTGATTAGAACACACTGACCAACCACAACATATGTTTGATTAGAACACATTGACCAACCATAACACATGTTTGATTAGAACACACTGAACAACCACAACAAATGTTTGATTAGAACACACTGACCAACCATAACAAATGTTTGATTGGAACACATTGACCAACCATCACAAATGTTTGATTAGAAAACACTGACCAACCACAACAAATGTTTGATTAGAACACACTGACCAACCATAACACATGTTTGATTAGAACACACTGATGAACCATCACAAATGTTAGATTAGAACACAATGACTAACCATAACAAATGTTTGATTAGAACACATTGACCAACCATCACAAATGTTTGATTAGAAAACACTGACCAACCATAACAACTGTTTGATTAGAACAAACTGACCAACCATCACAAATGTTTGATTAGAACACACTGATCAACCATAACAAATGTTTGATTAGAACACTAACAAACCACAACAAATGTTTGATTAGAACACACTGACCAACCATAACAAATGTTTGATTAGAACACACTGACCAACCATAACAAATGTTTGATTAGAACACACTGACCAACCATAACAAATGTTTAATTAGAACACACTGAACAACCGCAACGAATGTGTCATTAGAACACACTGACCAACCACAACACATGTTTGATTAGAACATGCTTAACAAACCACAAGAAATGTTTCATATTGATTCACAGGAAAGCATTCACAACCAAAAGTAAAATATGAATAAATTAATGTATAAAATATTATTTGTGCAAAATACTCTTTGAATGAAAAAGATGATATAATCTGGTAACACTCGATTATAGACGGAATGTATAGGATATACATAGATAACAGGGATTAATCTAAAATTACACAAAGAGCTACAACCATTCCAGATTTTCAAGATGGCTGCCTAGTGGTTATATTGCCCACAAATATCACGATTACACTCAGTCGGAGAACATACAATCTTAAATCATAAAATTGAGTAGAAAAAGAGCCCCAAGGGCCTTGATGCTCAGCTGCCTAACAATTACGCTCATGAGTCCACATGCTCTACAAAAGGTATTTTAAAAATGTGGGGAGTGGGTGGATGTGAGAGGAAGGGGGGGGGGGAATGAAGGCCTATCAGAAACGATTAATGTTAATTGGGTTGGCTGTGTGAAGCTGAAAGATACAGGTCTCTTTCTTCCTCCTCATTGGAGTACTTGAGTTCACATTGGGTCTCCTCTCAGGACTTTTATGATGTGGAAGGAGTCATGCGATTTCTTATGTGCTGGTTCGCGTTTAGTGTCTTTGGAAGTGTCATGGTGTGTCCACTGGCTTGATAGTTTTCCATGAGTTTCTTGAGGTGTATTCCAAACTGGTTTGGTCTAGAATCCCCTCCACACAATTGCAAACTCAACATCCTCGGGTGGAGAAGTGAACAATTGCCATGGGCACGTGGCCTGCATCTAAGGTTGATTGGAAGCTTGCTATGCGACGCTCCAAGCGGGTCTGGCAGCAGGCTGTATTTCACCACTGCTTGTACATATGGCAGAAAGCAGGTGAAATCAGGATTCTGTGATGTATTTGGAATGCAGCACCATCTGCCACGAAAAATCTATCCTGTGAATGATGCAGATTACATTCTGTACATCGTAGAGAACTCCTCTCTTAAGTTTTATAGAAATCCACAGATACATTCTTGACTAATAAGACCAATGAACAACCGTAACCAAGAATTTAACCACAAAGATGCTATGCATTGCAAAGAACATCTCTGCTAAGTTTGAGTGAATCTGAAGACGCATTGTTGAATAATATAAGAACATTAAAAAGCGTAACCAAATGAGACTAGTCTACTATGCTGCTGCAGATGCTTGACGAGGTACAACTGCATAGCCTCGCTCTATCTATGGGGGAGAAAAAAATGAAATTCTTGTTTAGCCGAGGAAGAAAAAAAATGTATTGCTTAACTGCTTATTCGGTTAACATCCAAACCGCCCCAAACAAGCTTAGCTGTGGTCTTGAGAAATGTCCATTTGCCGGCCAAGAGAAGAACATTGTTATAAACTGAGCCAGTCACTCCAGCATGTCGTCATAAATTTTCAAAAATACCCTTCTCTTGTCCTCCAACTGGTGATCCACTAACTAGGTCAGAGTGACCTAGTTCTTATATTGGTGGTGCCTTTATCAGACAGAACTTTGCTGCTTTTGTGAAAATAATTTGATTATGACGTCAGATACTCGAGGAGCAGATTCAATCCCTCCACTTGCTCATTAGTTGGGGTGATCCTCAGTTATGCGTTAGTAACACTTTCAGCAATGACATTTGAGTATCTCTGTCTTGCAAAAAATTACACAGAAAGTCGTTGAACTATACAGCATTCGATTTTAATCAAATATGTGTCAAATATTGAAAATAATATTTCTTACATCGAAAAAAATTTGCCATATCCTATCTGTATTGTTGAAAGCGGGAAGTAATGGGCTAATAATTCACCTTTCCAGAGTGCCCACCCATCACATGACATCATAATGAACTGCGTGACGTGTACAATGACATCATAATGAATGTCATGAATGACGTCGATAAGTCACGAACGCATATTTGAAGACGATCTATGCGTTGTTGTACAAATTGTTTGCTTTTATTATTTAATAAATATTCTGTTGAATATTTTGAAACTAATTTGACTGGGCGCTGTTGCTGCCATAGTTACAAAATATTCAACAGCTTCCCTGTATAGTTTTCAGGAAATTGATAGCTAGAGCATTCAGGGATCGATCAATCCCAACACGGCGAGGTGTGGGTGGAGCTTAGCTAGTGATGGGCGGGGCATAGCTAAAAATAGAAAGGTCCATTAAGTCACATCCTCAGGTAATTCTAAAACCCTTTCTCTTATATATTTGTCTCTAATGAAAAATTTCATTAACAAAATCTTAACTTGTCATTAAATAGAAAAACATAAGACATAAAAAACCCAAAAAACAATAACTACACAATGGACCTTTCCAGTTTTAGCTATGCCCCGCCCATCTCAATCTAAGCGCCACCCACACCACGTTCGTGTTGGGATCGATCGATCTCTGAACTCCCTGACTATCAATTTCCAGAAAACTACACATGTAAGCTGTTGAAATTTTGAAACTAATTTGACTGGGTGCTGTTGTTGCCTATTCAAAATATTCAATAGCATGTTTATTAAATAGCAAAGACATACAATTCATACGTGTTGGATAATTAAGCGTTAAATACAGACTATTTGGAATCACTCATGAGATCATGATTATGATGTCAGCATACACATCACTTAGTTAATTATAACGTCATAAGATGTCAGATGATCGATGGATAAACTTGGAAGGTCCATTGGGAGTAGTTTAGCATTTCCATAGCAAACTGTAAATCTCATTTGACAGAGCAGAAAGCATTAGTAGAGATTCTTGCGCATATATTCCGAATTTCCCTTTGATTTATTATTTTTATTAGATTTATTACTACTATTATTATTATTATCTTCTTCTTTTTCTTCTTCTTCTTTTCGATCGCTGGTATCACACTTGGAGAGCCATTCTCAAGATGAAATCTGTGGTTTTCTGCAGTTCTTCCACAGGCCCATACAGCTTTTCAAGAATAGAGGTTGACAAAGGCCAGATCTCTTCTCTCAGCAGCTGATACGTATTGCAACATTGAAGTATGTGCTCTGTGGTCTGTTCTGCTTCTCCACAAGGACAAGGGGTGATGTCGTAAGGTGGAACCGCCTGTACATGTGTTGGTTTAGTCTGTTGTGTCCAGTTCTGAGACGAAAAATGGTCACTTGCTCTGGACTCGAGAGATGATGGTAGGCATCTTCTGATTGAGGTGTTCTATAGAGTGACTTGATGATAGTCTTCATCTCTGTATGGGTAACCATGTTTTCTGTCTGATTCTCTTCTGCACCCACCTTTGCCATCTTGTCTGCTTCCTCATTTCCTTGGACTCCACAGTGTGAGGGGATCCACTGCAATGCTATCCGAAAGCATTTGATGGTTTGTAGTGCTTCTTCAAGTTGTGGCAGCTTACCTTTGGTGATAGCCTCAAGGACGGAGCGAGCATCAGATAAAAAGACAATTTGTGCAATAGGGTCTGTTGTTCTGCTGATAGTATTAGCTGCATGAACCAGTGCTTCGACTTCAGCTCTGTAGTTTGTGCAGTGTTTGCCCGTCGGTATTGCAGCTGACTCGTGTTGTCCGTTTTGATACTGTATGTGCAGTCCGGCACCTCCGCTCCTAATTGCATCTTTGGCTGATCCATCTGTGTAGATCCTTATCCATGTCTCCTGAGGGTACATTTCTTCCAGCATGGCTAGGGTCAGGGCCTCACTGTGTTCATCTTTGGTTGTGAGATGAGGTACTGTGGTACGAATAGCTATGCTCTCTAGTTTGTTTTCCCAGGGTGGAGGATCAAGGGTGTGGTTTGGGTCTTCTATTTGTGCTGGCAACATTTCTTGGTGTTTCCTTTGAAGTGCTTTTGTCTCTTTCACAAAACTTGATCTTTTACGTCTTCCTGGTGACAGCTGTGCTTGCCTGATCTGATAATTATTATTATTATTATTATCATTATTATTATTATTATTATTATTATGTATTACATGTATTGACAGAATTAAAATAGAATAATAATTCAAATATTACTTTACTGTTTGAATGATGATGATGATGCTGTTGATGAAGAAGAAGGTGGTGATGATAATGGTGCTGAGGTTGATGACCTCAATGACACATGGGTTGCTGTAGATTTTATTGATCGCTGATCAATGGGTAATGACGATGGTGGAATTGCTGAAGCTGTACCTGAAGATCCATGGGGGTGGTTGTGGGAAGAACTTGGCGCATTATATTCAGGGGTATAATATAAAGTAGAAACAACTCGTCGCTGTACCACACAGCCGCTATTTGATCCCAAAACACGGGACCTAGCGAGAGTAGCTGTAGGATCACTGCCTCGGCGATGATGGTCCGGGTTGCGATTCTTAATGCTAACAATAGGCTTTTCTGTGGCACTCTGCTGACAAGCCTTTTTATCTGATGCATTTGTTTCCGTCGAGGGCAATCTAAGTTGAAATACTGAGTCATATTCATCTTTCGCTGTCTTGTAGTGTGGGCTGAACAAACTTTGATAATTAGAAAAACTGGATGGGTTGCAGCTGTCTGGATATGATGTGAATGACAGGCCGGATGGATGCTCAAACTTAACCACACCCTCTGCGCCATCATTGTGCGAGCAGGCTTGTGACAGTGGGTGTGATGTTACTGATGATGATGGTGAAGACGTTGGTGATTTTCGCGTTGACACATCATGTGAGTTGATAATCTGCCCAGTGCTGGTTTTCTCGTTGACTGAGGGTTTGGTTTTTGCTTCTGAATCGGGTTTCATTACATCTCTGGATGGTTCAGATTTTGACTTCATCTGCAGTTTCTGTAATAGAAAATAGTTTTGCTATCAACAGGGTACATAACCTGGGTGGGGTATAACCCGGGGGGGGGGGGGGGGTTCAAAGGGGAACCTGCATTGAGGTAGTATGCTCCACCCCCTGAACTTTATGGATTTACACACTTTTTGCGATTTGAATGGGAATTGTATAAACACCGTACCTGCATTCAATTAAGGTGCCCCCAACACCACACCAACCCCGTGACTAAATTCCTGAAAAAAACTGTGATCAATGTACACGATTTTCATCTTACAAAACATCGCTTATGCATAACCTCTTAATAGGTAAATTTGCTCAAGAAAATCATAATATTTGCTCAGTGAATCAAAAAAGCATCCGCTTTTGTTTCTACGAGAATTCTTAATACTTACCAGATGTACTATTATGATAATGCCTATTATCTAGTCTAGCTCAAAATAAACAATTAAAACTCTGCACTCTCCTGGTCCTGCCCATTCTGTGTCCGGGAATTAACATAGCCGCAGGTACCGAGTCAATTCCCAATTACAGTCAGATTCGTCTTATATTTGCCTTGACAAACAGCGAAAGCAGCTCAGCCTCACCTCAGCGGGGCGGCTGAGACAGGGCCATAGAACACCTGGTAAGTATTAGGAATTCTCGTAGAAACAAAAGCGGATGCTTTTTTTATTCTACTTCGAATAATACTTACCAGATGTACTATTATGATAAACTCCGGATTTTGACAGCCAAGAAATACCGGTGGGAGAAGGTGAGGCTCGAACCAGCACTCATCTACCATCCAACAGAGAAGGTTGTGAAGAGACTAGAACCCTGGCATACGCTTGGGTTCTGCCATCTGACTCATAGAGTGCTAAACTTCCATGGTCTAGACCACGCTCCCCCCCCTCATTTGTCCGCACAAATTCCAGAGGGCTGTCAAAACGTGGAGCAACACCCACCAGACCCATGTCAGCCCCAAGTCTCAGCTAGGGCAGTCCAGTAGAGTGCAAAGAAGCTACTACAACCTCTAATTTTGAAAAAAACTCAGTATATCGATTAGATTTTCAAATTGGAATGAGTCTAATGTCTGCAAAATAATAAGATGTTCTTGTCCAGACTATTTACTTAGATAGTCTGGTATTTCGACTATAAGTAAACTTAAAATTAGTCACTTAATTAATGTAAATTCTCACCATTTTGAGTGCTTGGTCTTTCTAGTTCATCACAGGAGCTCGGCCCAATCCACGGCCATTCTCAGGTCATGTGCATGGCCATTGTTCAGTGCAAGTGGAAGAACTTATGACATGTGCGAAATAGTGGTCGGATGTGGCTTAGTTCAGATTCGATAAAATTGCGACGGCTACCGGATTAAGTGCGTTGGAGATGTCGCGAAGGTAGAAAACAGTGAATGACGACTCGGCATGCCATTGTGCTACAGACATCACCTCCTCTAATGAGACACCCTTATAAAGGGCCGATGCTGCTGCTAGTGCTCGGACCTGATGGGCATTCGCACGATCAATCTGCTTTCCTGTAGCGATTTTGTGCGACATCTGATTAGCATCGACTATCCAATGAGAAATAGTATCTTTGAAGGCGTGCAAATGAGGAGCGTTGAGACATAAGCACAGAAATTTTGGGTCATCTCTCCACTCCTCAGTACATTTCTTATACATTTTCAGACATCTGACACGACACCAAGCAGAAGAGTTTGGGTCATGTCCAATTAAACTTGGCAAATTGATCGGCTGTCCTGGATATTTAAGTGACTGATTCTTTGCCAGGAAACAAAGATGTGGAAGTAGTCTTAAACTTTCACCCGTGACGACAAAACGGTCTTGCTCGGCAGAAAGCGCATGAATTTCGCTTCTCCTTCTCGCTGACGCTGTTGCAACCAAGAAAACAAATTTAATAGTTAACAGTTTAATATCTATAGATCTGATCGGTTCAAAGGGAGCATGCCCTAAAATCTGTAGAACAAGAGATAGATTCCATGCTGGAATAGGAACTGGCTGTCTAGGTCGCAGATTGCTCATTCCTTTAATAACTTCATTTAAAGTGTCATTCGCCACTCCTTCAATGGCCAGACTGGGAATGACTGAAGCTAATGCACTTATATGCTGCTAGGGTTGAAGGTACAAGTTTGTCAACTTCGTATAAATGACAGATAAAATCTGCTACGTGTTGAACAGATGCAGAAAAGGGATCGATATCTCTTCCCTTACACCACTCTGCAAATTTGTTGATTCTATAATTATATGTTTTAGTGGTTGACGCTCTTCTGGCTGAAGCAACAAACTTCGCTGCTTGTTCAGAAAAGCCACCCTTAATTGCACGCTGCTTGATAACATCCATGCAGTCAATTTGAACATTTCTGGTCTGTCGTGGAAATACAGACCCCTGTTCTGAGAGATTAGATCTCTTCTGTCTGGAAGAGGGATTGGATTGCAGACCAGAAGGTCCAGCAGATCCATAAACCATGATCGGCCTGGCCAATAAGGGACGATCAGTAGCACTTGGCACATACCCTCTCTTATCTTTGCCAGAACCTTTGGGATGAGAATCGTTGGAGGATACGCATACGCATACATTCCCTTCCAACTTATCGCCAGTGCGTCTACTGCTAGAGCTAGCAGGTCCGGGATCGGTGACATGTATGTGACCATCTTTGCGTTCTGTTTCATCGCAAACAGGTCCACATTTGGCTTGCCCCAATGATTGAATAGAACCTCCGCTACCGATTGGTTGAGCTGCCATTCCGTCGGATGACAAACCATCCTTCGACTGAGAGCATCTGCTAGGATGTTCAGTCTTCCTGGAATGTGTGCTGCCCGAAGAATAACATTCCTCTCTTGGCACCACAGCAGAAGGTTCCAAATCATCATACACAACTCCGGTGATCCCGTCCCGCCTTGGCGGTTCAAATAAGACACCACTGTTGAGTTGTCTGTCCTTACTAGGACAATCTTGTCTCGGATTAAGCTCTCGAATTTTCGAAGTGCCAATGTCACTGCTAATAATTCGAGCACATTGATATGTTTCTGCGCACTGGTCCGATCCCATTTCCATGACACTGACTGATCGTCCAATACCGCTCCCCAACCCGTCGTCGACGCATCTGTGAAGATGGACATCTGTGGTTGAGGAGGTTGTAGAGGAACACCTCGCAGGAGATTCTGTTCTGATAACCACCACTGAAGGTGGAATATCAATGGTTCTTTTACTGGAATTCTCAGAGAATACGGATCCATTTTCTGAGACCAGAATAACATTAGATACATCTGAATCAGCCTGTGCCTGAGTGCCGCATAAGGAACCACTTTCTCCAGAGACCCTAGTAAACCCAGTACCCTGAGAAATTGGTGCGCCGTCAGAAAAGCTCCTAGAGAAACTGACTCCAGTACTGCAATCAAACTCTTGACTCTGCTCTCCGCCGGAAAAGCTACGCCGTCCCTGAGGTTGAAAAATATTCCCAGATAAACAAACTCCTGGGATGGAGTCAATTCTGATTTCTATAGATTCACAATCCATCCTAGATCCTTTAGTAAGGCGAGGACTACCTGAAGATTGTTGCGCAGAGTGACTGGATTTCCTGCCTTCAGCAGCCAGTCATCTATGTAAGTATGAACAGCTATGTTTCTCCTGCGAAGATAAGAGGTCATAGCGAGAACCACTTTGGTGAAGACCCTCAGTGCTGTGGTCAGGCCGAATGGAAGCGCATTGAATTCCCAAACATTGTCATGGAATGCAAAGCGAAGGTATTTCTGAAAAGGAATTGACATTGGAATATGAAAATATGCATCCTTCAGATCTATCAACACTGCCCACATGCCTTTTCTCAGCCATGTCATCACTGCTGCTACAGTCTCCATCTGAAACATTGGAGAAAGAATAAATTTGTTCAACAGTTTGAGATTGAGAATTGGTTTCCAACCTCCGGTACGTTTCGGAACGAGGAACATCATCGAATAGAAGCCTAGGGAGGACTGATTGCCGACTAGATGAATCGCGTTCTTCCGCTGAAGAGCTTCGATTTCTGAGCAAATGGCATCTAGACGATCGGATTCCCTTGGAACGGGAGTCCACACTGGAGTCGATGTTAAGGGAACTAATGATTGACGGATGAGCCAGTCCGGTTCATAGCCGTTTGTTAACCACTGACAGACTAAACAATCTCGCATGACCCGTTCCCATTGGCTTGCGAAGAGTTGAAGTCTGCCTCCGACGGTAGGAATCTGCACACAGCTGGCAGTCGATATTGCACGATAAGACGCTAAATCGCTTGGGTGAAGATTCTCGACTCCCTTCGTTCTTGCCGTCACTGGAACTGATTCCGCCAGAAACCCATCAGGGCCGACCTCCACGGCTGCCCCGCGGTTTCCTGGAATATGACGGCCCGGGACCGCCACCACGACTATCTTTATGATAACCGCCGCGACCCGAACCGCCACCCTTATTTATTAGAGGACTTGTATGAGGACGAATGGCCAGGTCCCTGCGACCCGGATGCCCGATGGGCATCACAGCCAGAAGGACGGAAGGGCGATCTCTGGCGCTGCCACTGTTGCTCATGCCGATGCTGTTTGTAGGACTGCTGCGGGTGTGTCCTCTTAGTCGACTTCCATGACTTGCCAACTACTTCCTGCTCAGCGACCATTGACGCGACTTTGGATAAGGCTTGCCGTACCGCCGAACAAGCCTGGACTGATGAAAGGCACAGAAGATAACGCAGCCCTCATCTCAGGTCCTGGTTCTATACAGTCGAGAACCATTCTCCTTCGCTCCGCCAATGATCTGGTGATCACCCTGGCCAGGCAATCCTGGGACAAGCGCATGGTGTCCCGGACAACTCCGGGAGCAGCCTCTGGCACTCCTCCACCTTCCGCCACGCAGGTCAGCATACCCTGCAGGACGGTACATACGTGCAAGAGCGCAGCCATGGTTGCCCTCACCGCATCCTCAATGAGCGCTAGCTCATTAAACGGATCTTTATTGGCCTGGGAAACTAAGGGATGAGAATGCCCCTTCGATTTGCCAGCCAATGGCCTATTCAGTGCCTCTCGCTCCCCGATGGAAAATGGACCCTACTCCTTATCCCCTTCGGGGCCTTGGGCAATGCATAGTCTGGCTGAACCAGACGATACGCCGCAACCTCCAACATGTCGGAAGTCTGCGTGTCCAAAGGGAGCGTCGGCATGCCCGAAGAGCCAATTGACAGAGCGCTAGCCGCTCGCTCTGACATCCGTTCCATCGCCGGATCACGCTGAGATCCTTGATCCGATGCTAACCCGAGACGTTCGTACATCCAGCCAAGGACCTGCACCAATTCAGCTTTGGTGCAGAAAGCAGACTCGTTCATCAATGGACTACCGTTCTCATCTTCCTTCTCACCCTTGGATGAGTAGGCCACCGACGATCCATGCTGAGAGCTATGGCCTGCACTTCTTCCAACATGAAGCGCATCCATAGCCCGACTACTAGCGGCACCAGTGTCCAACGACTCGCTGGACACGGATTCACCGCAGTCCATCGGCTCCAGCACGGGAGCCGGGACTACAGCCACTTTTCCCATGGTAGATGACGGAACTCCGATAGGAGTCGCACCTAACGCCGCCGGGATGCCGCTAGGAACCGCAAAACATGGCTCCAACGACAACGCGGGTTGAGCGAAATCCGGGTGGAAAATGCCCGACGGAGCGTCGACATCACCACCCGCTTGGCAAACCCGTACAAATCCCGAGGGAGAACCCTGGGATGTACCTGGCTGAGCCGTTAACGAAATATCCGGCATGCCGGAATCTTCCATTAGCAGATCTTCCTCCTCCGCCGTCGGCTCTTGAGCCAAGGTCGGAGAAGGGACAGGTTGCCCTGCACCAGCCTGCATCATCGGGATCGTGGACTGCAAGGACTCACACATTGCCTTGAACTGGGCCGCCCATACGCCCAATGCTGAATCCATTCGCTCGTTCAGACGACCTTCCAGTCCTCTCACTGACACCTGATCCAGCTTGGCCGCCTTGTCCCTCGCGATCCTCTCCAAGCGCACACCTCGACCACGATCGAACTCTGCCACCAACTCCGACGACCACTTGGCGCACACGTCACACAGACTTCCCACTTTGCACTTCGCGCAAGCCACACAGTGATGACCACTGAACTTGCGCTTCATGAACCTGTTACACTTTTGACACAGAGTGTCCTGGTTCTTGGTCTTCTGCGAACACAAAGAATTAAAACGCTGCACATGACATACGATGACGAGCAATACGCACAATTGACTTGATTGTAAAGTAGAACTACTTAGAAACATTAACTTTCTCTTAAATTAATGATAATCACGCCTTTAGCCAGGAAATATTTGAAACTTTTTTGAGTGAAAATTAATAAACACAACTTGGAAATTAACTAACGTTATTACAGCCAAGAAATAAATGCAGATCGCTACAAACACCCTCGACAATGAAGCGAGAGCTAAAAATTGGCATAAAACAGAGTGCATAGACACACCAAGCCAAAACGAAACATTAATCATGGGCGCCGCCATCTTGGCTAAGGGCGCATCCATCTTGGAAGGAACCGAGTCGCAAGAGAAATTAACCGAGTACCCGGATAAGATTAAATAGTTAGCGAGTACCGGAGCGACTCCAACAATGGCTACCATTTTAGAATAATGTGCCAATTTAAGAAATTTTCAATCAGTCATTACGACACGAATGTATAAATTCTAGATTGATACAACCTGCCCCTGTGATGACTTTCCTTTTCCCTCCATGATGTCAGCAACGAATAGACGATTACACACGAAAATTCGGAAATTTGAGCAAAAATTAGACACGAGAAAACATGCGACTTCTCAAGTCTGCAAAATAAGCGAATCTGGCTGTGATTGGGAATTGACTCGGTACCTGCGGCTATGATAATTCCCGGACACAGAATGGGCAGGACCAGGAGAGTGCAGAGTTTTAATTGTTTATTTTGAGCTAGACTAGATAATAGGCATTATCATAATAGTACATCTGGTAAGTATTGTTCAAAGTAGAATGCCCATTTGTAGGCCAAGAGAAGGCTCTGTTAGACACACATTTCTGTATGAAGCATGACAATTTAAGTTCAAAATGTGAAAACTTTGACAGAAAACATAAGGATTTAGGTCAGAAATAAAAATATTTTGGTGCAAAATCCACAAATCTTGGTTTGAAACAAATGATTGCCATTGACCTGAATAAATCAAGAGGCATCCATTTCTAGCTATTTCTATTATTAGCAATTTTTTATTGCTAGCAATTTCCATTTCTAGGTATGCCACGCCTATTTCTAGCTATGCCATGCCCATTTCTAGCTATGCCACGCACATTTCTAGTTATGCCACACCCATTTCTAGCTATGCCACACCCATTTCTAGCTATGCCACACCCATTTCTAACTATTCCACACCAATTACTAGCTAAGTTCCAAACACGAGTTCGCATGTTGGAAGCAATCGAACCCTGAATTCCCAGAATCCCAATATCAAAGTAACTATACAGGTAAGCTGTTAAATATTTTGAAACTAATTTGTCTCGGTGTCAAATTAGTTTAAAAATATTCAACAGACCATTTATTAAACAGATGTTTAACGATTCTTCTAAAAATAGTGCAAAATCCAAGATGGCCACCGACCAAATTGACCAATATGCTTTGTTTAAGCAATCTTGAAACTCTGATCTAAGGAATACATCCATCAAAATCTGGTTTAAATCGGTCCATGGTCCTTGAGAAGTTTTTTAACTGTTTGCCTGTTGAAGTTCTGCAGACTAGATTTTCCATGCGATTTAACCCTGGATATTATGAACATTTTGAAAACAAGTTAAATGAAAGTTGTTGGTGGCTAAGCCACCAACAACTTTCAGTCAACTTGTTTTCAAAATATTCAGCAGGTAAATAGTTCTTGTCCATTGAAATTATTGTCTTGTTGCTTACAGCAGTCAGCCAGTTATAGGAAAAAGTTGACAGACGTGTGACGGTTGACTGAAAACCACGATGACATAAGCTCACTTGGTCATTCTGACCAGGTGAGCGAATAATTGGGTTTTTTTGCAGGTAGAGGATGTGGATGGATAGATAGAGTAAAATTATCCACCAGCAATCTACTCCCAAGATATTCTTGGCCTAACAACCAATCCTACCTTCACTGCTTCTCTGCGATGAAACTCCCAACGTGCCTTCTCCATGGCAACCCAATGTGGTATATCAGGAATAGAATAAGCGATTCCAAACTTCATAGCCAGAATGATATGCTGAAAGTGAAGTTAAAACTTTCATAAATCATTATAATCAGCACTATATAACTACCTAGGACCAATCAGCACTGCAAACTGGATTCCTCTATTGACAATGTGTAAATTTTAAATAACCATGACGACATATTTTCAGTACTATTCTTATTTAACAAAATTGGTGGTCAAGGTGGCCAAAATCAGCCTCTACAGTGGTCTTGAGGATGTTTATTTACAGGCAAAAACTATATTTTTTAATTTACCATTGGACTGACTGGCTGGTTAATTTTCTTCACAATCTTGACCATTAAAGGATTAATTCAGCGCCCAGTCAAGTTATTGTCAAAATATTCAACAGCATCTTTATTAAATAGTAAAAACATACAACTCGTACAAGAACATTTAGTCCATCACCAATTATGTGTTCATAACGTACTTATCTACACATCACATAATTGATTATGGCATCATATGATGGGTGGAAAAACTGGAAAGTTCCATTGTGGCAATGATGAACTATTTCTCCACTAATATTACAGTTACTTGATTTCAAAGCAAGAATACTTGTATATAAACTGTTAAATAATTTGAAAACAAGAGGCCCAAGGGGCCTGTGTCGCTCACCTGGAGCACTGTGCATTTTTGTCAAAATTGTTGATGAGTGGTTTAGGAGTAGTCTTTTAAATGAGTTTGTGGACATTTTTGCACATCCAATATGGCCGCCAAACACGCTACATTTTGATTGGTCCACTTCTGCCATGTTTCTGACTAAGCTCCTTCCCGTGAATCAACTTTAATGGCACTCAGTGCCTAATCATATCTCCCAAATTTCGGCCCAATCCGTTCAGTGGTTCTGAAGTTGTTTTGGCAACAAATAAGTTATCCAAGATGGCCGCCAAACCATTTGGCCAATCAAGTGCCATTGAACAAACTTGGGTCTACTGTTGCCACAGATGATGTATTATGAGTTTTGAATCAATTCCTCCAGCGGTTTCGGAGAAGATTTTTTAAAGTGTTTCTAAAAATCAGCCATTTTGGTCGGCGGCCATCTTGGATTTTGACCGATCCACTTCGTTTGAACAAACTTGAATCTCTATGCCCTAGAGATGCTTCCTCCAAAATATAATTGAAATTGGCCCAGTGATTCTTGAGAAGAAGTCGTTTAAAGAATTCCCCATTGCTTTACTATGGGCCCATTGCTTTACTATGGGAGCCTATGACGGGAAAACAAACCAAGATGGCAGCCAAACCGTTTATCCGACAGTCTCGAAAGTGGCATAGTTGAACTCGCCACACTGATAAGCATATATAAAGCAATTTTCGCCATCAAAATACATCAAATACAAAAAAGCCAATATGACGAACAAACGCTAAATTTTGAATGGTTGATGGCGGCCATGTTTTTTAACGAACAAACTTCCCTTGAACAAACTTGAAAGGCCCTTGGTCCCTAAGCATATTTATAAAATTTCAGCTCTATCCCTTCAGCAGTTCGGGAGAAGTCGTTTTCGCGAAAACTAGGTCATTCAAAATGGCCGCCAGGCAAATCGGCCAATCAGGTTGCCTTGAACAAACTTGGGTCTACAGTTGCAATAAATGATGTGTTATGAGTTTTGAATCAATTCCTCCAGCGGTTTCGGAGAAGATTTTTTAAAGTGTTTCCAAAAATGGGCCATTTTGCCCGGCGGCCATCTTGGATTTTGGTCGATCGGCTTCGTTTGAACAAACTTGAATCTCTATGCCCTAGGGACGCTTCGTGCATAATATAATTAAAATCAGCCCAGCGGTCCTTGAGAAGAAGTTGTTTAAAGAAAAAGTTGATGGACGACAGACGACGTACAGATGCTGGACAGTCGCCATCGCATAAGCTCACTTGGCCATTCTGGCCAGGTGAGCTAATAATTTGACAAGAGAGCATCACTGCCTAAGGCAGCAATGGCTTCCAGTTAAATTTATTTTGTTTATTGTTATTTCACAAAATAGATATGAATTAACTAATCTGGAGAGATTAAAGGATAACTGTTGGAATCTGTAGTCTTATTTATTGTCATAAAGAATGTCAGGATCTCGGCAACAATCCACAAGCACGCAAACATTGTATGCAGACCATATAGCTTAAATTGCTAATTAAAGTGACTCAATTAATGGTGATGTATAATTTACCTCCATCTTTGTATTCACGACAATTCACTTATCAAAGCCGTTCCCCTCACCACAAAATGTTTACCGCAAACAGACAGCGAACAGGCCATTCAGTAGAACAGGCCATTCAGTAAGGCCAATGTACCACACGACGGAAAGAATGAAAATTTGCCTTAGCTGAACACAGCCACAGCTTTACGTCTTAAAGGTTACTACTGTCTTTAAATTGTGTTACCATTGTTACCAGATCTAACACTGCCAATACAACTTTTATTTAAACTATTAAAGGTCACGCAGACCATATACAACATCTGCAACAGTCTTGAGAAATGGCCATTTGAAGGACAAAAGAATGTTTTTGAAAATTTACGATTGGACTGACAGCTTGATAATCGAGCTAGTCTTACCAGTAGTATATTTAAAAAAAAATAGTCTTCTCTTCGCTAGCAAACAGACATCCAATAACAAACAATTTTGATATTCTCGACCATATTTGCATATTAACACTAACACTCATATCGCCCAAAAATGGCTTCAGCACTGGTCTTGAAAAATATCCATTTGCAGACCAAGAGAAGCCTATTTTTGACAATTTTACCACTGGAATGACTGGCTCGATAAGTCATTCCAGTGGTAAATTTCGAGGGTTAAAGGGTTAATGTGAAACAACAGTCAGCGAAACACGCTGGTGTCTTACCTCGAGAATGATGATGAAAACCAGTGTGTCATAATCACTCATTGACGGTACAAGTCTCTGAATGTGACCAAACACACCCATCAGTGCACAATTAACAATCACTGCTATGACAGCTAAAACTTCCAATGCACCCTGGAAAAACACACAGTAGCAATATACATCAATTCTATGATGCTATGAACATTATTTTTTAATTCGATGGATTACAGCTATGTAAAAAAGACATGAATAAAAAGTGTTGTTGCATCGAAGGCCGAGTTTATATGAAATCTCTCATCGCTATACTCGTGTAGAGGAGTTGATACACCACATGACATATCAATTTATCACAAGTTTAAATTTCATTCAATTCAATGGAACCACATGATCACTAACCATACATCACATCTAGGCTGATTCAAGTACCCACTTGAGTACAAATCCGGACACCTGGGCATTACTCAAATAACTGGAGTAGGTAGCTAGTCCAGTAGCTGCCAAAACTTGGTACCAGGTGTATCTACATTGCTTTAATATACAAGTGGTACGATATGCCACTGTTGATACATTTCCCTAGTTTATAAAGGCTGCCATGATTTAGATTTCAAACAATCAGAAAAGACGTCGGCTGTTTGCCTCGGTATTTAAGCTGACTGATAGAGGTACCATCTATAGCTTGAGCTCAACTGGACTAAATGGAGGATTACAGTTTATCCCTTAATCATGACTTCATAATCAACTACGTGACATGTATGATGACGTCATAATCAATTACGCCATGAATGATGTCGATAAGTTCATCACGAACGCTTAATTGATGATGGACTAAGCGAATTGTAGGTCTTTACTATTTAATAAATATTCTGCTGAATATTTTGAAACTACTTTGACTGGGCAGTAACTGTACCCAGTTAAATAATTTGTTTCAAAATATTCAACAGCTTACTTGTATAATTTTCTGGAAATTGAGATTCAGAGTGTGCAGATATCAAATAACCCCCAACATGGGCAAAGCGTGGGTGGAGCATAGATAGAGATGGGCGGGGCATAGCTAACAGGGGATTCCTCTATTGACCCGTAATAATGTGAATGTATATATTTAATAGTAACCTATGCAACACTCTGATCCATGGATTTGCAGTCCTTAATTACCTGCTCAATATTATTCAGTTATTGTCCAGAAATCAATCTTCATAATGGCAACCAGGTGACTATACATCCAAAATGAACATACATGTATCTGGAAAGTTTGGAGTTAATTCATCAACAAATGACAAAATGTGACACAATTGTTGCCATTCATTGTGCAATTTTACCCAGGTGAAGTACAAAATCAATGCCAATTTAGAAGATGTGCTTCCTGGAATAGAATCTCTAAGATGTTCTCAGTGACGTCAATGGCATTTAATGACATAAATCTAAGTCCAGGAGTAAAAATATGTTCATGAAGCTCAGGGGTCGATCTCTAGTTATGTCCGCTAGTCCGAGACTACCCGATTCTCATACGGACTACTTATAGTCTGTTGGTCACAAGTCTGGTGGACTAGTACAAAATTTCTGTCAGAATTATCCGTTAGACTCCCAAAAACGAAATATTCCATGACGTTGAGAAAACTAATGCATAAGTTTCTTGCAAACATGCAAGCTTACCCGCTTAAAATTACTGCAGGAGCTATATATGTTAAAATATATGATAGTAGTGCATGTTCATAGTCGGCAATCATTCCGGAGCATTTGCATTTAATTCACGCTCAGCTTTTTTTCGGCTTCTATATCATAGGACATAAAAGATCCGAAAACAACCAAATTGCGAAATCGCTTAATGTGTGCAAAAGTGCTGACACCGTAAAACTAATTACTTGGTCAATTCAGCCTAGAGGGATACAAGAATTGCTCATTGCCTCGTAGCCGAGTTGCATGGCTTATGAATTGATCGGTAATTATGTAGAATTCATAAAATTGATTTTGACCGATACTGACATATCTGCAATATGTATATGGCTTGAAAACTACATATAGTATAACGATTAAACCAACGCGAATATTTGTACACTCTACATTTAATAATTAAACAAGTATACTGATGACAGATTTTGCCGAGGAACATATACACTCCCAACGTTCCCAACGAATTGAAACTTCCAGTTCATTTTGTCCTAGAGGGGGGATATGAGAATTGCTATTATCCAGGAACATTGTCGTGTCGAATTTAGTAATGTCTATATCAACCGATTTTGGGACAAATGTTATGATAAAATGTATTAAATCATCACTAAGCTACTATTAGAACATCGTGAGCACGCTTTCTAGACAACACAATTCGATATTTAATCATGTTACGGCTTGAATTGACGACCTTTTAAAGACAAAATGGTGGTAGGATAGCGATAGTCAGAACCGAGAAAATTATGCAGTTACACATACTCCAATTCAGTGACTGACCGTCTAAGAGTCTGTTTTAGATAAAATATCACAGCGCATAGTAACTACACGGCGTATGACACCATGTATCCTGGTTCCCAAATAAATGCCACAGGGAACCAAGCTACCACAACGAGTACGGTGTACTGCAGTTCTGAATGCATTAACTTCCTGGTTAGTGTGCTATAAAAATATGTTCATGTGTGTCAAGATATTGCCATGACTTGTAAAATAGCAACACAATTTGGACATGCTAATTCTTCTTAGATGCACCAAAATTTATGGTCATGGCGCGTATTATTTAAGATGTGCAATATGTTAATCCTGTATTTCGCTCAGAAATTTAAAGAAAAAAATCTTATTTAACATGACTGCGCATATATATTCATACTCGTGGTTTGCTGATTACTGGAACTACACAACAAATTACATGTGGTGCCTGGTTCCTTGTACAATATAATTTTATAGCAGTTCCGAACTAATTATGCAATATCAAATCAAGCTATAAGGGTACTAAAAACTTTGGCGGGAAATGTGAGTACCATAGGATATGTATTGTGTGGTATGTAAGATTTTCCGAACCCCCTTTAACATGACTAGTACTTTTATCTGCAGATTAGTCTATTTTCAATAGCCTGAAGCTTATAACTTCTTAGTGTTCTATCTAAGTTTGTCTGATCTACTTTACCTGCCAAGGTCCGATGTTCGGTACAGACTTGCCAAATGGCCGCTGCATCGTGTAACATAGCTTAAATGCATCACTGCGCACCTCAATGACATTATTAAGGAGAGCACACAGGGCTGCCATTGGAAATGCAGATGAGAAGAGAGTCACATAGCCAAACTGTATAAACATCTCAAGATAATCTTCATAGGTGTCCTCATACTAAAAATAAATATCATATCGACTTAAACATAGAGGTGAGCATTCCAGTAATACATATTAAACAAAGCCAATATAAGCTCGGTAGATGTGGGTTCATGATTTTTTTCAAATTTTCTGTTTTTTTGGATCATGGCAAAAGTTGTGGCATCCTAGTGCATGGTCAGCCAATTTCCTGTGATCAGAAAAGTAGCTTCCGAGCTTGACACAGATCCATAATTTAATGCAATCCGGATCCAGGTTCATTTATGCAGATCATGGCCAACGCTCAGAAATCCTCATGTACGGCAAGTTCCTTCATTGTTTTAAAATTTGAGCCAAATCGGATCAGTAGTTTTCTAGAAACATCCCGAAATAAGGGGGCCGCTTTTGCGAGTGATGTGGTTCGTGGTTCATACATTTTGGCTTTCTAGAAGTGGAAGATTTATGGATGTGGTTCGTCAAACCAGGAACCGAGTTTTTATCTTGATTCATTGTTACCAATGGTTACTGGTTCATAAATTTCAAGATGGAGGCATCCAGATAAATGTTAAAACTTATTTGAATGACGAAATCTCGTCACTATTTTTAGTGGATGTTGTCGTCTGTGATACAAAGATTGAAACTACGTTCTAAATTGAAATACAATCAAATTAATTGCTAAAGTTAACACAATTTAGAATGTTTGACCGTTCAGAATATTACCACAAAATTGTCATCGGCAAGCCTCGGCAATTTCCATAAATGTTGTTTTGGTGTTTGCGGTTCATGGTTAGTGATTCCTGGTTCGTGGTTCCACGAAGCAAGTCAGTCGCGAAAACGAGTCCATACATTTGTTGACCGACCAACCGACTGACATTCTACTTGTGAGTTAGACCTACAAACTCTGGCAAATATTGAGTGCAGTGAAAAATAACCCCAAGTTAACATAGCATGAAAGTATAATGTTAGATTACAGTCTCACCACTCTCAACAGTCAATGAGTTTATCACTATAAATAAGCCAAATTACATATACTGTGTATAATTTCTTAACATTATCTCATAACTGTCGCGCTGCTGCAAGCCACCAGACAATAATTTAAATGAGCAAAAACTCTTGAGTTGCTGAATATTTTGAGAACATTTTGACTGAAAGCCACCAACAAGTTTCAGTAAAATTATTTTCAAAATATTTAGCCAAGCTGTTGAAATAGTTTGGAAGCAATTTAACTGGAACCTGTTTCTGCCTATGACAGCTACAGTTCCCAGTGAAATAATATTGCAAAATATGCAACAGCATGTTTACTAAATTGTAGATTCACCAGACACACAATTCAGGAACAGACTAATGCCAATTTCGTGACAGACATATGCCATCTTTATTGTAACGTCAACTAACAAGTGATGTATTTGATTATGATGTGAGATACCGGTGTGACCAATCAGATCCCTATGCTTACTTTCATATGATAATGTTCAGCAGTTTTGTTTCCAAAATATACACTAATCTTCCTTTTTTTAATCTTTGTCAATAAGGTAAATGGATAAACATGTAACAAGACATGACTCACCTTCTGCATAGCGCATTCAACCTCAGCTTGTGTTAAAGATGGTGGTGCGTGAGAAGGTGCTAAATTCTCTGTAACTTCATCGAGACAAATGCCATCATCATCTTCATCACCTATTGTGCTCTCATTAGTCATCTGCCTATTGTGTTGTTTCGTACCCCCTCTGCATAAACTTTCTGCTTGATTTCGTAATGTGTCAGGCGACATATCTTTTGTCATTCTAAAGCCAGCACGAAACAATTTCAGTTTCCACATGGTGTAAGGGTACAATGTTTCTTTGATATTACCGATCACTTGTCGTGTAATCAACAAAGCGGCCAATTGCTAAGAAAGAATAACATAGAGACATAATTAGCCCATTTCTGTCCAAAGCATATAAAAAATATAGTATTCAATGCACATATAGATGATTATTTTGTAAAGCATTTTAAACAATTTTATTTTAAATAGGTGATATATCTAACATGTAGCAAGGATTTTCAATCAAACTTAAAAATAATGAGTCAAATATTAAAGTTCCAATGCCCCCTTAAATAGAGAAACACAGGGCTTCGCTTCTGAGGTGAGCTATCACTCTCGCTCGCATAACTTTTCATCGCAGGGGTGCAATTAATCTCTCATCTTAAATATTTAATCTAAATGCAAATATATCAAGAATTCTAAATTTTCATTCTACCAGACGAGCGATCGCTCGCTTAGCATTGATCATGGAGAGCAAGTTATAGCTCACCAGAATTTTCCAGAAAGCTAGCTCTGGAAACATTTGCACAAGATATGAGATGTCTATTGATTTCTGTCTGCATGTGAAATGGACCTTTCCAGAGTAATGACGTCATATGATGTCATATTCAGCTAAGCGGCACGTAGGATGATGTCATAATTGTTACGCCATAAATGATTATATATGGACCGTCTTTAACTCTTAATAGTCCGACACGTTTTAAGAATTGTATGTCTCTACTATCTAATAAACATGCTGTTGAATATTTTGAAACTAATTTGACTTGGCGCTGTTGCTGCCATAGGCAGAAACAGCACCCAGTCATATTAGTTTCAAAATATTCAACAGATTACCTGTATATTTTTCTGGAAATTGATAGTCAGGTAGTTCACAGATCGCTCTATCCCAACACGGGCGAGGTGTGGGTGGAGCTTAGCTAGAGATTGGCGGGGAATAGTTAAACTGGAAAGGTCCATTGGTCATTTGTCAGCAAGTTATTGGGGTGTAAGCACGTAGGACATATTCACAGCAATACGTTCACCAGTGCATATTTCAATAGTATTCAGTGCAAATGTATCAATTTCTAGGAGTATACTTTTATAGTTTGACAACAATGTGCGTGAAACCTGTTTCAATCAATGACAGCAACAGCATTCACTCAAATTATTGTCAAAATAATTAGGAAATATGAGTGCAACATATTACACGTTTGATGCAAATTTGAATGAAAATTGTTGCTGCAACAGATTTCAGTCTAAATATCCTGAAATAATTATCAGAGCTTTCAGTTGAAACCGGTTGTGGATTTGAAGAGAAATTTGACTGTAGGTTGTTGCTGACTAAGGCAGCAATAACTTTGTCGAATTGTTGTCCATACAATCAGGGCTTCTGTAACTATGGACGGATGATGTAGCTATTATGGTATTGTAAAGTGTATCATATCTGCTAAATTTGTTTTAGATCCATCAAAACATGTCTAAACGTGCCACTATTGGCAATGTGCCCAATCCAAATTGTCATTGTATATACAAGCTCACACAGGTGATCTAAAAACATCAATTTTTACGCACAAATACTGGGAAATGTTAAAACATATTCTGGGGCATTTATAAGCTTTACTCACCTCTCGTAATCTATCCATATCGCGAAGGTAGAATGCTATGTAGAACAATGACAGAAAGGAATTCACAAACTGAAACTGAGAAATATATAGGACTGAAATGGCATACATCTGTGATGATCATGAAGGGGGCAAATGCTACATTCAATACCGCAACCACGATTTATAAAATAATCCTACATAAGTGTAATCTAATGAGCTTGTTTAATATATTAGATTAATTACAATATATGTTTTAGCAATGTTATCTAATGTAAATTATGGTCCAATTTTAGGACAGAAATGCAAGCATTTGGGTCCAAAATGGAGATTTATGATGGGCACTGACCTAAACAATGAATCAGAGGGACAAGTGTTGAACCTTTACCCATTTTCGGTGTCAAAGTCCATCAACAAACAAAAGCTTAATTATGTTTGGTTGATGATGGCAGCCATGTTTTTCATGTATCAACTGACATTGAACAAACTCAAATAGCTTTTAATCCCTAATCATATATGACAAATTTTGGCGTAATTGCTTTGGTGGTTTCGGAGAAGTCAATTTTTTCAAGGAAAACTAGGTCATCCAAGATGACTGCCACATAAATCAACAAATTAGATTATCTTAAGCGAACTTGGTTCAGCTCTTGCCATAGATGATGGTTTTAGCATTTCATGTCAATAGAGGGATCGACTTCTAGCTATGCCCCACCCATTTCTAACATGCCTAACTAAGCTACAACCACACTTTCCAATCATAGGATTCTCAGAATCTCAATATCAATGTAGCAAATTTAGATTTGAACCATTTGCATTTAAATAGACATGATGGATAATTTTTGAACAAATTTCATTGAAATCGGGCCATTAATTAAAGAGTAGCATTTTAAAGCATTTCTGGAAAATCCAAGATGGCCAGCGAAAAAATTGACCAATCAAAATTGTGTATATAAGTTCTGAAGCCTAGCCCCATAAGGGTCCTTCCATCCAACTTAAATTGGAATCAGCCAAGCGGTTAATGATGAGTAGTGTTTTGGCAATTTCCTCTAAATTTTCATTAAATGTAAGATTTTGGCCCAAAAAATTTAACAATCAAAATTCTGTATAAATGTTCTGAAACCTACCCCCATAGGGTCCTTCCAGCCACACTAGGTTGAAATCCGTCAAGCAGTCAATGAGTAGCGTTTTTAAGCAAAGGTTGATGGCCGGATGCCGGACATTTGTCATGGCATAAGCTCACTTTGACATTCTGGCCAGGTAAACTAATAATAAATTCAGCAAACATGTCAAAGACAAACCATCCGTACACGTGACAGACTATTCCAGCTTCATGACAGAGTAGTCTCTGTCAATTATGATTGTGACATTAGCCTACATGTGCCGTAATTGATTATGACCACAAAATCTCAGATGCCCGCCTACCAAATACACCAATCAGATCAATTTGAAAATCCTGATCAGTTATAGTCAGCACCGATCATTTGGTCAGATATGTAGGATTTGAAGCCTACATATTAGTCCTTTCATTGTTAAAATCCACAGACTAACAAATTGTCAATCTTGATTTGTTGATGGCAGCCATGTGTTTTCATGCGTCAGCTCCCTTGAATAAACTTGAATGGCCCTTCGTCAATAATCATATTTCCCAAATTTAATCCCAATTCCTTCAGTGGCTCTGGAGTTGTTTTTGTGAAGACCAGATCATCCAAGATCAATTAATCATGTCCCGTTGAACAAGCTTAGGTTAGTTCTTGACCAAGATGAAAGAAAATGTTTAAATTTGCTCTAAAAATAGCACAAAATAAAAAATGGCTGCCAAACAAACCAATCAATCTGCTTTATTTGAATAATCTTGTATTTCTATGATCCAGAGATGTTTCCAGATAAATTTGGTTGAAATCGGTTCATTGGCTTTTGAAGTCGTTTAAAGAAAATCTTGATGCCAGACAGATGATTGATGATAGTGTAGGCAGACAATGAATAGTGACCATGGCATAAGATCACTGGGGCTATGAAGCCAGGTGAGCTCATAATATAGTGCTGACAAGCATTCAACTAAAATGGCATTCCACAAATGCACCTAAGTAGGTCATATTTTTTGCAATGATTACAATAATATATTAAATACTGTCAAACCTGTTTAGTAATCAAACATGTTCTGAAGTATGTGTACATGTCTTAAGTTACCACCTTATGAAGCCACTGTTTTAACTGATCACCTTTTGAAGTACCTGACATAATGAACCACCTTATGAAGAACATGTTTTAAATGACTGCCTTATTAAATAATGGACCCTTCCATTTTTAGCTATGCCCGGCCCATCACTAGCTAAGCTCCAACCACACCTCGCCGTGTTGGGATTGATCGATCCCCAAATGCCCTAGCTATCAATTTCCTGAAAACTAAACAGGGAAGCTGTTGAATATTGTGTAACTAATTTGACTGGGCGCTGTTGCTGCATCAAAATATTCAACAGCTGAATATTTATTAAATAGTAAAAGCAAACAATTTGTACAACAACGCATAGACCGTCTTCAAATTTGTGTTCCTGAAGTACTTATCGATGTCATTCATTATGATGTCATTGTACACATCACACAGTTCATTATGACGTCATATGATGGGTGGGTAGTCCGGAAAGGTGAATTGTCATAAGTGACCAACTTATGAAACACCTTTCATAAGTGACCACATTATCAAGGCCCTATCTTAAGTGACCATCTTAAGAAGTATCTGTCATAACTGACCACCTTATGAAGTATCTGGAGTAAGTGACCACGTTATGAAGAACCAATACATGCTCACTAAAACAGTCTTGATAAAAGTGAGTCACCACAGGATATGTCTTTAGAAGCCTACATGATGGTGGTTCAGTAAGGTCAGGGTTTTATGACCACCTGTTTTAAGTAATTACCAGATTTTCTACATGTAAAAAAAGGATAAGTGGTTTCGCAAGTATATAGTTTGTGATGTTTAGTTAAGAGAGAGAGATCATCACTCACCAGGATAAGCTTAAGCACCAACTGGTTCTCATAAGTGTTTTCCATTCTGTAATTCTCTGAAACAAAGAAACCAAATATCAATTAACATGACTAAAAATATTGATCTCTGAAAGCCTAACTGATTACCATATAGGCAGTGCAAGCACTACTAGCCCTAGCAAGTCTTAAAGTTCTTGTGTTCCATTAAATAGAAACACTTTTGAACGCGTTATGAGATGCCTATAGATTTCTATGCCTCTAAATTTCTGTTCAGTTTACCCAGCATGCAATGCTACCCAGCATGCAATGCCTTAACTTCATAATCGTTGTACCTATTAGACACCATATTCATTGAGTTTATTGACTGTACAGGCTAGGATTTCTCAAACAAAAAGAACCAATCTGCATGTGCAAAATGATCATTTGTCAGCCAGCTCTGGAAGCATAAGCATGCACGTAGGATGTATTCACGTCAGTACATTCGACAGCCTGTATTTCAATACTGTTCAGCACAAGTGTGTCAATTTCCACGAGAAAATATGAGAAAGCTTTTATATATTTTGACAATAATTTGTGTGAAAGTTGTTGTTATCTCATACTTCGGGCAAGTGTCTATTTAATGGGACATGAGAACTTTAAGAGACTTTAGAGTGTAATTTTGATACATGTATATTCAACAGTATATTCATACTTGCTTACAATGCAATGGATTAAGACACACGGGTTAAGTTTGACTGGCTAAAATTAGTCAGTTAGTTTGTTTACTAAACATGCACATTTGCTATTTCAAGACGAACACTGGATACCGTTAAATTCTGTAGATATTACGCACTTTTTTGCTCAAATTACATGTTATAAGAAGGTACTGCGCACTATATATATATACAAGGATAAATATTGGTCAAATTTTTTTCCTCAGAATTTTTCGTCAGAATTGCAAAATTCAGAGCTGAAAATGTGATTTTATGAATCGGGAATCAGTCGGGAATAACGATCGCATTCTATCATGTCTATAATGGTACTACCTCAACTGGATCGTTGAAATGTCTTACTACTGTCTAAATATTGTGTTATACCTTTATTAAATACCATATTGTGTTGTAAAATGATCAAATAAAACATCATTCAACTTTTTTACAACGCCAATGTTTCCTGTAATTTGTTCTGTAAGTTGGACATAGAGATGTTTAAAATCCATAGATTGCTATCCAGACATGGCTTGAGTTGAAATAAGTATGATATAGCCGATCTTTTCCAAGGCAATCTAGCACTTATTATATCTATAGAAAGGAATGTTACTCTTGTCTTTACAAGTTGGACATGGAGATATTTAAAATCCATAGATTGCTAACCAGATACGGACATAAATGCGTTAAAAAAAGAATGATAGAGCCGATGTTTTCCAAGGCGATCTAGCATTTACATAGATATAGAACGAAATGTTTTCTATGCGCTAAACGGGACAATGTTTTGACCAATCGGTGGGAAGGATGATTATGATTGACAGCTTAAGGTTAAAGGTCACAGCTGTCAAAGATTCGGATTCTAACGTGTTCTGATGGAAATTATATTTGTTTTTTTATATCGTTCAATAAAGTTTAATACAAAATATTTGCTAAAAGTGTAGGCAAATGATATTCCCGTGATTAAACAACAGATTAATGCACACCACAAACTGGATTTTATAAGGAAAGCATATTTGACACGCAGTAAGTCAGTGATTTTTTGTTACAAGTTTTCGTTCACATATCTCTCGATCTTACTGCGCGCTATACACGAAAACAAGGTTTTCCAGGCCGATTTTGGTCATATTTAGGGGTGCGCACTATGCACGATAGCGCAGTATATACGGAATTTAACGTTAGTTAACTGTATAGTTAGTTAGTTGGTACCCGATTCCCCCATTGCCTTACTATCGCAAAAAACTTGAAGCCTGATACCCATCTTTATTAACCCTTTCTGTCATCTGTCTTACTGCCCTGTGAAAACGGTCTATTTTGGTCCGCTAAGACATCAAAACGCGTCCATGGGAAGAAAATTGGCCTTGGAAACATTGACATACAATAGGAAAGTATAATGTCATCAAACCTACATTAGGTAGTGAAATACATTTGTATTTACACTTTTATATGCATTTATTTATGGCAAGTGAAGACATTTGCCATTTTAAATTTACATACGCTAAGTTCAGATATGTTGTCAGGGTAATCGGGGTACCTCGACAACATATTCGAATTACCGAGAGTATAATTGGACACCGGTATCACGTGGTACAAATTTGTATCACATGGTACACACTCTACTCGATTAGACCTGCCTCAAGCGAGCGTAAAAGTGTGCGCATGTATAGATAGGCAAAGTAACCACGTGATACTTCCGGTAGGACTACTGCGACAACATATCCGAATTCTACCATAATAACTATTTATGACTTAACTTGGGTGGCTGGTCGACTATAGTTAACTAGCTAGTTAACTATTTCAAGTTTGACTGGGATTTAGCTAACTATAGTTAACTATGGTTCGCCAGTCGAGATTGACCCTGGTCAGTATTGTTGAAAGGAGCAATGCTATATCATAAATCTTCCTTATCCACCATGTCCACTGCTAAATTAGGCTCTTTGTTCGCTTCTTAAAATGTGATGCGAAAATCCCATATTTAATCATCAAGGTCTACACACACAGCTCCACACCAACATTGTAAGCATTTCTCAGCAACTAAGCATCTAAATGTCAGCCTAGTCTATTCAGCAAACCGACAGTATTCTGCTGATAAATTACTGACGTGACTGATGTACCGATGGCTGTGATAGGCTGATTCACTTTATCTTCGATGACATCATACATTAATATTACGATGTGATGTCACACAACTATTATGACATCATATTTTATTTCTTTATTATTATCATGATGAGATGTCACAAAATAATGATACGTTTTTGGACAATTCCATGAAGAAAATAGACTGAGTCACCAACTCAACTGGTCTCTCAAGTGGAGTCTGTGCAACAGTCTAATTTCAACTATTGCTATAATATTAGTAATGGCTATGACTGCATTGATATTACATGTCTTTCTAGACTATATCAGGAATAATTTATGCCTAATTTCCTATTAATAAAAAACAAAGTTGAAATTTATTATACGCATACTTTTACAACTGTTATGATATGGGTTGGAATCCTTTTCTGGATTGGATTCTGGAAATTCACTACAACCGTTTCTTTCTAAATTTTAATTAAAATCAATGTTTTGTTAAATAGTTTCTAAAATTAAACTTTGCGTTGCTTAAAATTAAAAAGTCTAAATTAGGCAGTTGCATAATAACAACAACAAAGTATAAGACGCTGGTCATTATAAATTATTGAGGGAGCTAATTTTAGTGTCCAGTAGTTATTTTTAGATTTTACCCAATACAGCTAATACATGAGATGACAGGAATAGGGCTGATTACTACACACAACGCTATGCTCGATCAGTAGTTAGATTTTGAAGTCCGCTTTTCTGATCAGTTGATTGGTAATCTTACTCGAGTGCTTCAAGCAGTTTCGTAGTGTCAATGTTTGACACCTAAGGTTTTTAGGTTGATTGTCGCTATGTCTTAAGGACCAGGCACTTCATTCTTGTAAATATGTTCAGAGTTTTTATAGGTCTGTTCTCCGGTTAACACGGAATGAGTGTATGTTAATGTTCATTTTGCCGATATCATGATTAAGGCCGTAATTTTGTTGTAGTGTAGTTTGTTAAAACCATGAATCAACTGAATTTTATCTGGAGGACAAATGCAGTTGTTCCTCGCTAAAAAACTTTATAACTATCACTACACACTGACTGCTTTCAAACCCTACTCACCGGCCAATCATGGCCTGCACCTGCTTTCACTTACTGTGACCTCTCGATGTGGCCTCATTAACTTCTATGACATCTTTATGTGGTTTCTCTGACCTCTGGGGTTTCCTTGTTGGAGTTCATATGCTCAACCACAGAATAAGATGTTTCTGTAACAACTGTGATGCCATGAACACCAATGATGTGATACCATGTACAAAGCTGTTTCTGTGATGATCGTGATGTCATCAACACCAATGACGTGACATCATTCACAACTTAGCTGTTTTTGTAACGGGGTTCCATTCTAACCGACCAGTTGATTTTTCGATCCAGGTCCCACCCAACTGTCCCATTACTGTGAAGCTACCAACACTGCATAAGCGTTTCCATGAGGTCAATGTCCATTTGTAAATGTGACTGTTGTGACATCACTTTGTAAACTTTCAACTGTCACTTAGGTTTATGATCTGTTGTGTCCAACAGGGTTTGCTATTATATTAATATATTGATTTGTTTGTTCAGTTATCTGTGATAACTAGTTGACCGTCCTTTTATTTATTTTGCTCCTACAGCACTACGCCAGAATACGCTATAATTTCTGTTACCATTCAAGTTTTTATCTTTACATTTGTTAGAATTTTTCTGGCATACTTTTGAAGATATATATTTTTTACATCAACATACTAGTCCATTAATTGTTTCTTACTATAGAATCACACTGCTGTTGTGCATATGTAGTCTGTGGTATGCCTAGGGAATTATTGGTGATGTTATAGTAGATAAGACTTGTGGCTTTGTCATTCAATTTTAATCACTCTTGCCTCTATTTTGCTGACCACGTACACACCCACTACACTCAAGATGACGACAATGTGGAAGCTATGTCCACTTTAAGCTGATCTTATTTCCCGCTTGAGAAAACATTATTTCCCCCCACTTACCATGTGCCATCAATCAGTGGCGGATTAACCATTGGGGCTGAGGGGGCTGCAGCCCCAGGCCCACAAATGACAATCGGACCCTTTGCCCCCAACAACTAAAATTATTATAGACCCTCTAAAATAATAAAAATCCTAATTTCCGATTTTCTCTAGTAGGTTATAATTATATGGTCGGTTACATTCAATGTCTGGCAGTTATATCCACCATATCCATGGTGGCCACATCAGCCGCTGCGTGAATGTATGCCAATAGATTGGGTTTTT